>VZRX01023581.1:111942-360855 GCA_013398075.1 Notiomystis cincta | reverse complement strand
ACCATCCCTGGAGGTGTTGAGGAAAAGACAACTTGGAACACAGTGTCCTGGTCTAGTTGACGTGGTGTTCCATGACAGGTTGGACTCAAGGGTCTCAGAGGTCTTTTCCAACGTAATTGATTCTGTGATTAGTCAGGTTGTCCTTGGGGCTTCCTACTCAAATGCTGGCTTTGTGCTAAAGCAGCTGAGGAAAAGCTGGCTGTGTGATCTACCTGGAGGTAGCACTTTGTGCATTGCAAGATGCTAATCTTGATGTTACAATATGCATGACAACTCTTGTTCTGACCAAGAAAGCTTTTTATGAAACATTGCTGTCTTGTGTTAAAAAAAAAAAAAAGCAACACCACTGAAATGCATCTCTCTCAGGGTAGGACATGGCTGCTACATGACAGAGAACAGCAGAGCTACTTGCTGGCATAAAAGGAAGGCTGGGCAGCAGCAGCACTTATTAGACATACAGGCTGAATTTTCATTTTGACTAAATACCCTCTGCTGACTGAAATTTTGCTAGAATGGCGGGAGTGCAGATGCCTGTCACACCAGCAATGATACTACTGATACCTAATTAGTGTGCTTCATTTTTCTTTCAAACACCCCCCTTCCTTCTTCTTTACTGTGTGAGGTGGCACGTGTTGGTACCAGCATCACTCTCATTTTATGTGTGGAGAAAATGAGGGACAGCTGTACTCTTTCCTGCTTCCCAGTGTGGTACTTGACTCTGTGTAACAGAGTCTGTACTTCTGAACCCAGAGGAGCCAGAACTCCCACCTGCAAGCTGAGACATTGTGGGATAACTGCTTTCCAAGCAGGAGCAGCTAGTCAGAAAGCAGTAAAGAAGCTGAGTAGGACCCAGCCAGCAGCCTTGGGGAAGGACAGCCTCAGGGGGAGGGGGAAAATGAAAAAGTGAATGTTATTTTTTCCCCTGTTAGACAGAAGACTTGATTAGTGAGTGTAAATACAATCTAAAAATGCATAGAGGTTTGAAGAAACCCATCTGTTATGGTTTACAATGGGCTGAAACAGCCATTAGTTCAACAGAAAGCATTTTCTCCTTCACAAAGGTTAGTATTGATTCAGGGAAGGGCTGTCAATTCTCACATACACTTCTCCACAGAGAGACAAACACACACTGTTTTGCGGGCAGGCCACTGTGACCTTCCTTGTCACATCTTTTGGGAGGACAGAAAAGGGGAACTGGTTCCAAACCACCATTCCCACCGTTGCAAGCAGCAGTTTGCAGTTCGTGTATTACCTCTCCTGGCACTCCTGACTCCATCAAGCTGGTAACCTCATCATGCCTGTTACCTGATCTTGTGTCTCCTGGTTCTGCCCTCAGCTGACACCCTCTCTCCATCCATCCCTGTGGTGTCTTCATTCCCTATGTAGTGTTATTCATGGCATCTACATGCTAATGCAAGAAAGAAAAACTCCTCCTTTTCCTCTGCAAATTTATAGTATTTTCCTTGAAAGCTGAAGAACAGATCTGGAAGTCTTTCACATGCAATGACATCAGCTTCTGTGTTTTAGAATGACATGAGTATGAATTTGAACTACTCCATATCAAGCAGCTGCTACTGCCAACATGCATATCTAAGCTGGAAATTAAAACTTTTTAGCTTTGAGAGCAATCATATTATGGAACACACCTCCTGCCAGAAGGGTGGGAGGAAAAGAATGAAATAGTTTTTATGAGGCTCTGGAATGGGATGGTCTAACAAAGCCTGTAAGAGGAAGGTGCAGGATGTGATGATGTACAGGTGGACACCAAATACCATATGCAGTAATGAGACTGGATATGGTCCTGGTGAGACCCTGCTCAGTGTCTCTCAGTGATTGTGCTGCCCCTACTGCATCCTTGCAGCCAAAATGAATGACAGAGTGGTGTTACAAACTAAAGGTACACAGCTTAAAGGATCAGATAGACTGATGCCACCCAAGCAGGTGTTTGCCTTACCTGTGCTTAACACAGCAGGGATGCTGCCACCTCCTCAGCACCTCTCACACTGCTCATTGACTGGTAGCTGGGAGGAGTTGCCTCCTCTTTATTGCCTAATCCCCCTTCTTGCATGTTGACCTGTTCTCAGCACAGGTGGGGAGCAATTGATCAGCATCTTCTAAGAACTTTATATATTTGAGGTTCATTATAATATTCCCTCTTCTGTTTTCTTCCTGTTAGACTCAGTCCTCTTCTTTCAATCCTATGCATATTGCACCTCTTGGATACTGTTTGTTATCTTTCTCCAGTCCAAACCTAGACTAATCCTATCTAATTTGGGTGTATTGAGAAAGCAAACAATTATCTCCTTTGTCTTATAGGCAGTGTGCCCTACTAATGCAACCAAGAAGGAAATTTGTCTTTTAATGCAATATTTTCCTAATTGCAATTCATATTTGGTTCACAGCCCTGTAACTCCTCAGTGTTTCCTCAGTGCTGAGGTCTAGATAGGTGTTACCCATTTCTTTATCGGTGCATTTAATTTGTTCCCCTTCTCAGTTCAGTATTTTGCACCAGTTTTATGAAATTTTGGCTGGCTGAATGTGAGCTATTTCTCCAATTTGCCAAAATCCCTTTTTTCCCTGTTGTGCCTTTTGTCTTGCATGATCCTCCAGACTTGAGGCCACCTGTGCATTTTATAAACATACTTTATTTGATTATGCAAGTCACTGGGGAAACCAGTTGATAGATCTGTGTCAGTCCTCCTGGTCTGATAACAAACTACTGATAACTATTTTCAGAGTGCATACCTGTGACAGATAATGTTTCAAAAAGCCTTACTACACATCAGGATAGCCTGCATTGCTGGGCTTGCTCTCTCTACTATTTCAGTTACTGTGGCAAAGAAAGCTAAACAGTTTACATGATTTGTTCTTGGCTTTTTCTCTGCTGGCTTTTTCGTATTACCTGATTATCTTTAACTGATAACAAATTGATTATTTAATATATTTTTCCACATTTATTGAGGAAATGGGAAGGTAATGACTGAGGAATCAAAGTTTTCAGGAAGGTTTAGGGACACTTGCTGATTTTTATCAGGGCAATGCTGACTTTGAGGGTAATTTAATAGAACAAACATTAAGTCTTCACTAGTAATTAAGTCTTTACTAGTAAATTAAGCAACATCAGGAAACGTTCCTAGAATACAAACTCAATCATCAGATTTAAGTGTCAGCATATCCCTGACATGATTTGATTTGGTCCCACCAGGACTGTCCCAGACAATTTCTAGGCATGATTTGGGAGTTATAGGCAGAAGACCATTCCCAGTGGGCTCTTTGATGAGGTCATGTTTTCAGAGGTGAAGAGAGTTTAATAGTATGGATGTGAGCCATTTGGTGCTAGTTTACAGGATGTGTCTAGCAGAATGTTCCTGGGCATTCCTGATTTACTGCCTTCCTATCTCTTTTTGCATTCTCCATCTGCAAGATTCACTGTGCTTTGTAAGGACAAATGAATCAGTCCTCTGACAAGTCTGAGAGGAAGCTAAGGCATCTCACTTTATAGATGTGAGGCAGTATCTGACCCAAGCTCCACAGCAAAGAAGTAGCTGGGCTAGCACTGAATCAGGGGCCTGACCTCTTGTATTTGGCTGTGCCATAGGGAGCAGCCCTTTGTGTCCCAAGCACATCCTTCCCCAGCTTGTTGGGCAATGTCTCAATGGACTGTGAGACAGGAGGGACCTTCCAGGGACCTTCTGAGAACAGGTTTCCCCCAGCACAGCGAGTGTCCAGCTCTAGGCCAGTGCTATGTCTCCTCTCCCCTCCCAGCCCTGCTGTACCACATGCAGCTGGTCACTGGGAGCACAGAAGGAAGGAAATCACTGTGGAGAAGTGAATTCTTCAGTGGAGAATCCTCTCTACAGGGAGAAGCAGAGGTGAGAGCAAGCAGGGTGAGCTGGCCTCCATCTGTGTACTTGCACCTGTGAAGAGATGGAGGGAAGCATCTTGATGCTGAAGGCAGCCAGGAATGGGGCATCCCTGGGACATGATGACTCCTAACACACTGGAATCAGGAGAAGATTTCTCTAGGGCAGAGGTTGACCTCCTCAGGGAAACAAAAACTAAGTGGAAAAGAGGCAGACAACGAGCTGAGAGGTGCCCTGAGCTAGAACTGGGCTATGGAGTGTAATTATTCCCCTACTTCCCTCTTGTAGAACCAGCCTATAAATTCCCTGCCTTCTCCCCAAGCTCTACAAGCAGGGGTGAAATTGCCTCTTTGCAATGATGACCAGGGGGCAAAAATCCCAGTGCAGACATGTCTGTCCCTACTGGCAAAGACAGCAGAATTAAATGCCACCAGGGAGCAGAAGAGGAACAAAAAGCACTGTCAGATTTCAGTTGTCTGAAAGATGCTCCTGTAGCGCAGGGTGTTTTTTTCCTCTGGGAAGATAAATATTGAGAATCCAATGGACTGCATCTTCTGTTTGCGTGCATCATGTTCTCTGCTTCCACCTTGATGGGCTTCACACAGATTCTGGGAACAGCTTGAGATGATAGAATTAATTAAATGAAATTAATCAAAACAACCTACCGGAGACAAAACTGGCATCGGTGAAATGCAGAGTTGGACCAAGAAGGGTTTCTGTACTTAGGGCTGATGCCTGCCCTCATCAATAGATTGTGTTTGGATGAAAGCCCGTGTCATATCCAACTTGGTCAAACATGAGGGGCTCTGAGGAGTGTGTGCCTCATGCAAGATCATGTCTGTCCATACAGTGCAGTACTTGTGTTTGGAACAGATGGAGTCCTGCTTTTCACAGAGCCAGGCACAGCATGTAATCACAGATCTTGCTTTGATGCTGAATGAAGCTGAACTGAAAACTCTGCTGTATTAGTGTGGAGGAAGCAGGAGAACTGGAAAAATGGCTTTTAGAGATTTTTATAGTGATCTGAGAGGGTTCCATGGGTCCAGTGGATGTGTCCCACTCTGCAGACCTGGAAGCAGAGGTACAGATTTGCCCAAATGAATTACTGAAATTGGAGGTTCCCCTCTGCTTTTGTCTCTGCTTGTACCCCCAGCACATGCCAGCCCAAGTGTTCTTATGCCAGGTGCCAGTTTGGAAGCATTCTTTTGGGCCTGTCCCAGTCATTTATGTTCTATGCTTTATGAAAGGATTGCTGTCCTCCCCAAACCACACTGCATCATCTTGAAGATCTAAGAAATTGTGTGGGCATGGTTTCTATCTATTGAGCAAGGGTAAGAGTGCAGAAAAAATATCTGTTTGTGTGTGAAGTGGTCAGATATACTGTGGGGATGGGTCCCTGATAAATATCTGAGAACAGAGAGAGAGACCCAAGCAGCTTTATGAAGTGCTGTGTTATTGGGGCCACAACCCTGTGGCTGAGTTTATTCTGCAGCCAGCAGAGGTGCATCCATCACAGAGACGGGCGGCGTGATGCAGAGGCAGTACAGGGTCCTGCTGCTTGCCTGGGAAGTCACAGGGGGCTGTGTATTTCTGAATCAGGGCATGGCTGAGTAGAACAGCATGCCCTGCTTTGACATTTGACAAGTATCAGGGGAGGGAAAACTTGGCCATCACAGTGTCCCCAGAAAAGTTTGCTTCTGATCTGTTTGTGGGATCTTGAAGAGTCTCTTGAGAGAACCCCCTGGGCTTCCCTGCTAGTTCAAAATTGGGTGACTTGGCTTTTTAGCAATGATTTTAACTTGAGGTCCCTCAGCTATATACTGAACCTGAGCCCTTTCTTGGAGATTTATCCCCTTGAATAGGCTCCAGGGAACAAGAAAGTACTTAGTTGGCAAATAGCTGCAGAGAGTTAGGGTGGCAGGATTGGCCTGGTGATGCAGAGCTCACACACCACGTTCCTGGTCCTGTGCTGGGAGCCTGGTTTCTAGCTCAGTCATCTGGTGCACAGTCTCCATTCCTGCCCTCATCACCCCATTATCACCTGCTCTACTGCCTTGCCTGGCTGTTAGGAGATAATGGGCAGGTGGCAACTTCTCTTCTGTTCACATTTTGACTTTTCTGCTCAATTTATGTGTGGTATTGCCCCATCTCCTTGTCCCAGGGGTGTTAAGATCTCCGATTTCAGTTGGCAGTGCTGTAAAAGGCATCAGGAAGCCAAATCACATCTACTGTTTGTCAAAAGCACCATATTCTCTATCCACATCCCATGGGGAACTTGTCCTACAAGGTTCCAGGTGCTGTTAGAGTAGTGAAGTGTTCAAGGATTCTGTAGTCTTACTGACAGAGGCAGGAGAAACCAAATCTGAACCTCTCCCCACCTCATCTCTTCTGCAGGCCTGTCATGTGGCAGAGAGGCTGCTGAGTGCCGTGGCTGATCCTAACAGAGCTGTCAGTTGTTATGAGAGAGGACAGCCATGTAAATGTGTTCCTTGGCTCATGCACCTTGCTGTGCAGTCAGACTGAGTCCATCCTTGGCTGCAGGGACAGTGAAGGACTTGCCCTCCAATGTGTCCTGTGGTTTTCTGGACAGTGAGATGCTCTTTGAAAAGAAAATGCCTAATATTTCTGCTAAGCACTGTCCTTCCCAGTCACCCTCCTGCTTCAAAGCCCCTCTTGTTCATCCTAGTGGTCATCAGGCCCCTGTACTCCTGGGAGAACATGGATTAACCCTTTGCATCTTGTTTTCCCTGGGGCAGTGGGAGAGAGGCTTGTAAAGACAGGAGGTGCTTCGGTCTCCCTGAGGAGGGAGAAGAGAGGAGTTTGCTCTTACATGAAAATGTCTGCAGATGGGAGGTGACAGCCCTGTGCATCCCTGCATGCTCTTGTCTTGTTTAGGTAGAAAGAGAGTGATTAGATCCTTCCAGGTCTTTGCTGAGCTCCGAGGGAACGTGCGGCTCACTGCCTCTGATCAAGAGGCTAGTAGGGAGTCTGAAAATAGCATTATTTCTCATGCTATCATTTCTGCTTTCTCAAATGACTTACTGGGTGATTGGTGGAGACAAATGCTCCAGAAATGGGAACCTGGCAAGGAGTCTGAATGCCCCCAAGTCTGAGATGACCAAAGAGCTGAAATAGACAGACAGACACACACACACATCATTAGCTGCTAGCCTGCATGTGAAATCAATTGAGATTTCCTGAGCTGGGATCCAGCTGGCGCCCTAATGAAGACTTCCCCTCCTTCTTGCAAGCAGACAATAAAAAACAACCCAGATACACCCCCAGCTTCCCCAGCCATTTCTGTTATATAAGTAGGCTGCCTCTTGATCAGCGTTTCTTTAATTATCTCTGTGCACCCACATAAATATACTGTGTGTGTGTTCATACAAAATCCATCTATTTATCCACCCCACAAACCATTTTGCTGGGAGACAGCATGGTCTCCTGAATTTTTTATGGCTCTGCTTAGGTTGGAAATAATCCAAAGGTCAAACACTGTGCTGTATCTCCAGTCACCTTGTCAGTCAGCACTGAGCATGGGTCTCTGATACCTTCTGAATCTCTGGATCGCCCACAGGGCACTAAATTACAGCTATTACACTGCAATTCGCTGTACAATTTTATTCTTTGATACACTACCTGCCTTTGTCTGTCTGCATAGCAGTGAGAGCAGTATACATTATTTACCAGGCTAAGTACACTGCTGCTGCTGCTGTGGGGAAAAAAAAAGAGAGAGAACAGGAACAGGCTTGAAATATAAAAAGATGCACAAATACAGCTTCCTGGGAAATGGTTTCACAGTTATGTAAAACTTTCTGAAATTTTGCAGTGCCTTTTGCTCCCTTCACAGAGGTGTCTGTGGCCTCCCAAAGTTCTTTAGGAAGAACAGAGGAACAGAGGTTCTAGGGCAGATGGGAGATCCAGTCTGGCCAATGCCCTGGCTTCAGGAGGACCCCTTGGCAAGCGCTGTGCCCGATGGGGAAGAAGAATGAAAAGCATAGTGAGGAGAGCAGGATGCTTCTCCTCTCCTCATAGGATACTCCAGGGCCTTAAGTTGCCCTGTGTTTCTTCTATTTTGGTCAGAAATCCTGGGCACTAAGAAGCCATTCCTGTGTTACTTCACTTGATATGCTCCAGCCTTTCTTCAGCCTAGCCATGGTTTGTATACCCTCCAGGTTATCCCTTTGAACCTTGAACCTACTGGAGCAGGGATCTGGAGAATAAAATCTGTTTCAGAAGATTCCCATTTAGTGCAGAGGTCATCAAAAAAGTGCCTCCTCTACTTTGACAGCCTGAGAAAATCAGGTTTTGCTGACTTGCATTGGCTGCTCTGTCCTTTGGGCTTCATTCCAGGGCAAGAGTCTGTCTGCCAGGCAGCTTTTGGAATGTGCCTGGGTGGAGCTGGCTGGGTGATACTGCCCCTGGCTGACCTGCTGAGAGGCAGCTCCAGGCTCCCTGTAGTGTAAACAGTGGTGGAGGTGACAAGGCCAAATCCTGGCAGGAAGGCAGGAGTGAGTGGCAGAGCCAAAGCCAGCCCAGAAAGGGAGAGCCTGGGATAAGTAGGCTGGCTGTTTCCAAATGGTGAGAGGAGGTGGGATGTGCGTGATGACCCACTTGTTGCTCTTCTTCCCTGCAGATATTCCCTTCATTTCCCCCTCATCAGCTGGCAGCAACAGCCTGACCAGCTTGCTGTGTCTCTGGTTTA
Source organism: Notiomystis cincta (assembly GCA_013398075.1). Taxonomy (NCBI): domain Eukaryota; kingdom Metazoa; phylum Chordata; class Aves; order Passeriformes; family Notiomystidae; genus Notiomystis; species Notiomystis cincta. The sequence continues at coordinate 352,287 of VZRX01023581.1, read as the reverse complement.
GGCACTACACAGAGCAGTGGTCAGACAGCCCCTTATCCATCAGGCTGTGAGGACACTGGGTGCTAATCCTGCAGGGAGGGTGAAAGCAGCTGTGCACAAGCTGTCTGAAGGAAGAACTGAGTGGAGTCATGCACTCAGACCAGCTCCTGGTCTTTTATTTGTTGAGATAAGCTGCAGACAAAGTGGCTTTAAATCTAGTCTGTGGTCAGGAGTTTGCTTACTATTTGAATGTCTTGAGGCAGATTTGGAGGGAAGGGAGAGCTGGGGCTCTGATTAGGGTGGAGCTGGTTGAAACAGCATCATCCTGTATTGTGGCAGTCAGTGTTCTGATTGTTTCCACTCTCCCCAGTGACTGGAGCCTTATTCACTTTCTTTCTATCTGCTTTCCATCTTACCTGGTCCCATTATTGCTCAGCAATACAAAGTAGATTGCAGGTTGCTTTCTCTATTTGGCCCCCAAAGCAGTCCTTACAGGAGATGTATTTCTGATTGAAATTCTCCCTGTCAATTGTTGCAGGGATGGTTCCTACACAGCATGAAGACACTTGTGAAATTGCTAGCAAGAGACGGCTGTGTTTCCATGAGGCTCAGGCTCCCACTTCCTTCCTTTTCCTGGCAATGCAATACTGTCCCCATTTTAGAGATACTTTGCACCCCCTTCAGCTTTTGCAGGCTCCTGAAGTGGGAGTATCAAAGCAGCCCATGGGAGGAGTGTCCCCAACCTTCTCCCTTCAGCAAACAAGACTGCAGGCTGGGCCACCCTAGATAAGTATCTTCTTGAAATCAGTGCTGAGAACTGAATGTTTTTCCTTTCCCATCTGAGATCAACCAGTTCTGGATGAACCCCAAGGACTGCTTTTCTGAAACACAAAGCTTCAATTGTCTTCCTGTCTCTTGTAGGGGAGCTGGGCTCAGGCCACAGGCTGTGGGCTGTGCTGGACAATGTTGCCCTTCCTTGGGCTTGAACAGTTGTGACTATGGGAACAGGAATTGAACTCACACTTGGATGAGATACTTACAGCTCCCTTGCTGAGAGCCCATTCCAACCAGCCTCTCAGCATTTGTTCCAGGTTGACAGTATATTTTTTGGCCCAGTCAAAATGTGTTCAGTTATGGGAATCCCTGGGAGACCAGGTGAACCTGTGCATACAGGTTAAAGACAGTCTGAAGTTTGGATGGGGTCTTGTCTACAGCTGTGCTGGAGGAATGCAGGAGCATCCTTTTTGTTGCTGGTTCTGGAGGCTGCTCTGGCAGAGCAATGTGGATATAGTCCAAGAGACTTTTAGCTCAGCTGGGAGGTGGTTCAGGAGCAGTGTGATGTGTTCTTGCCTTGTTTCAGAGGTGACACTTCAACCATCAGGATGCTGGTGTGAAAAGGGACTTCCCTTTGCTGTGACGTTTTCCTTCTGGGCACAGCAGAGGCTGTGGCTGTGTGAAGCAGACTAATAACCTTATTACCTTCTCCTCTCAGACTGTCTATCTGATGAATGTAAAGAAGTGAAACATCAGCACCATTTTCTCCATCCCATCCTTCATCTGACGTTATCTGCTTGTGTCTCAGACCTGAGAAAAGCTTTAAGTGTCCAAAAGCTCATCTGTCTTGTCTGGTTAGAGTAGTTGGAAAACTGATTTCCCAGCCTCACTTATTAGGGATAAAAACAGCTGTCCTGGTTGGGCTGATTCCTTTCCCAGGAAAAATATGTCACCTTTATGCTCTTCTGATGGCTCTGAACCTGGAGAGCTTGCAGCTCGAGATGAGGCCAGATACAGCTGTGTGTGCTGCTCCAGCTTGTGTCTCACAGCCATTGGCTGTGAATGTGGCATTGGCAGGCAGCAGGGAGAACAGGGCATGGGGGGAAGAGGCCACAGCACAAGGCATGTATTTTCTTTTCTAATTTGGAATTTGAGCTGTGTGTGGCACATGCAGGTGGGATTGGAATGCTTTTTGATAACTTTACAAAAGGACTCCACTCTTCCTAGACTTCACAGGAAAGAGAAAGAAATTAGCCAAACTACTTAGCTCCAGCCTCCAATGTCCAATCCTTAAAATGAAATCAAGCATGTTGCTTCAGAGGTACTGTCAGGGTTTGTAAGAGGCTGGAGAAGTGTCATGAAGCAGAGCAAGACATCTGTAGGGGAACAAGTAGACAGACAAGGCTGTTTTGTGTAGCAGCTGCTGCTAAGACTGACAGACATGGCTTAGCCATGTTTTGCTGTCAGGTAGAGAGGACTCAGGTGTTTTCCACACATGTTCATCCCTGCAGTTTAACTCAGAGCTTTGTGTTGGCTGACATGCAGCCCAGCAAACACCATGCCTTACTGACCTCATTCATGCTGGCAGATGCCTTTTTGAAGGCTTTATGGGTAAACTGACCTGTGTCTTACTGGAACATATTGAGACCTGGGCCTGGAACACCAGCCTCTGATGTATTAACGCTGCTGTAAATTCCTTTAAAGAAGGGCCCATGCTGGGACTGAAGATGAAATACCATAAAAATGTAAGGTCCCAGAGCACTCCTGCCACTTTCCTTCTGTGAGATGAGTTGCTTCCTGTGCGGGGAAATTTGAAGATGGAGGTCATGTGGTTCCTTCACTGAAAAAACATTCTGTTCCCCCACTTCACATTTTGAACTCTGAAGGTCTCTGCCAGCAGCAGAACTTTTAGAGAGGACTGGAGACAAGGAGCCATTTCTCCTGGGATTTCCCACATGCATTTCCTACACTTCCCATGGAAGTGTGATGAAGGCAGCACTTTCCTGTGCAGGCTGTCCTGACTTTGGGCAGCCCTGGCAGCTGAGAGCCTTGTTCAAGAGCTCTGTGTCCAGTGGTAACCCGGTGTGTGGGCAAGAAAGAGACAGTGTGATAGAAAATCCAGCTTTCAGCAGCCCTAACTCTTTGTTGAGCCTGGCTGCTTTTTCCTGACTGTCCTGAGGGACTGTGGGGAGTAGAGGAGAATGTGGGTGACCTGATGTCAGGGTGAAAGAGAGGGACAGGGTCAGCAGTGGCTGTGAACCCCTTGGCTCTGTGCTTCCCCACCACAGGGGCAGAGTATCCCTATGGAACAGAGGGTGCTGCAGAGCCTAGCTGCAGGAGTCCCTAACCCCTAGTGCCACGTGCCTGGAGGAGCCCAGGGTTTGGTTGGGACCTTCTGTGTCCTTGTCTCTGCTGAGGGAAATGCTTTTTCCCCAGCAGACATATGTTTGGCATAAGAAGGCAGCAGGTACACCAGCTAAGACCCATTCCTTGAACTGCATTGAGCCAATGCTCCTTCCAACTTCAAACACGCTCAACAGGAGACCTGACTTTTAAATTAGCAAGAACAGTGTTTTTATGACTTCTCTCACAGTCCCTGAGTGGCTGCCAGCCCTGCAAGCAGCAGGGGCCCCAGGCTGTCATTTGAAAGCCCTGACAATGGCAAAGTGGTAATAGAAACACTCTGGATGAGCTTCTTGGAGAAACCCCTCAGAGCAATTCCGTTCAGAGACTGGTATTAGCTAATTTCTACTTTCCTGTGCCCTTTATTAGGAGCCTGGAAGCAGACACCTCACCCCTTTGAAATGTCTCCTGACTCTCCCCCTCTAGTCTCCATCTCCTGTCATCAGCATGCCAGGCACTTCCAGGGAAGTGCATAGAAAAGTTGTGCATGGCAGATTGACAGGACAGGACACCAGGAGCTGGTAGCAGTTTGGTTCAGAGGTTAATATTCCATACTGGAGCGCTCCAGGAACACAATGTGCACAATACCTGCTGTGAAAGAAAAATTTACTCAGCAGGATTGTAGTTGCAGTTCACGAGAAGCCAACCCCTCATTAATTTTGTCCTGTGTGTAAAATAAAGCTGTTAATGATATTTAGTCCTTCTTTTGCACCTTCCCTTTGAGGAGCTTGAAAGCGTTTTGCGAGCACTAATTAGTAATGGGTTGAAACTCCTTGGGAAAACACAGCAAAAACTTAATCTTTTGTACCTGGGGAAACTGAGGAAGAAGGACAAGGCATTTCCTACACGAGGCCAGGAGAGCACAAAGCAACAGGTGAGTAGGCTGGAGGCACAGTGTGGAGGTCTGTATCTGCATGTGTGTAAAACAACCTGCCCTGTTTGCTCAGAGCAGGCCAATGTGGGAGCACAGGGCAGGCAGCACAGGGCACTCTGCAGCCATTGCCTGAGACAGCTGTCCCAGGTTTGCAGGAGCAGCTTGCAGGGCTGTAGGAAATCCTGACCCTTGCTGTCTGCCTCTCAGCTTGAACTGCAGTAGCTCTGTCTGCCCTGCTCTGGCAGAAAGATGGAAGCAGAAATGAGAAAAACTGTTTTGTCTGTCAAAAGACAGGCTGAACTGAGTACGGGCCAGAATGCTTTGGAAACTTCTCTGCTGAGGGTCAAAGAAGGAAAGAGGAGTGAGGAAGAGAAGATACTCCCCTGTCACTGGGTGGCTGGTGCCTCTCTGGAGTTTGTTTGTGCAAGCTTTTCACATCAGAAGCTCACGACTTGCCAAAATCCTTCTATTTGCTGGGCTGCAAACCCAGCACATTCAACAGCAGACAAACAACAGTCAAATCTCCCTTGTCCTACCCAGCAAAGATACCAAATTGAGTGCTTTTAATTGGAAGAGTTCTGGGAGAAGGACTTTGCTCTCCAGGTGACCAGGCACTGCTCTTTAGGTGGGGTTGGGTGTGCTTGAGTTTGACTCTGCCTGTGGATGTGTGGATGGGTCACAGGCAACAACTCTTTTGTGGCCACACTGGAGGTTGGTCTTTCAGAGCTTTACAGGCACAGACAGTAATTTGCAGGCCTGGCAAGCCAGTAGCTCATCCCACCTGCATAAAGCAGGCTCTAGAACTTCATGCTGGTCCCTTGTGTCCAGCTGTGGAAACAGTCACACATATTAGCCACTGAAGTCCACTCCCCCCCTCCTCTCCACCGAGCTCTGTTCCTCATTGCCAGCTGGGAAGATTTGTGTCTCCTGCAGAAGTATTCCCAGCATTTTATTCTTGGTTTTCTTGCCTCTGGAGTGACAGGCTTGGTGTTTCCCTCTTGCCCTTTTAATGAGCACCACTTCTGCAGGACCTGTTCTCCAGGGGTTCTGCTCAGGTATGCTCAAGATGTAGCATAAACCCTGCTATGAAGGGCAGTGGGATTTTGAACACAGGAGGAAGATGGGAAGTTATTTATTTTACTTTTTTCCCGTCTTATCTAAGTTCAGTAAAGGTGACTTTTCATCCAGGGAAAAGGCTAGCTGTACTCTGCTTTATTCAAGTGAGAAGAGATTCTCTTGGAAGAGTGTATTTTCTGCTTAGAAAAATATTTGTCAATTATTGTTATTAAGGCCTGGTGAATGCATGGCAGCTACTGTGTGAAATGAGTTTGGCAAGCTTATTTCACATGCTAGACTGTAAAGTGTAGGTGTCAGAAACCAGGAGCTGTCTCTTGCCTGGCTGTGGCCACTGAAGAATCCAACAGCCTTTGGGATCTGGGACCTTAAGAACTGCCAAATCAATTGCGAGGCAAGGCAGAGGGAGAGAAGCAGGCAGTGTTCTTTCTCAGTATCTCTGCAGACAAATCACAGGTTTTCTGGAGGTTTCAGCTGGCTGCCTTTGTCTGGGGCTGCACAGAGAAAGCGAAGAAGAGGCATTTCAAGGTCTGACAGGCTCAATCTGTAAGCAGTTCGTTGACACCATGCCTTTGCTACCGTTCAGCAAGGTTGACTGAATAAGGGTTAATTGCTGCTGAAAAGCCTCCCCCAGGCTGCTCTTACCCTAATGTAGCAACAGCATGGCTGCAGTATCCTCTGATCCATTAGAGCCTTATCTGGGTTCTTTATTCATCTTCTAAAATCCCTTTAATTCATGTCTTCCCAGAAGACGATCAACCATCTTCTGACTTCATCCTACTTAGCTCTGTATATAATCACCTAGAGTAATTCAAAAAAACAGTCCTGATACCTTGCTGCATGGGTAATAAAGATCCACTTTATCCTCCATAGGAAGAACTTTTTTATCTCTTTCTTCCTTTTCCTTTAGACAGATTAATAATTTCCCGGGTTTATCACAACCCCTATGGGTGCTGAACTATTCCTCATGCTGGTTTAGACTGTACTGTTCTTTGATGCTAAGTTCAGCATCACTTCCAGTATTTTAGTAGCACTCCATCACAAACAGTTGTTTACTATTTGCTGTGCATTCTGCTCTCAGTTCTTTCCTGTTTTTTCCCTCTAATATCACATAGATTTGATTTATTAGAAAAGGGTGGCTGTGGGATGTGACTTGGTGTATCCCTCAAAAATACCTGGGAGCAAGGGCTACTGAGTGCAGTTGTGTGTGGTGCATGAGAGTGAGCAAGCATCTGCCACTCCTCTGGACCTGCAAGGACAAGTTGACTGGTACCTCACTTGGACTCACAGAGCCCTGAATTAGGCACCTTGGCTTTCTGATAGGAGGAAAGGTCACAGCTAACCCAGCCTTCTCTTGGGACTTGTGCATCCACTTCAGGCTCTGTAATCCTCCCTTGAGGTCAGGAAACACTGCCTGAAACACAGGCTCTCCTCTCACCAGCTATTCATTTATCATTTGTCCAGTGCAAGAACCAGGAGCTCATCAAGCTGTGCTGACAACTAGGTCAAAAGAGGAACCACATCATATTCTTCACATATCATGTAGCTAAGCAGTAGAAGTTTTTGTCACTGGGTGTTGTGTATGCCTAAATTATACTTCTGTTCAGAAGAAAATTGGTTAGGCTCCTGGCTGGATGGGCTTTGGTGGGGCTGAGCCAGTTTCAGGATGTTTCTTACAGTCCTTGACCCAAAAGAGGAATGAGTTCAGCTCCTAGTGGTGTGCTTGGGATGATCAAGCCCAAATCCCAGTAGGAGCTGCCTGTCTGAACACCAAGGCTGGTGACAATAGGTCATTCCCCAGGCCTTCTCTAGGGAGAGAAGAAGAAGCCAGAGGTGGGCCTGCCATGTGTTGGCTGTGCCTGTATCTGCTGAGCTGAGCTAAGGCATTGCAGGCACAGCAGCAGCAGAGTTTCCCCCAGCTGTGCTCTGCACAGTGCCTGGCTCTGGCAGCATGCTCTGAACAGGCCTAGCAAGGGGAAGCAGGCAGGTGGAGGGTTGCCTGGTTGATGTATTGCAATGCTCTTAGCTGCTCATGGAGTGATAATTGTGCCTTATAGGCCCTGCAGGGATGTTTTAAGGATTTGCATTTTGTGCTCACACAGGCTGCTTAATTCACATGTTAATTTTTCAGGTCCAATTGGAGATGGTTTTTACCCACCTGCCTCCTTGGTGTGTTGGGCTGCTGAGGCAATATTAATGAAATCTTTTGCATTCTTGGGATGAAGATGGTCCATGGAGGAATGAGTTAACATGCTCATCCCTAGGCAGGAGAAGGTGGCCTTAGAATGAAGGCCTAGGAGATTGTTTATGAGTTTTCTCCTTGGGACAGATGGCAAACCACATTCCCCTGCCACATTTGCTTCTTCTGGAAAGAAGGGGTGATGCAGCCTGTCTCGTGGAGAACAACCATCAATGCTGATCTCAGAGAGCAGCACTAAGTGAAGCTGAGCTCTTCTGAGGGAGGGTAGATACTGAGTGCAAAATGGCACTGAGACAAGGCCAGTCTCCTCTCTAAATCCCTGAAAGAATCACCAGCACCTAAGTATTTACTCTCTAGCTTTAGGTAGATGTAGTTATTTTATAACTTTGGGTTTTCTATGAAAATACTGAAGTTATGGGTGATGTCGAGATGATTAGCTGAAAACCTGCCAACTCTTCTGCCAAGGAGGGATACTTTGGTCAGATTTGCAAGAGATAAAGCAATAGCCTCATCTGGCAGAATGCAGAAAGCAGGCTGAATTCTCCTTTCCTACAGAGATTAAGCTGCTTCTTTGGCCTTGGGAACCAGCAGATGGCCAAACAATGCAGAGATGGAAATTAAAAGGAATTTAAATCCCTTCTACCAGACTGCTGGAATTATCATATCTCTGGTGCCCCTCTGACTGGTTTCTGTCCTCTCTCTCTTGCCAGCACTGAGAGTTGCAGAGAAGGTAGCAGCCACTGTGGTGGACAACCACAATTAGAACAAAGAACATGCCCTGGAGACATCTGCCCTCTCTCCTCCTAGTTAAGCAGCAGAGATTCTCACTGGGCCTGGAGGAGTTAAAATCCTTTCCATAGAGATTTTATTCTGTCAAGTGTAGTGGTGAATATTTTTATTATTCATATCAATGACTTTTTCTCTTCTGAATGCTGCTAAGCCTCTGTCCTCAGTAAAATCGCATGACAGTGAACTTTACAGGTTAAGCATTCATTGTCTAAAAATAGTTTTTCCTTTTATCAGTTCAAAATTCATTGCCTTTCATTCTAATTGCATATGGTCTGTTCTGGTATTATTGGGCAGTCTGTATGAGGGAACAATTTACTTCTGCTTGTCCAGGGGTTATTTTCTACCTATTTTTCACATCCCTTGTATTCATCTTCTTTCTATATTACACCACCTCAATCTCCCTATCTCTCCCCATCAGAAGGCTCTACTGGCTTCTAATGGTTTTTGTTGTGCTCTCTGTTTCCTGCTGTGTCATTTTGCAGAGCTGTCATAGACAAAGCCAGAAGATGGGACTCACCCATGTGTGTCCCATGTTTCAATCCCAGAGGCAAATAGGGCTGCACTTGGGTGACACAGTGGCAGAGCAGGGATGGGACATTATCACAGAACCACAGAATCTTCTGAGTTGGAACTAATTCCAAGTTCCACGAGGATCATCAAGTCCAACTCTTAAGTGAATAGCCCATATGGGGGTTGAATCAACAGCCTTGGTGTTTTTAGTACCAGGCTCTACCAACGGAGCTAGTCTGGGCCCATCAGGGTTTTGTTCTTTAAATCTCATTCTCTATGCACTCAGATGCTGTGTTGGCCTTGACAACACACAGCCCAGAGGGCATTTGCCTTATGGACACCCTTTGGGGTGCCACATCTGACAACGAAAGGTGATTCCTGTCAGCCTTGCTTGCTGTGCTCCACTTCTGTCTTCAGTTAGAGTCCTGCATCATCACAGCTGTGGTCTTCCTAACACATCATAAGGCAAGAGGCAGCTCCAAAATGAGTTGGCTTCAAACTCATGTTGCTGTAAATAGTTGTTGTTGTTGTTGTTGTTGTTTTCGTTGTTGTTGAGTTCCTTTTATCTGGGCTTGAGTTCCTTTTATCTGGGCTTTAAAAATGCTTAGCAAATGCAACTTCCAGCTTCTGTTTCTGTAATCATGTGGTTTGAAAACCTATAGAGGGATAAGACAAGCTAAAATGCTCAGGAAATGCCACCAGGAAGTGAGGATTTGAGACTCTCCCTTTTCCTGTCCTTTGAGTAGTGTAAGATTTATGGAAGAAAGGTAGACTGATAACACAGGCTCAGCTGGCTTTCCATGGTTTCCTCCAGGACAGGTGAACACAGACACTTTTGTGTGATCTTGAAGAGGTGGCAGAGGTGATCTTGTAATAGAGCTGCACAAAAGGAGGAGGAGAATGCTGAAGACTCCTTGTGCTGTGATCATTTGTTAATTCTATTGCCCATACAGCTGCTGCTATGTGTGAAATCACTCACCAGATTGACCACTGATTGTGTTTTAGCAGTTCTTTGAACCTGTTTTTGATCTTCAATAGCTGCTTACATCTTGCTTTTGACTGTTTTGCTTTCAAATAGTGCCAGTCAGCTTGAGGAGTGTAGATGGAGGTTTTCTGACAGTCCAAATAAACCACCTCACTTTTCCTTTATCTGCTGTTTTGCTGACATGCACAAAGCATTCTAGAAGTTGTGTGAGGCATGAATACTTTTGCTGAAGCAGTGTTGGTTTGTTCCCGCTATATCTCCACTGTCATCTAGATATTTTATTCTTTGAGCTTTAATTATCTTTTCAGCTAATTTGCCTAGTTCAGAGTAAGGCTCATTGGTCTGTAATTCCCAGGATCACCACTAATGCCAATTTTAAGGATAGGTATGCTTTTACTGCCCTCTAATCCTCCTTCAATACACTAGCTTATTTTAATGAAACATTGTAAGCATTAGAAGACCTGGATAAAGCATTCAGGCTCTGTGCCTTCCTGATCTCTGGATACATGAGGCTGTTGTGGCACCTCCTCTCTGAGTCTCTCAGTCCTTTACAATCCCTTTTCCATTTTGCTCGAAAGGAGCAATCCTGGACTAGCCTCATCCTCTTACTCCCCTGTCTTTCAAATGTGTGCTGGGAGGGATGCTGAGGAGAGATCACCTTCTTTCCTTGCTGTAGCAATCTCTCTCAGTCTTTTGCAGCTGACTCCTGGTAGTGCTTCCTGCTCCTGGCAGTGCCTTGAACAGAGACTTCCCAGCCATTTTGATCCCTGGACTGACAGTTGTGGTCCCTCAGTGGTGATACAGACCAGTACCCAGCAGATGTAAGGCCTCAGGTGGCCAGTGCACACTCCTTACTCCTCTTTACATCCTCAAAGAAGGCACAAAGGCTGTGGGGGGAAACTGCCTTGTTGCAAATCTTATTTCTTCAAGGCTGAGTTTCTGTCATCACTTCTGTGGTTCTCTGCAACCTTTTGGGGCTTGCATTTCCTCATGTCAAAGGCAGCAGAACTGCCAAGGCAGGACCTGCATTTCAGACAGTGGAAGCAAAGAGAGGATAATCTGCTTTCATCATTTTCTGAGTCTTCAGGCTGCCACTGTCTTGTTTCTTTCTTCCTTCAGTAGTGCTGAGTTCTCATGAGGTGAGGTGAGGAGCCCCAGAGAAGAAAATGTCTTCATGATTTGAAGCCTGCAAGGTTTGGTGCCTGACTCATGTGAAGGGCTGAAGGGCTTGCTGGGGTTCTGAGCCAGTGGAAAGGCTGTGCTGTGAATGCTTGTGGGGTAAGACAGAAGTCTTTCTTCCTGAGGGCTTGAGGTCCAGGAGGCTGAAGAAGCTTTGCATGGGCCACATCAGAGTTTAGCAGAGGCTGTTGGTGTCCAGCTTCCCTCAGCACCACAAAGGGATGATACACTTGCCTTATGAATAACCTCACAGGTGAATAAAGGCTGGAGCAGATCTCTTAGTAAAGCTGGATCATTTATGAGGCATAAGGGAAGGCAAGTACACTGCTTTTTCTTTCACCTCCTCCCATGCTGAACTGTTCTTTTCAACTAGGATTGATTTATTTACATAAGAATGACATTTAAGGGCAATCTGTTCACATTTGGTACATAGCAATTTATAACCCATATCTGCACCTTGTTTAATCCTGCTGCTCTAAAGCAAGTCTCTTTATCATCAGCTGGAAGGCTCAGTAAGTGAAATGATACATCTCTGCTCATTAAAAACACAACTCCCTTTCTCTGTGATGAGTATGTAGCATAAAATATTTTAGCATCCCATTTGGTTTTCATTTTCTCATGCTCACTATCTGTCAAATGGGTCTTTTGCTTTTAATATACTGATTTTGTCTGTATATGCATCTGCCTTTCAACAGCCTCCTCCATTTCTGTAAAGTGCAATGTCAGAAATTGCAGATCTGACTGTGGTTTAGAGACAGTGACTCAGGTGGCCTCTGGCTGAATTTTCTCCTAGCCTTCCCTGGTAATGTCACACCTAGGGACTCCAGTATATATGTCTGAGACCTGAGTAAATGTGTGTCTGAGGATGATGTCTAAGCATAAACTCAGTCTTGCTGGCACAAGAAAAGCTGTGGTGCCTAACAGCACATCTAAATCACACCACGATCATCAGCAGTGTCAAACCTCTGTGTCCAGTGCTGCCTGGAGATGGGGCAAACATGGTTTAATGGTCTCATCTGCTGTGCTCCACAGGAGGCAACCTGCTGATCCAGCTTGGATTGTCGAATGAGTAGCAGTGGGATGGAGAAGTCACCAGTTGTTCAGTGCCAAGCAGGGGCTCAGCAATCCCATTTCAGCCAGAATAAATGGAGTAAAGGCAGCCAGCACAGTCTGGAGGAAAATGCCACACAGTGAGCCATGCATCTCTGCAGGCTGCATAGGCAAAGGCAGGATTTAGTGCTGAAATATGGATGGATGCTTGTGCTGTTTGAGACACTTTGGGGCATCCAGGGTGTTCTCACTCGACACAGAGCCCCCTGAGGAGCAGCTGAAGGAGGCTGGAAGTCCAGAGAGTCATTATGCTAGAGTAGTGAATGGCTCAACTATGCAGGAAACATGTTGCCTTGAACTCTTATGCTGGGTTCAGACTGATTTTGGGATGGGAAAATGAGTGGTCATAGCCATTGATATAATGACAGAAGGCATTCATAGAATCTCAGGGTTTCTACTCAGACAATGATATCTGAACATCTTCACCCCGCTGCATTGTGTCAAATTGGTTTGGATGTAGACAGGAAAAGATTAAAAAAAATGCACATTAGGGAGCTCTTAAACTTAAAAAAGAGAGTCCTTATCAGCGCCCATTTTTGCAGGCACTGAACAAGCATCAGCATCTGCTTCTTTTCTCAACAGGATTTCTAGTTCAGAGGGGGTAAAAGCTGTAAAATAAAGTCATGTTCTGATATCCTCAGCGAAGTGCCAGATACCTCTTTTATACCCATCCACCTAATCCCTGCACAGAGTCAGTGTCCCGAGGACATACACTGATGACACAGCTTCTGGAGAGATGGATTATTGCACAGATACTTTATGGACTTGCTTTCTGTGTGTGCATAGAAAATAATCTGGCAGCAACATGTAAGAAACCTGCCTGGGTAGCTAAGGGACAAATGAGGACAGTGTGTTTAATTTTAACTGTCGATGCTACATGCTGTCCTCATTTGTTCCTCAGCCAAGCTACTAGCATGGTTTTCTCTTAATTTGATCTACTACTCCTAACCTACTTTATTTCTAGCACAACCTTTCACCACAGCAGTTACCCACATGCCAGCTGCACAACCATTCTTAATGCAGGGAGTAAAATAAAACATCTCTTCTATGCTGGACTTCCCAAAAGCCCTAGACCAGACCTGTGGGTGATGCCTGTAGGGAAAGCAGCCCTGATGCCACCTGGAAGAGGCTCTGAGCATCTTGCACTCTCTGGGCATAAGCCACTGGGGGCTGCTGCCATCTCATTCCCACTCTGGCCCTTCTCAATTTGCTTTTTGGCTTGAAGCAGCTGTATTACACCACCAGCATGTTCTCCATCTTTAGATGGCCAGCTGAGAGAGAGCATTAGGTACCAAGCAGTCACATCAGGGTGGAAGCAGACTTCAAATGCTGGATGTGGTCGGTTTGGGTAATTTGCATTTCCAAACTCTGAAAGACTTGCATGCAAATGAAAAGCATCTGGCATGGAGCTTTGATACATCCTTCAAACTGTGAATAACACCTGATTAGAGATTAGCAAAGGTAGAATCTCTAGTTAAAAAGGGTGATAAGTGTTTTCTTGGCATGTACTTGGCCATGCCTGACCTCAGCAATATTTAAAGCTTTTGAGCCACTTGTGAAGGATGGACAAATTAGCAGAGGTAAATGGAAAAGGTCATACAATGAAATATGAGTTTTGCCCTTGGCAGATCATGACAGAGCATTCTGATATCTTTCTTTGAGAAGACAGCTGTTTTTCTAGACAAAAGAGATGTGGAAGATCAATTTATGCTTCAAGTACAATTTTGATACTATGTCACTGAGAATCCAGTGGAACTTAAGTGTTTGGAAATCTATAGAGCTGACAATTAAAGTAAAAAATTGGCTTAAGAGGAGATGACAGCAGAGCGTATTTAACAAGAGTTAAAACTGACCAGGCTTAAGGGTCTAGAGATGTTCCTTAGGAATGAATCTTAGGACTGATCTGGAGTTTTCATGAACAGAAACAAAGGTGTCCTCTGGTAGAATTTGATACTCATGGGAAGATAGGAGAATCTGCAGGGCAGAAGAGGATCAGAGTGTCATGCAAGCAGAAAGTAGATTACTTTGGAGACTTTAGAGAAGTTTACAGTCTGCTACTACTAAGTGCAGAAAGTCTGAGAAACTGCTTATGAAAAGCTGAGCTATTGGCTGGGGGTCTATGTCCCTGAAAGAGTCATGAAGACAGAGATCCTGGGAGTGCTACTGCATCCTATTGGCTGGCAAAAATGAAGATTGGTTTCTCATTTGTACCTGAAGGGAGGGTTCAAAGAAAGCAGAGCCAGGCTCTTTTCAGTGATGCTCAGTGGCAGGACAAGAAGCAGTGGGCACGTGCTGGAACACAGGAGGTTCTTGAACTGCAGGAAACACTTTTTTGCTGTGAGGGTGACCAAGAAGTGACAGAGATTGCCAGAGATGTGGTGGAGTCTCTACTCTTGCAGATGTTTAGAAGTTGTCTTGGCACAGACCAGGGCTGCTCTTCCAAACTCAGCCTTTCCATGAGTCTGTGTGAAAATGATACAGCCTGGAGAAAGGAAAATGCCAGTCCTCTCAAACAAAGCATTTCCTGCAAAGAGTGGGAATTACTACTGCTCTCAGAAGGGCAGCTTACAAATAAGAGTAGGCTGAATAAAGGCTTTGTGAGGTTCTGGAATGGGGAGAACAAACTCCAGTGGAATCCAAGAAGGGTTTTGTCAACACATAAGAGGAGTATGGTCATTTGCTTGCCAGAGTGGACAGGAGATTTGACTCAGATACTGCAAGTGCAAGCCTGTGTTTTTAAACTGCCAAGAAGGGCAAATCCACCTTTCAGGGTATTTTGCCAAACCTGAAGTTTCAGAGAGGGTCTCTTGGTATCAGCAGGCCAGTGTTATACATTCTTTCACTTTCTAGGTTATAATTTTTAAGCCCTTGCTGGAAGTTCACCTCTTCTTGTTGGCTTCCTAAATTGGGAAAAAGTACAGGCATGGCAGCCTTAAAATACAGTCTTCTGTGCTTTTCTAGGTTGTTGTAAGCCTAGGTTTTGGGAAGTCAAATATGTCACTATAATTGGCTTGAGCTGCCTCCCTGATGCTCCCTGCTCCCCGCAAGAGATTTGTGCAGTATTTCCTGTTATTGGAGGGTCATCTTTTATAATAATATTCCAAATATATTTAATGGTGCACTCTGGGAAAATTACTCCATTCAGCAGTTTCACATTTCTGGGACACCTGCTAAGAAATGTAGCACTCTAAGGGCATGAGCAGTGAGCTCAAGGCTCTTATTCTGCACATTGGACCAGGAAATGTTTGCATTCCCACTTTGAATTTTCTTGCTCACTAATAGTGGCTCACACCCTTCACGGGTTACTCTGCATCCACTTCTGCTCTCCTGGTTGTTGCTAGCCTGCTGAGGGGCTAGGATGGCAGGAAGGGAGGTGAAAGCATGTAGGTTTGTGCCACTTAGAGGTGACAGAAGCTGTGGGAGAGGAGGGTCAGGGACATCTCTGTGAGCTGACTCCAAGGTCTGGGCTCTGATGTGCCTCTCTCTGCTTGCTGTGCCTCTGTATATGCCTGGCATGAACCTTGGTGTTTGCCTTGCAGTGCAGGGCCTCCTGAGCACCAGCCACCCTTCTACAGCACTCAGAGCATTGGTGAGACAAGGTTTCCTGGAGAAAAGCTGATTCCAGACAGATCTGCACATACCCACCCCTGCCTCTGCCATGAACCCTAGGCCAGCCCACTGCATATTGCTAGAAATTTCTAAACATAGGAAGAAGAGAAGTGAAATTCAGGTACCTTCATCCAGGCAAGCATGTGATGAGTGTGTCCTAGTGCTCAGCCCTGCACTCAGGTGCTGGTCAGTGGTAACATCTTATTTTGGGCTAGTAGAGGAGCTATGGCATAGACTTAACTGCAAGCCATAGGGAACAACACAACACTGATGGATCTGTCAGTGGAGAAGGATAACTTCTTTTTTTTTCTTTTTTTTTTTCTGTTGGAATGTATGTGTGTATTTTACTGACAGTTTCAGCTGTAAAAGAACATCAGAAAGATGTTTGTGCTACAAGACCATAATCTGTGACATGCTGGGGATCTGAGCCTCTGCTCCCTGCATCGTAGATAACAGTAATGTCACAGTGCATCTCCACAGCCAAACAGAAACACCACCACAAAAGCAGCCCAGAGACTGCAGCCCAGAGTTATGATGCCATTGCACTCACAGCTATTACTCAGAGATATTCTCCTTTCTGTGAATATGCTGAGTGCATTCAGGCTTTCCCTGAAAGTTGTGGTACATGTTCTGGTCAGCTGGCGAGGCAGGCTTAGAGAGGCTGAGCTGCTGGCTTTTGGTTCAGACTTCTAGTGCAGCTGGGAACACAAAGAAACTGAAAAATGAGAAAGGATCTGTCTGCATTGCGCCTGACATGAATGGCATTTTTTACTGTGGTCAAAGTCCCACCTGGCCAGGCTCATGTTGGTGAGAGATTCAGCAAGATGGAGCCCTCTTTGTAGCCAATGCTCAGAGCTTTTTCCAGCCTTGCCTTGCTCTGGGAACCCTGTCAGAGCTGGGATTGAAACAGAGGGGGCTGAGAGCTAACATTTTCATGTGCACCACAAGAATGAAGAGGAAGCAACCCAAGAGCCTGGCAGTGTTTGCTTTCTGGAAAAAGCTGGAGCTTTTGAGGTCTTGCGTTCCTGGGCTAATTTCTTTTCCCTGAGCAAGGTCTGACAGCCTCATTTGTTGTGCCAGACCCCCAGTCAGAAGAAATGGCATAACGAGTCCACTAGTAAATACTTTATTTAACTCTTGTTTCTCCCCACAATTTCCAATCTGTGGAGCTCACTCCTGCCTGTATTGCTGACTGCCTTGTTCAAAGTGCTGCCCTAATGCAAGCACTTGACAGTGACAGGTAGAAGGTCACCCAGCATATCCCTCCAGTAGTTTGTAGATTCCTCTTCAGTGTAACTTGAACAGGCCTGGCCCAAGAAGCCTGTGGAGGCAGCATGGCACCCAGTGTGGAGGTGAGGGGGTATCACTCTGTTGGGGTGCTCCTCAGAAGATGGGTGCAAACAGGGTCCTGGCCATGTACTCAGCACTTCTCTGCAAGCTGTCTGAATCCTTGGCTGCTGTGGAGCAGCACACAAAAGCTTTCCAGGTGAGAAGAACAGCCTGTGATGCTGCTGCATCACCTAGCTTAGCCCAGAAGGGACTTAACTGAAAAACAAGTTCACCCATGCACCCTGAGGCTCCCTGGTGCTCACTAGAGCTCACTAGAGCTTCTCATGTGCAGGCAAATCATCTTTCAATGGACTGAGTCTGGAATTTGTCTGTGCCTCACTGAGCTGTAGCCCAAAGCCACTCCTGGCTTGCCCCCTATCTGCCCTGTAAACTCCAGCCTGGGCTGGGAGACTGCCTTAGCATAGGCAACAGGATGCTTTTATATGCTGGATAAATGGAGCCCATACTGGGACAAGGAATATCCCAAGCTTGGTACCTCCCACAGGCACTGCAGGTGTTCTAAGCCTGAACTACCAGCAGCACCATGAGCAAAAACATGTGGATCACAGAGCCTCAAGGGCTCATGACCATCACAAATCTCTTAACTGCTTTTCTCACAGCATGTAATAGAGGCTGATTGGAGTGGGAGAAAACTCCTCAGGGATACGTGATACCTTCAGGTTTCTTTCTGTTTCCCTTGGAAGAGTGCAGCACCAAGCAGTGCCAAGAACTGGTCACACTCTTTTTTAGGGAAGCAGGCTGAGCTACTGCTTCTTAAGATTCAGGAGACTGTAGAGAATATTTCAAGACTCATTGCACCAAAGCCTCCCTCGCTTCAGAGCTTTGATACGCAAAATATGGAAACAAATCCAAGCTTCGCCTTTTCTAATTACTGCTCAGTGCTTGAGATGTGTCTCTCACATTTCTGTCTGCCATGGGAAGGTGGTGATGTGGAAAGCTGATGTATATTAAAAGAGTGCTGGTTTGGCTCCCTGTTGCTGCTGGCTCTGCTTCTCTGAGAGCCTGCAGTACACCCTGAATTTCTGTAGATGTTGCTGCATGCCTGCAGTCTCCCAGCAAAGCTTTCTACAGAGGGAAGCCCACGACTCCAGAGCATCTGGAGGGAGCTGCACTTTCAGAGGGGCCTTCTCTTTCCTCCCTGGGCTCCAGAAAGTGAAGATGAGGATGTGGGGGCTGTTCTCAGATGGCTGACAATGAGCCTTGAGGAACCATCTAGCTAGGATAGATTAGGATGAGTGCTGAAAGGCCACTGTGGCTAAACCTGGTGGAGTTAAAGGTTTACTGAAAATCATTGCTGATCTGTGTTGCACTGCCTGTGCCACTGGGTCCCTCAGCACTGGCCCCATAGTGGTGGGTAGGGCCTGGTCTGGAAACACGGCTGTTTCTCATGTCCTCCTTCCATCCTGGGGAGTCAGAAAGTTTGCAGGTATTGAATTTCCCAGTATGTGTCCCAGAGCATCCCACAGTTCTGAGCCTGGCCTTTCTTTGCATTGCATGTACCCACCCTGTTGGATTACAGGAACACAGCTCCAAAACATGAGGTCTTGGAGCAGAGGGAATCCCTGGTGTGACGTTAGACTGCCATGGCCTCTGCAAAGTCATGTGCAAGTCTTGGTGTGTGAGTCCACGTGCTCCCTGCTGCCCTGGGGATATTAACTGAAGCCACGTTAGAGATTGATGTGACTGCTCTTGATTGAGGGAGGCTGGGCAGGAGTCAGCTGGGTCCCAGGAACCTGGAGTGAATCCCAGCAGATGGGAAATACTCCTTTGTGACAGATGCGAGACCTTAGAAGCAAGGAGCCTTCAAAGATGATTACCCTGAGATGTGATCTGTGCCAGGCACACACAGAGTGACTGGAAAGACCCACTGCCCTCAGTGCCACATGTCACGGGGCTCCTCAGCCCCATGGGATGGACACAGAGGGTTGGGAGGAGAGGGAGAGGACAGCAGGCTTGCAGCTAGGGAGGGAGATAGGCTGCTGCACAGCTCTTCTCCCCTCCTACCACCTGCAGGAAGCAATACACAGGGTAATGGAGCTCTGCCTCCTTTTTCTATGCCACTCTCAAGTAAGTCCACCCTTGTATTATTAATGCAAGTCTCTAATTTGCAAGCACAGGAGAAATTTCTCATGGGAGAAATTACTTACTCTGGTTTAAAAAAGCAGACGCAGAAACATGGTAATGGGTTTAAAGAAACAGCCCTGACTGAAAAGCACATAAAACTGGAACAGAGAACTGAGATATTCATGTCAGGATGTGCTGGGGCTGATCTGCAATATGTGCTAAGCTTGTCATGAGATTTTGGCATGTTTGTTCGTAAGTATTGGGTTTTTTTCAATGTTTATATCCTGGAATGAAAGGTACAATATTTTGGGGAAGCTGACAAGTCACTTGTCACTGTCCAGGAGTAGGGACAGAGCCCAGAACAGAGGTGGATGGTACTCAGAATAATCAGGCAATTGCAGTGGGGATGCTGTTAGAAAACTTTGGCTCTGTCCTAAAATGGTGGTAGCCAAAGGTCCTAGCAGTAAGTGAAGTATCTGGCAAAGGTTGGGATGCAGGTTATCCTCCTTACCCTGACCTTTACATGTCAAAACAGCCAACCCTGGCTGCTGGAGAGGAAGTATCAATGTGTTGAAGGGAGTGCAAATAGTTGTGAGGCCCAAGGAGTGGGCAGTGCCACCTGCAGCAATCAGGGCATGGAAGAAATGCACCCCTCTGCCCCCCCTTCTGTCAGTCCTCTGCTCCCTGCCAGTGGTGTCAGTCATGGATGTTGTGAAGGGTACAGCAGTGACCATGGGGCTGTCAGACTGGGCTGCCCAGAGCACAGCCTGGCTGTTTTCATAAACTTGCCACTTTTTGTGCTTTGACCTTAACTGGCAACTGAGCACCACACAGTTGCTTGCTCACTCACAGAGCCTCGGTGGGATGGGGAGAGAATTGGACAAAAAAGTGAAGTTCATGCATTGAGGTACAAGCTGTTTAATAGGACAGAAAAAGAGGAGAAAAATAATTAGAATATACAAAACAAGTGATGCACAATGTGATTGCTTACCACCCATTGACTGATATCCAGCCAGAACCTGAGCAGTGGCCCCTGGCCAGCTTTCCTCCTAGTCCTGAACATGATGTCATAAGGTATGGAACATCCTTTGGACAGTGAGGATCAGCTGTCTTGGATGTGTCCTCTCCCAGCTTCTTGTGCCCCCCAGTCTCCTTACTGCTGGGGTGAGGAGAGAAGCTGAAAAGCCCTTGACTCTGTGTAAACACTGCTTAGCAACATCTAAAACATCACTGTGTTATCAACATTATTCTCATCTCAAATCCAAAGCACAGCACACACACCAGCTACTAGGAAGAAAACTACATCTCAGCTGAAACCAGAACACACTTCTGGCTCAACTCAAATTTGTTTGTCCTGCCTGCCCCAGGCTTGTGAGGATGTGTGACTCCTGTGGAGACTGAATGCAGGAGCAACCAACAGAGCAGAACTGATGGCTGCTGTGAGGGAGGCACAACAGGGTGTTCATGCCCTACATCTGTAGGGGTTCACATGTCATGCAAGTGTGCAGGATCCAGGTAAATGGCCATCCAGTTTGGAATCTCACCAGCTGGTCATGTGTGCTTGGGATAAGTGTGAGAAAGGGACAAGTAGCACACACAGCCTCTCCAAAATACTCCCTCAGATCCCAGAGATCTGAATTCAGGATTTTCTGATCAGAGCTGCTTGGTTAAGCCTTCAATAGGTTTGTCTTCCTTGACTTTGGTCCACTGCCATTTTTGTGCATGCTGAGCATCCCCAACACCCCGTGGCAAGAGTCCCACAGCCTACGAAAGCACTGCATGAAGAGCCATCATTTCTTTTCTGCTTCAGACCAGCCCCTTCCCTCTGATGCTCCCCCTAGTTCTGGTAGCAGAAGGGACAGCAAATATCTCTGCCTTTGGCAGATGCACTGAAATCTGCTTGGCTTACCCTAGATCCTGGCAAGTCTAAGGGCTGGCTTAGACTACATTCAGGTTGCAAGCTGCAGATTGCCCATCACTTTTAGAATTTTCAGTTATCTGGACTCAGATGTCACTCTACAGCTTCATCTTTAGCTAGGAAAGGGAGATCTCATCAGATAAATCTGTTGCCATGAAATGCCAGGGTCAAGGCACAGGCTGCTGAAGAGATCCTTGCTCTGCAGGCAGAGCTTGGAGGAGGGCAGGGTGAGACCAAGGCTGTTCTGAGCTCCTGGAATTGCAACCCCCTTGCCCCTGTAGGCTCCCTGTTTGACTGGAACCCTGGGAGCAGACAGGATCCCAGTCTGGCTATGCCACTCAAGGGGCTTGAATGCCTTGTCTCACACAAAGTATGGTGCAGAGATAAGCCTGTTCTCATTGGCACATGTATCAGGGGAGAGATAAGGCAGTGTGCTGATGGGTCTGAGCCACTTTCTGCAGGGCTGTGGCTGGATGGAAAGCATCCTTGCCCTGTTCTTCGAGTAGCAGTAGCAGCAGCAGCTCATCTCTCCCGGGGTCTCCTGTCCTTTCAGCTTAGCCCTGCACAGGAAGGGAGGCTGCTTTGCATGCCAACAGGATTGAGTCTGACCTTTGATCAGCACAATCGGCCCTTTCACTGACTGCAGGCATCTTGCTCCTCTCTGTACTCCCTGAGGGGCTGGAAGCAGACCCTGGGGCACTGGGAGCCTGGGGATGGGGAGCTCTTGGCCTGGAGAACTCTGCCGTGGTTATTTGAAGCAGCTGCTCGGCTCCTGTTGGATGGACAGTTCTTTCTGCCTAGAGCTGCAGCAGTGAAACAGTGACACAGCTGCTCCAGCAGCTGGAGTCACTGCCTGTTGTCA
This sequence comes from Notiomystis cincta, assembly GCA_013398075.1. Classification (NCBI taxonomy): domain Eukaryota; kingdom Metazoa; phylum Chordata; class Aves; order Passeriformes; family Notiomystidae; genus Notiomystis; species Notiomystis cincta. The sequence continues at coordinate 330,607 of VZRX01023581.1, read as the reverse complement.
CCTGCACCTTCCTGTGCTGGCACCTGGAAGGGCAGCAGGGGCTCAGCAGCCCTGACAAGCCCAGTGCTTTAACCTGGCTACCAAGGTCTGGCACCCTCTTTGAGAAAGGTGCTCTGGTGTGCCAGTTCACTTTTCAGGGATAGGGAATAGTGATCCAAGCCCTCTCCCTGGCCAGTCTGTGATGTGACAGCTTGGCTCAGGACAACAGGCCATTCACCCCTTCTTTCCTCTTCCCTGTCATGTATCAGGTTCTCCATTCACTCTTCAGTGATTCATTTCCCTGCTTTGACAGATTTTAGAAGTTTGCCCTCATTTTAGCTAGTCCCCCAGAATACCCTGGCTTCAGAGAGGTGTACCAGGTGTGAGGGAGGTGGGGAGCAGCTGATGCCAGCGTCAGGCTGCAGGGAAGGCAGGTCTTGGCAGCCAAAAGTGGTAGAATATATATATAATTTTTTTTAAAGAGTACCCTAGGACCTCTAAATCCTAAATGGAAATCTGCTTTGTCAAAGGCCAACCCTGCCTCCCAGAGTCTGCTCCCTTCAGTTTCTTTGTGCTCCTGAGCAATCTGCTCCTACATGTTAAGAAGCACTTAGTAAGTGACTAAAAGCCTCAGAAAAGGAATAACCTAAGGATTTAATAAACTGCAAACAAAATTATATAAAAAAATTTCCCAGGCAGTTGAGTTTTCAGTGATTAAGAAAATACAATTTCCTGTAATTAAATCTTAACAAGAAATGTTATTAAAAACACTCTGTCCCAGCTTTTGTAATAATTGCCCATTCCCCCAGAACAGTAAACAGAATTAGAGTCTGCAACACACGCTGTAATCCATGTGTCATTTTGATCAAATTTACCTTAATAACTTTATCTGGAGAGAAAAGTTGAATCACAGTGTCTGAAATGGAAACTCCTGCACTGAAAATGCAGCATGTGGCTGCTTCTGGGGCTGGGGCAGGGGGCAGCCTCGGTGGGTGATGCTGCCAGAATGGTTCTGTCCCTGTCTGGGCTCCCTGCACAGCTGCTGTGGCACCCCACACACTGGGGATAAACAGGCTTGGCCCTTCTTTCCATGTGGTGGGACATGTATCCTGCCTGTGGCTCCAGCCCTCAGCATCTCCATCCCAAAATTCCTTGGTGCCCCAGCACCCACCATGGCACCCCAGACCTCCCTCCTGGGAAGCTCTGCTCTGCAAGGGTCATTTGTCCACAGCTGTGGGTTCAGTGCCTTCCCACAATGTCTCTTGTGCCTCATGAAGCACTTCTGGTGCTTCCTTTCACGTGGTGTTTGACAACACCCCTGCCACCTGCATTTTAGAGCTGCTGTGGGCTTTGTGCCAGCATGTCTCTGTCCCCCTTTCCTTGGCTCTGGCTGCTGGGGGGCTCTGGCTGTGTGGCTGCTGCAGCCTTGCCCGTGCTGCTGGACTCCCCTTCCCTCTCCTTGCCCGTGGCTACAGCCTGCTGTGCCATTTCTGCCCTTACAGCAGTAGCTCCCTTCTTCCAGCCCTGGGCTATTTTGCTTTCAGGCTCCCCAGCACTCTCCCATCACCATCTGGCCCTGACTGCTGGCAGAAGGGAGGTTTTCCTCCCTGCCCAATAACTCTCCCCAGGGTAGCTGACAAGGTGTCATGCATTTCCCCTCTGATTTCCTCCAAAACCTTCTCCAAATGCCAGGTTGGGGAATAAAAGTTGATTGGAGCACAGCGTGGGAAGCAGTGGCACATCTTTCCCAGGCAGCAGAGATTAACCAGAATCTGACAGCAGCTGGGCAACCCACTCACCTGGGGGGTAATTTTTTAAGCCAGTAATTGGCTGTCATTGCTGTTATGCCAGGCTATGCCATTCAGCCTGCAGCAAAGCCTGGGAAACAGAGGAGGAACCTGCTTGCAAAAGGGTGAAGGTTTCTCATGTGTGCCAGCATGGCCATGGTAGAGATGAGGCAGTGCCTGCATGTGCTGGGCAGGGCTGTTCTGGGTGCTCCTGCTCTGAATCTTGCAGCACTGGGGGAAAATACAGTCCCTGCTCCAAAGAGGAGCTGTTTGAGGCAATGTGAAAGGGGCCTTGTGAGGGGCTTGCTGCAGAGAGCTGCTAGAAGATTTTTTAGGAAGGGCAGAAAGGCTTGGAAAGTAATAGTCTGGTACCAAGGGGAGAGTGTGGGCTTGGATTCAGACTAATCCCAGCCACAGGGGGAGGCTGGTTTCTCTTGGAAACATCCTGCAGATGTGCTACAGGGCTGAACAACCCCTGCCAACCTTAGCAGAACATAGCACTGAGCAAAACTTGGATCCAAAATCTGCAGGGACTTCTAACATTTCAGTGGTTGCATACATCACTAGGTGGAGGTGAGTGTAGAAACTGGGGAGGTTTGAGGGGAGCAGAGAAGCTTTTTCCAATTTTTTATAAAGAGGCAAGCATCTGGACATGCTGTACAATTTTGTTCAGTACAACATTGCATTTTTCCACCCAGCTTCATGATCCCTTTGAGCTGTAGTTTAAGAACCTGCTGTCTTTGTTCCCCTCTAATGATCCAACTCCCCAGCTACTGCGCCCCAACCCTTCTGCCTCCTGTCAGAGCTGTAAACCCATGGAGGCTCTCCTGGTTGCATTGTAGGAGATACAGGCTAACCCAAGCAGAGAGGATTCACTTTCTCAAGGAGAATCTGAAGCATGAACTATAAACCCTGCCAGGGTCTCTACTTGCAAGGAAGCACGGGCTCAAACCAGAAAGACCTAATGAACCATTGGCACTCTGACCCTGGCCCTGTCAGGGGCCTGGCTGTGAGAAGACAGATCCATCCAAGGTGGTGCTGGTCAGCTAGCATGGCAAATAGTCAGAAGAAAAATTGTGGAGCAAATGCTCTCATTCTCCCTCTCTCTCTCTTTCTCTCTCTCTCTCCTGACCTACTGACCTACCTATTTTTCATTCCAACCTTCCTTTTTCTACAGTTATGCCAATCCATCCATCTCTCTGTAATAGAGAGATGCCACATTACACAGTTTGATGGTAGCATCTCCCTCTCTGAGTAGTGTTTCTGTAGGGACAATCACTACACTGTCATGCCATCACCTACCTACAGAAGACAAGTCTTGGAAAAGACTCTGCATCTGTGAAATATGGTGATGAACCATTTTCTAGCTCTGAAAACCTCCAGACAAATATACAACAGATGTTGTCTCTTTAAGCAAAGGTTTCTTTTAGAAACTAAGTTGTTTGCTGTATGGGATGCAGCAGTCCTGCTAGCCTGAAAAGATGTATGCTCCCATGGGATTGAGTCCTGCATTATTTCAGGGAGGTGGCAGGGCAGACTGCACAGTCCACATACTCCATCAATGCATTTTGCTGGCCAATTTCTTATCTTTCAGAGTCTAAAATGCCTGCTGCTGTCAGAGTGTTTGAACAAACTGCCAAATCCTCTCTCTGTGTCACACTGCTGGCATCTGTTGCTTGTTCTGGCAATAAACCAGTTTATACTGTCATGATCCAACCCAACGGTTCTCCTGAGTCAGTGCAGGATGGCTCAGGAAGGCAGTTTCCTTTTCATAAGGTTTTTATTAAAAACAACATTGGAGAGAAGAGTTTCTGTGCTGAGATGGTGGAAGCAGCTGGGGGATTGTTTTTTTTTCCAGCACACCATGCAGCAGGTATTTTATGTGCATTCTTCCTGCAGGGGGATGGCCTTGATTCTTTTCTTCCTTCCGCAGGTGTAAAAGAGGAGTCTTTTTAATGGAGTTACCCTGCTGTGAAGCAGGTGTAAGTGAGAGGAAAATCATGCCCCTTCTAAAAAGAATTGGCAAAGTTAAAGTCTTTGGGAGCATGTTGGAGATTGCTGCTTCAGTAGGTACTTGAGGAATATTCTCTGTCAACCCAGACAGCAGGGCCGTTGGCAGTGGAAATGAAGTTTAAATAAAACTGAGCTATTCAGTGAAAAAGCAAGGCTAGGGCAGGGCTAGGCTTAAAATACAAGGGCAGCCCCTGTGGGAATCTGCTTACCCCTGAGGGGAGGGCTCGGTGTGACCAAGCAGGTGAGAAACCAGGGATCCTGGGGCTTTGAGCACCAAGTGGAATTTGAAAACAGGCAGCTCTGAACCTTCCAGCAAAGGGGAAATTATTTCAAAAGAATCAGTGTCACAAGTGACTCAGACATATTGCTTTGAATTGGAGCATCTTGTGACATCTCAGCACCTGAGATCTGTTGGGGATCGAGTTATTTCATGCCTGATGTGTCCGTAGCAGTGTCTTTAGCTGTGAGCCCTCAGACGTACTGAGAAGTGTAGCAGAGTCTTGCCTGGAAGCTGGGGTCCAGAGGACTGGGTACAGTTTGTTGAGAGCAAAGTCAGTTTGGGGTTCTGTTATTACCTGCTAGAATTCCAGCTCAGGAGGATGAAATGCTCCTGGAATTTCACCTTGGGCCTCTGTCTTTGGAAGTCTGGCCTCACTGCCTGCTGGGAAGAGAAGTGATTGAAAGCCATGTAGCTGCAGCTGCTGGAGCACAAGGGTTTATCTGTAGCAAAGGAAGGAGAAGGCATCCAGCTGGACCACAGGAAGTGTTCCACAAACCCCCTGGATGCATTATGGAAGCTGGAATGGGAACACTGAGAGCTCAGGTAGCACTTGTGAGGGAAGCAGCTGCTGTACCTTGTGCACACTGTGCCTTTTGCTGGAGAAGTCTGATGGTCACCAGCTTCCCTGGGCTACAGCCCCCAGCACCTCTGCCATTTTTAAACAGGACAGTGAACATTTAGAAACTGATCCTAAATTCTTGTCCATCTAGTGATCCCACTCTTGGAGACCCAGTGCTGGCAGATGTAGTCAGAGCAGAGCTGTGCTGATACAAAGCTGTGACACCAGAGGTGTTTGTCCACCAGGAAATTGTCACACTGATTTCAGCAGTGAGGGTGTTTAACATCACCCCTGTGGTCCTGCCCAGCAGTGCACAGGCTTCCCACCTCACTTCTTTCCCCTGGCCCTGCAAACAGCTGGTGCCCAAACTCACTTGTCTTACCTCCAAACTTCACTGCCCATTGCTCTTTCTTCTTTTTGGCAACACAGTCCCCTCCTGCCTCCACCTCCTCTAGGGAGAGAGCAGCATGATGTGATTAAAAGCAGGAGGCTGTAGGGTAATATGGCTTTTCTATTATAGCAGATACAAACAAGAAAACCTATAGAGATTGTGTGCCTAGCTCAGCTCCACTAAGGTTTTGAGCTTTTGGCTGATGACAGGTGTTGAATTAAATCACTTTGGTCATGTTTTATAGTCATTTAAAAACACCCCAAAGATAAAAAGTAAGACTGTAAGCCATTTTCAGGATTTCCCCTTCCTTGGTGTTACAGCAAAATTTTAATTCTCTTGCTCTGCACTTTGCACTGATCTTTGGATGTTAAGTCTGAGACCTTAAGCTAAGGATCATGCTCTAATTTGGCATCACTGTTGCATTGTATTACAGCTCCCTTGGCACTTTTTGCAAACATTGAATTCTAAATGCTGCACTGGCTGTTGGGACAGCAGAGCTCTCTGCTTTGGCCATGGCTCTTTTGAACATCATGCACTGCATCCACCCCTGCCCTAGGAGACCATGCAATCAAAGTGACATTCTTCAAAGTCAGCCTGCCCTGCAGATGTACGTGTGCAATTAGGAACCTCCTTACACACCTGCATTATTGCTATCAACCCTTCCTTCCCTTTGAGAACACCTCAAGAATGAGCCCCTTGTGACCTTTTTCATCTCTGAGGCCCAGAGAATGGGAGAGTCAAAAGAAATGTGAAAATAGTCTGTTTTTCTCTAAGTGGACCCAATGCAGTGAAGATCTGTGGGGCTTTGAAGATGAGGAATTTCTCACCAGAGGATGTCAAGCTGCCAAAGTTTATATGGATCCAAAAGAGACTGGATCCAGAGGCAGCTCCCAATGAGTACCTGTGCTCCTCCTTAGTCCTGACACCCCTTCCTTCTGGCTGATGGGTGGGCTGGGCTGATGCCCAGCAGACACAAAACTGCTCATGTACCCATCTCCTGTGTCTCTGCCCACCTGAGGGGCAAGTTCATTCCTGCAGAAGGGTGAGAAGAGCAGGCAGATGCACGAATATATAAAGTTGGTGCAGGTCAGAGTTGCAGTGCTCACTTTCTGGAAGCCACAGACAGACATTAAAGCAAAAATGTGTCTGCTTACATTCATTTGAATTTTGCCTGGCTGTTTTTTGAAGGCCTATAAAGGGCTCTCACTCTGTAGTGTGTTATGCATGTTCAATAATGCATTTCCTGCTCACAATGTTTAAATGGTTATCTTCATTGTTATTTATTAAAACATCTTCAAGAATGTCTGGACATTCATGGCTCTGCATCTCAAATGATTCATTAAAACACCCACTTCCCCTGTCAGAAACTCCACTCTTGCATTATGTTTTGATCCCCACCACTGAGTGAGTGAGAGCCTCCTGTCAGGTAGAATAATATCTTTATCCCACTGCACATCCACAGGACAGAGGTGTTTGTGCAGTTTCTTGCAGATGGAGGTGAGCAGACTTCCAGTTCCCCCCTCTGTTAACCCCTGCTAGCACGATGCTGAGCTGCACCTGCCCTGTCCATCTCTTCAGCTGGCTTAGGAATTTCAGTGTCAGGCCTTGATAAACCTCCTACTTGGCCTCTGGGTCGGAGCTGGCTGGTGCTGAGCTCAGAACACAGGCAGACAAAGCTGGCAGGCTGAGCCTGCACTGCTACCTGCAATAATCACGATGGAAAGCTCCTGGAAGGGTGAAGATTTGCAAGCCCAGGGAAAGTGTGCTGTCTTCAGTCATCCTCCCCTCTGTCTGGCACTTGGAGAGAGCATCTGGAGTACCAGCTCCAGTTTGGGGCTCCCTGGGAAGAGATACCAACAAAGCAGAATGAGCCAAGAGGAGGGACATATGTGGGGCTGGAGCAGCTGGAATGTGAGAAGAGTCTGGAGATTTGGGGAGCTCTTTGCTATCTGCTGTTAAGTAAAGAGCCATTGGAAATAGGATGGAGCCAAGTTGTTCTCAGAGATACACAGCAAAGGATGAGGGATAAAAGTATCTCCCAGGAAAATTTTGATCAGATATAAAGGGGAAAAAAATCTTTCCTGTGAGTGTGGTCCCTGCACTGAAAGAGGTGCCTGGAGAGTCTGTGGGATCTCTGTCCTGGAGATACTCACAGAAGGCTGGAGTAGATGACTTCAGAGGCCTCCATCCTGAACTCTTACCTTTTTGACTTATTGGTGGCAATGTTTTATAAACAGCTCATCTCATAACAGTCCTCTCTTGATCTCCAGACAGAGTCTGTTTCTCAAGCTATACCTTTTTTTGCCTCCTTTCACCCTTATACAAAACACAAACAGTCAAGGAAGACGTTTCTTCCTTCCCAGTGCCCAGACTTGCTGGCAGACTTCCCTACCTAAGTTTTGGTCTCCAGGACCCCACCTCGCTCTCTTGCAGGTAAGACTTCCCTCACCTCAGCCAGGTGTCCCAGAAGGAGCTTTGCAGGTCTGCGAATCAGGTCACAACATTCCCTAAAATCTCTGGAGGAACTACAGTGCCATTGGATTTTGGCTTGTTCCCTCTCTCCTCCAATTCAAGAGGAAGCATCATCAAATAAAGCTAGTGGGAGCTGGGCTTGAAAGAAGCAAAAAGAAGCATCTCTTCCCAAAAGAGATAATTACTCTGCCTGACTCTGCTGAAGAAGGTTATGATAAAATTTCCAGTAAATCTAAAAGAGGAAAGGGCACAGCTAGTTTCTATGCATGACAAAACTGCCTCTGTTTCAGCAAGTCTCTGTGTTGGAACTGTGTGGAAAGGAAAGGGATTAGGAGCAAGTTTTGTATATGCTTGTTGTGGTCTGCCCTGGCCCCTGGTCCCTGACAGGACCCTGGAGTCCACTGGGATACCATACAGATGTTCTTGGGGGGGGTGGGGGGTGGCATTTTCCTCACTGCAAAACTCACTCTATTGCAAAATGGCAAATAAAAACCTGCTGTCTTTTGTCACTCATTTAGCTAAGACAAGGAGCAGCCTGGGCTTCTGTGTTTCTGGGGGGAGTGTGCCACTTCCACCAGCAGCTGTGCAGTCTCTGGCTCTTAACCTGGTCTATTGAGATTTTTCAGGGATGTGATGTTTGGCCATAGCTGTGCAAATAAGCACTGCTTTCGCTTGCTACAGGAACAGCAGCATTGAAAAACCCCAACAAAATAAGCCCACAACTGGGGGTCATTGGGAAATTCATTAGTTTTCTGTTTCCTGCTGAAATGAAAAGTAGAAAAATCATCTTGTGTTGAGTAAATTACTCGGTTTGAAAGCAAATGTTCTGCTTAGGGATATATAAAAAAAGGTCTAATGGGCTATTAGAAATCTGTAAAAATAAATGGCTATTTCAAGAAGCTAAGCCAGCTAATTCAGAAAATGTTGAATTGGAGCCTTTGAACTTCTCAGTTTTCTTCCCCTCAGTTGAAATAATTCACGGATTTTTGCAGCCATGCATGACTTGGTTCATTCAACCCAAAGAAGTCTTTCAGCGAGAAACAGTGACCCTGAAAGTTGTCTCCTTCTCCTCCTCAGGACCACCCCTAAAATGTCCTCCTGCTCCTGCCACACAGATTTTCAATTGCTGCAGCTTCACTGCTGTCCTTGCCACTAATCAGCTCTCTGGCATATCCCTCAGACACTGCTTCCCTGGTGAAGGTCTTCTAAAAAATAAGTTGTTACAGTGTTGTCTGCCTCATTTCAGCCTTCTCCTCCTCAAGGGTCTTTATCATTTTTTTTTCCTGAAGTGACTGGGTGGCTTTAGGTGTGCTTTCAGCTGGACAGCACACAGCATTTATCATGGTCCTTGCTTTCCTGCCTGACATGGAAAGTGCAAAAAAGGTAAAAGCAGCAAAGGTTGCAAAACTTTTGTGGAGACCTGTGTTGTTTAGGAGGGGTGTGAGTGGGTACAACATCTGGCTGAAGGTCTGAGGATGCCATGATGCTTATGCAGACCTCCAGTGTAGATCCCCATAGCCAGGTTCAGCTGCTTTAAGAGAGGACAAAGTGGGTGCTGAGCATTTTTTTAATTTTGCAGTGCTATGTGGATATGGAGCAGTGGGTGAATGGAGCTGTGGATTTGAAGGTTCTCTCAACAGAGGAACACTTCAAGCACAGGCAGAATTTCTGGGTATGTCCATGCCATCATGGTAGCTCAGGCTTAACTCTGCCTGCCAGCCCAAACTCCCTGGTTGCACCTTATCCCTGAAGCCTGCCCTGGTCAGCATGGACACAGCCAGCTGGAGCCCCTGGGCTGGGGAAGGTGCTTGGCAGGTGTGGGGAGGTGAGCTGGGGCAGGGTGAGATTTTGCATGCTCTGCTGCAGATGCCCTGCATGTCCTCAGGAACACCCTGATCTCCTCCATCTGAGCCCTGTCTCCATGCCCTCGAGCAGCACAGGGAGGGTTGCTTGTTTCCAGGGGCTCTGAGGCAGGATCCATCAGTGTCCCCGAGGAGTGCAGAGGTGGCTGTGGGGAAGGCTCTGGGGTGATCAGTCATTTGTAAATGCCCCATGGCCACAGGGATCCAGGCACTTGTTAAACCACATTCCAGGCAAGCAGAGTCCCTTCTCTCAGCTGCTCTTCCTTCTCAGCCCCCTCTCACTTCCCAGAGATGAATGCAAAATTAACACATTTATCACACACTGTCTGAAAAACCAGAGAGAGATCAGTTTAGAACAGGTTGTATTTGCAAATATCTGAGCCCAAAATAACACAAACAAAGAGTCTCATGACAACTCCATGGTTGCTTTTAGTCTGAAGCCTTTCACTGAGGTGGAACATGCCTCTTGTTTTGCTTTTCACTGTCCTCTGGCAGGTGATACAATACATTTCCACACTCAACTCTCCAGTTAATCCAGCAAAAGCTTTTTAAGGGGCAACAAATAGGATCTCAGCCAGTGACCCATGCCCACTGCTGGCTGCCCCACCACCCTTGCCTGCTGCAGGGTGCTTCCCAGGGTGGTTTTCTCTATGCAGCCAGGTTGTCCTTGGTGCTCTGATCCTCAGGTGAAGATGTTTTGTCCACAGTGGACTCCCACTTCTGAACTGGGAGAAGCTGGGAGTAGCTGCATTTCCAGGCTGGGAGACACACTTTCTCCTCAGCAGTAAAAAGCAGAACCTGATTTTACCCACATTTCCCATCAAAAACCAGGAAATGTGGTGGTCCTGGAGGTGAATGCCCTGCCTCTGTGAAGACATGCAGTGCAAGAGGAACAAGCTCCTCTTCCAGTATGGCACTGCTAGTACATCTAGCCACACCCTCCAGAGATTCTGGTGGCCATGAGGAGCAGCCTGAGCTGCCAAGGTCCTCAGAGCTCCCAGCCAGTGCTCTCAAGGGGCTCTGCTTCCTAACATATGTTGTGGTGGGATTTGTTTTGCCATGGTGGGAGTCATTCCTGTGGGACTAAGGTCTGGAGAGGTGTCTGCAGTGGAAGAGACTCTCTGTATGGAGATCTGGGGACATCTGTGTGAGGGAAGGCAGTGAGTTAGGAGGGGAGGAGACCCCTGGGGTGGATGGGACAGTCTGTTAGACTCCATTCCCTTCTGTCACTGACCCAGGCAGAGACCTGACACTGGAAGTGTCACTCTCAGGGGGTTATTTGCACAGACAGGAGTGGATGGAGGTGCAGAGACATGTGGGAAGAGCTGTTTATTTTTAATCCATGCCAGGTCTTAAGAGCCAGCTCCCTTCACTATGCTTCTTTCTCAGTTCTCCTCTCATCCCACCCTTCCTCTTGTCACTGTCACAGGCTCACAAGGATGATGGATGAAAGGCCTTAAAAGCAGCTGGTTTCACATTTCATCAGTGTCACATACCTTGCTTTCCCCTTTGCCTGAAATCACTCCTGCTGCCAGAAATGCCCTTGGCATCCCAAGGTGTTTTCCCTTGCTGGTGCCCAGCCAGGGATGGCCTGCTGGAGTCAGGTGCCTCTGTAGTTTTGCAGAGCCCCTGGATGCCTTGAGAGGAAGGATTCATCACAGCCCTCTGCTCCTGACAGCTGGAGACAGCAGCATCACTTTCACTGTGGGAAGAAGGGATGATTTGAGCATGGCAGGGTTGTCCAGGCAGAGGTGACTGAATAGCTCTGATGAGAGAGGGAAGGGAGCAGGGATGGGAAACCTTGGTGGTCCAGGGACATTTGGGAATGCCTGTGGGACTCTCTGTGCTCGTGTAGCCCAGCCTCCTGCTAGCTGTGTGCTGGGTAGCTCTGCTCTGCTCACAGCGAGGGCTGCTGGCTGTGCTTCAGGCACAGTGGGCATGACAGTGACTCCTCTGGGGGCTAACACTGGGTGTCTGGGGTCCCCTGTGGCACCAAAGAGAGTTCCTGTCTTAGGCAGGAGCACTCTTGATGTGGAGGGCAGAGGAAAGCAAGTCCCAGAAGGACTAATGCCCATCCACCCCTAATGCCCATGGATAACCACACTGCATCTCCATGTCATCTCTGCCTGCCTGGGCATGGCCAGACCTCAGCCTACATCCCCCTGTGCTGGCAGGCTTAGGTCCAAACCATGCCTCCCAGACAAGCCCTGATCCTCAGGATGGATCTGGGCAGGGACTAGGTAGAAAATACTTCCATGGTTGCTTCTTAAATTTCCTCTGTTTGCAGTGCAAGCAGGTGAAAAGCTGGGTTGCAACCCTCCCCTTGCAGGCAGCTGTGATTGAGTGCCTAAGGAGGGGAGGGGAGGGAGGGAGAGGAGGACAAGAGAAGAAATGATTGAATAAAAAAACCCTAAAGTAAAATAAGAATCAGTGTGAAGCGAGAGAAGACATTGTAAATCAAATTCTGCAAAAGGAGGCAGAGAGCAAACACTTCAGCCAGGTCTAAGCCACCACCAGTTATTTATTCAGATAACATATTATTAGTGAGGAGAGACACTCACATCTGATATATATCTCCCAGTCCCAGAGAAATATGAAAAGGCAGCTGGCTCTGCTCCTATCAGAACCATTCCAGATGTTTTCAGCTGGTGTCAGATGTGCTGCTTGGCATGACAAAGCAAAGGAGGGGGGAAAAAGCAGAGAGAAAGGAGGGAAAAGAAATGTCATCGTCTTTTTTTTAAAACACAGAAGGAAAATAAACCATGGTTTCACATATTAAATGTTTCCCCTGGCAGCTCCTGGTGTAGTTGTCATTAATAGCTGAAACAGCAAGGGAGATAGCTGAACACAAGGCTTCTATTTACCATTGTTAATCAAGCACTAATTGGTAGTTTAGACATTCTAAAATTATTGTGGGGAACATTTCAAAAGTGTCAAGAACCCAAGATCCATTCTCAGAAGTGTCACCCAAATCTGATTTCCACATCTGAGTCATTAAAATGCTTTTGAAAATTTTTACCTTGGCAGTCACAGCTGACACTGGAGTGTAAATTCTGGTGCCAGGCACTGCAGCACAGAGCAGTGGCTGTGCCCCAAAGGTTTTGATGAAACTCAGTCACCCTGTCCTACATCTGAGGGATTAAGTTGGGGATTAAGGGTGGTCCTGGGACCCACCCAGGCTGGTGTGTGTGCACAGGCCAGCAGGGAGAGTGCTGCCCCACCCGCCCTTGCAGCGCCCATCTCGTGTGGCACTCGCTGATGCCCACTGCCACCTCCAGGCTCTGCCAGGCTTCAAACGCTCCTTTTGTGCTCAGGTGATCAACCATCTCTGCTGGGGACCTGTGGGGACTCTCAGGTGATGAGCAGGGAAGGTGCTGAGTGGGGGAATGCTTTATCTGTGGGGTAATGCTTGTCTGTGGTTAATGCTGTCTCTGGGAAGGGAGGCTGGGAGCTGTTATAAGACCTCACTTTTTGCCTTTGGTCATGAGAAAGAAGGAGTAAGCTGCAAATGGAGCAGCAAACATAAACACAAGCACTATTGAGGAGAGGCAAACATGGAGCTGGGATGCAGCCGGAGACAGTTTCCATAGTTACTCCCCATCCCTGCAAGGAGGGCGGCTCAGGCAGCTGCCCACTGCTTTGGCACACAGAGCAGAGGTATCTCCAAGAGCCCAGGGGTGCTCTGGCAGTGGGAGTCCTCTGGGGAGGACATCAGCCTGCTTATCTCGAACTTAACCCCTTACCTGTGCTGACCTGGGCAGAGGAAGTGTCCCAGCCACCCTACAGCTAGCAGCCTTGAGGGTGGTGGGGCACAGCTGGGCATGCAGGACCAGGGCAGGGATTTGCTAAAGGATGGGCAAAGCTGCAAGAGTGCAAAGAGTTGGTTTCAGACTTAGCTGGAATGCTTGTGGTATAGATATGGGCCTGGGAAACTGAGGGGAAAAGAGGGCTTTCCTCGAGATTCCTGATTTGGGATCAGGACAGGGATAATTTGTGAGATAATTGACATCTCCTAGTCCAGGTGGGAGATTGAATTTAGATCTCTTTAGGGCCACTGGAAGAGGTGCTTGCAGGATGATTATGCAGATTGACTGAGATGCATGGAGATGATTATGCAGCTCCAACTCAAGCTCTGCTTCAGGCCATCAGTGGAATGACATGACATGGAGCACACTTTACCTGTACTCAGTTTGAGCACAAGCCCCAGAAAAGCCACCTAGAAACTTTAGTCATGCTGCTAGGTGACTACAGAGAAAGAGCAGTAGTCTTTCCTCATCAAGAAAAAGCCTTTTAATCACATCAGCTGATGTGCAGTGACACCTCATTAGCCACTAGCTGGCTTTTCCTCTTAGAAAGAGTAGAGAGAGAGATGTACATGTGGGAGAGAAGCAGCCTACAAAATGAACCACAGGGCCCTGGAAGGTGCCTGTTCAACTCCAGCCTAGTGCTGGCCATCCACAGCATGTCAGCCTGGGGCTTGTCTCCTGAGGGACAGCCCCTGCATCAGCCAGACCTGCTTGTTCTGGCAGCCAGCAGTCCCACTGCTGCTTCCCTTGGGTGCAGGGCTCACCTTGGAGCAGGATGTGCTCAGTGCTTTGGTGCAGCAGGGAGAGGTTTCAAAGCCAGAAAGTCTGCAGATACAGAGAGCTGATGCAGAGGTAGCAAGAGGAGTTGTCAATGGAAGGTGGTGCCAGGCTGCCCTGTCCCCTGGGAAGATGTCAGCATGGCACAGGGGCTCCCAAGGCTCAGCTCACTCCAGAGGATGTAGCTGGGAGCTGGATATTGGCTGGCTGGGACTGTAACCATGGCAGCAGCAGCAGCTTCTGCATCACAACATGGCTTGGGGACCTGGGGGAAAAAAAAAAAAAAGAGAAAAAGGTCCAAAAAATAAGCAATTAGATATTCTAATAATTATGTAAGCTTGGTGGCAGACCAGGTTTGCTGAATGCCTCCCACCTAGGCAGGGCCCACCCCCTGGGCACCAGCTGAAGATGTGATTTCTGGAGGAAGCCAAGCATGTGCTCTGGGAAATCAGGTTGTGAGTGTTCAGCTGGAGCCAGGGAAGGGGCTCTGCTGGCTTCTATGCTCCTGCAAGCTCTCATTACACTAACAGGGAGCATCGTGGGCAGAGACATGGGTACCAGCACCCTTGCTGTGCACTTAATAAAGCGCCTGAAGCTCCTCTACGTATTTTTATTAAAAAAGTGTCAGTGCCTCAGCAAAAGGCAGGAGGGAATGACTAAATTGCTGTTAAGTGACATGTTCAGACATGAAATCAAGCAGAGTGCTACATTTTTAAATTAGTTTTTGACAGTCTTTTCCCCAGCATCTCACCAGGCTGCAGCTCCTGGGAAGAGGTGTCCAGTCTCTCTCCTGTCCCCAAAGCACTCCCCTCAGCTGGGACCTGCAGTACCAGTTTCTCCTTTTGTGGGAGTGAGATGACCACACTGCCTTAGACTCTGTGCTCCTGGAGTCTTAGGTACCTGGTGAGAGCTGGGACAAGCATGGTGGGTGCATCAACACCCAAGCTCCTCTGGGCTTCACCAGCTCATGTGGGTGCACAAGCAGATGTGTGAGTGGCCCATGACTGCTTCAGGCCATCATGGATCTCATGCCAGGTTGATGGGCCCTCTCTGGGACTATCTCTCTCAGGAACTGGCTGTGATGACCATGCCAGACTCCTGTTTGGCCTGAGAGACTCGATGATGATCCCAAGTTTCACGGCTCCTCGGTACGCGACCGTCCCACTGCCAAAAGCAGCTCGTGCTCCATGCTTACAGTCCAGCCCATGCCCAGCTGCCCATCCCTTGCCCCAGCCACATTTTGCCGTGTCCCTGCTCTCCTGTATGGCAGCAGAGGCTGGGATGGGGGATAGGTTATTGCTAGGGAGGATACAGGTGTGTTGGACTCTCAGCAGAGCTGTAAGCAGAGTGAACTCTGTGTGTAGAGAGGCAGACTTGTTCATGTTGCTCAGCACTGGAGGACACCCCCCTACCACTCACTCCCCAGCAGAGTGTGAGGGATTCAGCCCAAAATTCCTGAGCTCAGTTTGCTTTGGCTTGTCTGGAATTTTCATGTAGAGAATTTAGTGTGAAAAAAATGGCTTTGCAAGTTAGGAACCAGGGTTAGGAGCCTCATTAGCTGTTACAGAGAAGACAGCAGTGACAGAGTGGGGAAGGGCAGAGGAATGAAGAGAAATTCAGAGAGAAGCTGTGGACTTGTGCAAAGCACTGGATGTCTTCAGAGTCCCTCTGTGCCTCCTTTCCCAGCCCAGCATGCTGCAGGGCTTCTGTTGATGCCTGTGAAAAGTAGGAGTTGTAAGCACGGGGCTGTGCTGCTTTAGCCTCTGCGTGCCAGGTAATGTGCTGGTGGATAGCAGGGAAAAGCTGGTGCAAATTCAGGGATATGCTAATGCAAACTCGGGGATAGGCAGGAGCCAACATGCACATCCCCAGCTGCTGCATCTGAGCCGTTCACAGCCGTGGTTCCTCTCCTGCAGTGAGACAGCAGGGCAGGGGGCCCACACAAGCTACGTGGCACACACACCTTCATCCCTGGCCAAGCAGCCTTGGAGTTTAAGCTTCCTGAAAGCATCAGAGGTTTCTCTTGGAGATTTTCTCAGGGCTCCTGGGCTGCGTTTCTGGGTGCAGGGAGCTCATATGTAAAACTTGAAAGCTCAACTGCCGTGCATCTCTTGAAAGCCTCTTGGGTCAGAGATGTGAAGACAGTCCGTGGAGGGAACAGAGGGGGCAAGCTGTCATCTTCAGTGGGCAGGGTGTTGTGAAGAAAGGCAGAGTTCCCTGTCTGACACCCGCCTGTTTCTCCAATCCAGCGCTTCTGTTATGGACTATTAAAAATTAACCGAATCGTGTTCGTCATTAGAATGTGCTGCCTTTGTTCTGCAGGCTCCTAGTACCCATTTGTAGGGCTTTTGTTATGTATTTTTCAGCACTTTGTCTCTTTAATTGCTCACTTCTCTCTGATGTGCTGGGCTGTGGTTTGCAAGTCAGCTGGAGGGAACAGAGGGGCATTTTTATTGCTCCAGACTGGATGTCAGTGAAAGGAAAGGCTCGGCAAGCCCCAGCCATAGCAGCTGAAGCTGCTATAGACCCTGCAGTCTCTGGTGCCTATGCACCAGATGCTCCTTGCTTCCAGGCAGGCAGACAGCTCTGGAGTCTTTAATCCATTCCTGGGGAGAGGGAAGGAGGCTTTTCGGAAGCTTAGGCTGCCTTTGCTCCTTTTTACCCCTTTCCTCCCAGATGCAGTCCTGCTGCTTTTCTCACTTTCTGTTCTCAGTTCTGCAGCTGTTTTTGGCACCCTGAAGTGCAGTGCAGGCTGGCTGCAGTTCTGAGGTGCTGGATGCCCTGGGCTCTGCTGCTGGCTGCACTGCAGGGGCTTGCATGGCTGTGGAGATACCTCCAGCCAGGACCAGACTGGAGGTATCCTCACAACCCTTTCCTGGTATTAGTCCCTTCTGCTGAACCTAAGTGCTGCCTTCACTGGAGTTTAGCTGGCCAGACAGGCCTCCTAGCAGCTTGTGTGGTCTGAATCTCCATGAAAAATGGATGCAGCATGGTAATCCCACCAGCTGGGCTGAGACTGAGCAAATGCCAGCAGGAGGTGTGAGCAGCAGCCCCGCTCTTGAGGCTGTGGTGTGGACATCACTGTTGCTAAAGGGAGGTGGGCATGCAAAACTGTGGTGATGGTGGGTCCTGAGATACCTCGTCCTGCTGAGGGCTCCAGAGAGAAGGGGTGAAACCAGAGAGTGAGCTCAGGCACAAAGGCTGCTCCTGTTGCAGGAGAGCTTTCTCCTTTGCTGACTTGGGAGGAAGCCAGGAAAAGAGGTTGTAGGATTGGGTACTATTGCTAAGTCTCCTGGGGCAGCCCATCACTTGGAGCTACCAGTCATGCTGGCAGTCAGCTGGAGAGCAGGAAGAGATGGGTCAGCTCTTTGGTGCTCAAGCAGAGTGAGTCAGTCCTCTGCCCACAGCTCCCCAGCGGGATCTGAGCAGAGCTGACAGGCAAAAGCGAAACATCTGCTTCAAACTCCTGTTCTTTTTGAGCTCAGAAATTCTCAAGCCAAGAGCTCACCTCTTGGAACAGAAATGCCCAAGGGAGAGGTACCAGGAGCTGGGGTCTCTGGTTTGGGAACAGGGGTCTGTTTGGCACTGAATCCTGCACTTTTGCAACTTGGCAGGAAAGAAAGACTTGGTTTCCCTTTGGGCATGGATGGGTAAGACAAAGGCTGGGATTTACCACTTCAATCAACAAAAAAAGCCTAGGCAGCACATCTGCAGTTCAACAAACCCTGCTATTAGGAAAGGCAAAGATAATAAGAAGTTTCTTGTGTCCTGAACCTCTGTGAAACACCCTGATGGAGGAGGATCTTTGGTCTCAACTACCCTGGTTGGTCTCCTAATGTTTCTTATCAGAATGGTTGTAGATCCTCAAAGCCCTGATGTGTAAAAGCACATTGGAAGGACTCGAGTCCTTCTGAAAAGGGTGTAAATATTTTCCTTGGCTTCATCAGTCTTTGGATCAGGGCTGGACTCATTGTGGTCTCTGCGTGGCCACTGTGATTAAAACACCCAGCTGCAGGGGTGATGGCAGGAAGTGTTAGAAGGGGAGAGGCTGGTGTCAACGTTCCCTCTAAGAGCTTTAATGCCCAACATGTTGAAATTTAATAATTAAGAAGATGCTTTCAATTTTTTTTCCTTTTTTTAATAGTCTAACAGCATGAACTAAGCCATTCAATAATTAATTGATAAAGTTGAACTGCACATGCCAGCACCCGAGCTGAGGGTGTGGGCTCAATCTTTGCAGGCAAATGAAGTGAGAAGTAATTGCTTGATGAAGAAAAGGAAGATATTAACATAAGATTTGTCAGGTCCCTCATAGGAATTCATCATAGTGGGTCTGAGGCTTCAAATGGGATTTGTGCCGCTAATTAATCAGTAATTAACACTCTAAATTGGCCCAAGCATGAGGGAGGGAGCTGGGGCAATTCTAGGCTACAACAGGAGCAAAAGCAGGGAGAGAGAGGAAAATCTTTATTTGTATGGGGGATGATTCAGAGGGCATAAGGAGGGACGAGTGTGGACTGCTCATGCTGGACAACAAATGCACATGTGTGTTTGCCATTGGGAGGGTCTAGCAACACTGACATCCACAGGGATGATCCCAATGTGTCTGGATGGACACTCACTTCTGAGGAAAGGAGTTCCAGTTCTGCTCCCAGCTGACTCCAGTCTCCTTCCTTCTCATCGTTCTCAGGGTATCTCTGCTGTTGCAGGTGTTACATCTTGTCTGCCTGGGTGAGATTAGCAGTTCAGCCTGGCCCTGGTGCTCTGCTTGCCCCATGTACAGCCTGTAGAAAGAGCAAGGTGCCACAGTGAGGGGAGGCACCTCTCCAAGGCAGGCTCAGTGTGGCTCTGAACTGCTGCTGTAATATGGGAATGACAAATCCTCCCAGCTGCCACCTACAAATGGCAGCTCTACCTACAATAAGATGTGATGCCTACAATAAGATGCAGCAATAATTTAAGTCTGTCTCACCAGGCTGTCTCTCTGTTTCTGTATGTGTGTTATGTGACTTGGGTCTCTCCTAATCACTTGTTACCATGTGGGACAGCTCCACAGGGAGTGACAGTGAGGACTCAGCATGCCCAAACCTGGCAGCTGGGTACTAACTAAACTTGGGGTGCACTCTTCCTCTCCATATACTCTGATTCCCCAACTATTAGAGCAGTGTCACCTTTCCTGTGATTTTTCCTGTATGAGAAAGCTCAAAAGCGTATTTCAACACGATAAAAACACTAAAACCTTGAAAAATGTTCCTAAGGGTACAACTTTCTCCTTCTCAGCTCCAAGTTTATTCCCAGGACAACAGATTAGTAGCATTTAGGGCTGGAAAGGATCACTGGTTTAATCAATAGATTAAAAAAGATCACAACTGTTAGTGCCAGACTTTGATTTTCACACTGCCACTGCATTTTATGTGGCTGCCTCCCCTTTTGTGGCATTTTATAGCACTCAGGATACCTCTGTGCTACCCCAATCCAATTTATGCCCTAATTTTATCCTATTAATCTATTCCTTTGCTATCTCTTTTCTCCTCAGATCTTGCTGGATCCATGTCCTGCCGTGTTTCCATCACTCACAGGCCGTGCCAGGTGGGAAGCAGTCCCAGGAGAGGCTGGCAGTGTTTGTGTGACATTTCCAAGGCAATGCAAGGGCAGTCTCTGTACCGCCTGCTTTTCACTTCAGGACCAGCAGCTCCTAATTTTGGCTCGAGGCTGACCAGGGACAGGAGATTTGTCTCCCCAGACACTACAGCAGAGTCCTGAGCTAAGGCTCTTCCCCTTGGAGGTGATGATGTGGACAGAGTGCCAGCCAAGCTCAGAGCACCTGAGTGGGCTGCCAGAGTCCTCTGAGATGGGACTGCCGGGAATGGGGCCACTTCAGCAGCTGAGCTCCTCACTCTCTCCCCACCCTGCACGTTCTTGATCTTTGCCTTGCCCATGGTGACAACTCTGAAGCACTCTTATGAAGGACAAAGTCACAGGCTTCAGGCAAAACGTGCTGCTGGCAGCTGCTGCTGCTGCAGAAAGGGCAGTGGCCAGAAGTGCCTCTGTGCCTCGTGTTTGCAAAGAAAAATAAATGGATATACAGAACAAACTTGTTTCCTCAGAAAGTCAGCTCTGAAGGTCCCCTGAACTTGTGTAATCTTTTTGCTGCCTGAATGTGACTAGATATGTGAGTGGATGGATTGAGGTGCTGCAGCAGGACAGGCTACAGACAGAAATGAAGGCACTGACAAATTACAGCGTTTCTGTGGTGCGGTTTGTTCCAGAGACCTTGCTGCAGCTTCTAGGGAAGGAGTTACTCTTGAGGGAATGCAGCAAGTTTTTTAAAGTCTCAGGAGATAAAACCTTCCAAAAAATGCTGTATTTGCTTCCAGCCAAAATCCCTCTAAGGAGTGTCTCAGTACATTTTGGGCTTGGGTTATCCATGGATTGTTTGCACAAATATACCCCTTCCTTGTGTCATATGCACTGAAAAGGAAAATTTAAATGTCGGCTGCTTTTATGACTTTTGGAATTTTTGAACAATAGGAAAACACAGGCAACTTCAAGAGCTACAAGTCCATTCCCTGACTTCCTGGTACAAGTCCCTGGATGAGTTTTCTCTATTTCTGCTACACATGGATGGCAATTTCTATCCCAAGTTTAGATTAATTGACATTGCGGCTCTCTACTCCATTATGTTTACAGATGGGAAAATGAAAAATCCCCAAATGAAGTCTCCAGCTCTGTATTCTGTCTCTGGAGAACTGGTCTTCATGATGTCCCCTTGGGCATTGCTGATCTAGTAGAAAGCCCCCCACAAGATTTTGTTTTCTGCTGATCATCAAAGTTTCTTCTTCATCAGACTTTCTCTTTGGGTTTCAGGATGAGTTGGGAATCTTAATAGCATTTGAGCATCATCTGTAAGCCCAGAAGAGCTGTGTCATCTGATAAAACACTTCTTGTTAGTCTTCTGTCTTAGCTACAGAATGATTTCTGCATTGGCTTGTGTTTGCTCTAGTAGTGATGTGAGTTATACCCTGGTTCCCATGAATAATCAGACATTGATTTGAGGGGTGTTCCTGCAAACACTGCAGCTTTTGTGACAGTCCTCAGGGCTCTAGGAGGTCAACATCTCACTGGTACCCTGATGAGGACACTGGGGCTCTTCTTCCAGAAAACACCAGGGGAACCTGGATGGTTGTCAGCTATCAGTGCTATAACTTCAGGAAAAAGTTGTCTCTCTCTGCAGCTGTTCTGGGATGCACAAATCTGCACAGGTCCAAAGGGTAACCTCATGGCAGACTGGGAATGCCTGTTACTGGATCCCCAATGCTACCTCTGGCTTCTGGCTTCTCCTGGAAGGTTTCCTGTCCCAGAGCCAGCCAAGGACTTAGCTGAGGGTGTGAGCATTCCCTCAGTGTGTACACATGGTCCAGAGGATAGTGCAAGCTTCCTTCTCCAGTGAGAACAGCAAGTAGGTGTAACCTTGGAGAAAAGATCAACTGCATTTTCTTCCACAGCAGGACTTAAAAGACAGAAGAACCAAAGAACAGGATCTGCCCTGTGGAACTCCTTTGGAATTGTGTCTTGCCACAGTAATGATGGTGGGTGCAAGCTGGGAAGAAATACCTGGATAAAATGGCTCTGCTTTTGGTGTGTGCTGGGTGTATGGCAACTGGTGGGAAAAAGAATGACACGACTGTGAATATTCCTGTCCCTTCAGGTGGTATTTCTGCTCTTTGTCCTGCAGCATTTGAGCAAGAGGTATGAGGGTGAAGGTCTGATGCCTGGAAGGCAGAACGTTTCCAGTGAATACTTGGACCAAAAAGAATTCAGCCAAACTGGGGTCCATGGCAGCAGAAGAGACTCCAGATTAGGATGTGGACCTGTGCTGGCTAACAGGGATGCTGTTCCCATGTCTTTCACATCCTGGAATGTTTCCTTGGTCTCACAGTCGAGAGCCCAAAGACATATCCCAAAGTGCTGTAAATCCTGAACCTTTTCCACATTAAATTGTACAAATCAGATTTCCACTTTCCCAGCAATGTGGAGGCTGGAGAGTCCTGGTTGTGTTATTGCTTCACTTTGCCAAGAACTCTGCATCACACCTATTACTTTTACACCCCTGCCTTCTGGAAAAGAGATGCAGGTAACAGTAGAGTGTACCTGGAAAACACATCTGCACTGTTAGTTTAGGCTTGTGGCTCCCTGGGAAGTCCTGGTGAACTGCAAGCAACAGCAGTGCATCAGAGCACTGCAAGAGGCAGCGATACCTCAGCTCCATACGAGCAATTGTTTCGCTGCAACAGCCAGCTCAGGCAGCTCTGGTAGCTTCTCACTGACTTTCTGCTGAAAGAATGGCTCTTGGCTCGAACCACAGAGATGTATCTGTGGCCAAGGGAGGTTCCCTTGTACCAGAGGCTGCTGTGAGCTCTGTGAGGGACACTCCAACACTTCCAAACCGGAAAATCTGCAATTAAAATGACCCTAAAATAGCCGCTTCAGTGATGTTGAAAAGAAACCTCTTCATAAATCAAACTGTGGTGAGGAAAGGACGTGGAGGTTCTGCAGTCCAAGTCTTGAGGGTATAACCAATGGAAGGAGCACCTTGAGCCATACTGCTCAGAGTCAATTTTATCAAATTTTTAGGAGTAAGCAATAGTGTCCTGACTGTGCCTGATAGAGGATGGACAGCCTAGTACAGTCCAGGACAGGCAGACCTACAGCAGAGCAAATAGAACTGAACATGCAATACATATCAGGCAACTCAGCCTCTTTTCCTCCTGGGGGGAATGCCAGCCATCTGCCATTTCACTAAATCCTGTTAGCATACAAAATAATGGGAGTGGCTTGCAGAGTGGGGAAATAATCCCATTTTTTTTAAGTGACAGCAAAAGGATCATCTGTCAGAGTCTGATCTGCCATGGGTTGTGTCAAGATTCTGTAAACTTTTCCTGCCATGCCCATGGGAGTGTTGTGTGTGGCATTGGAGGGACTCTCCCTTAGACACCTGTAGTATCTGCTTTGCTTCTGCTGGCTACTTAGGAAATTGCCTGCTTAAATAGTTCGTCCATCTGCCCCCCTTGGGACTGGTGCCTTCTCCTTCCTTCCAGCATCAGGGATGGAGCAGAGGGTGGGAGTGCTGCTGGTACTTCACAGAGCCATGGGGAAGTCAGCAAAAGGTGGAGGAACATCCCGTGGGAGCCACCACAGAGCTGACACTGACGGGCAGAGCCATCAGAGCCAGACCAGACAGAGAGAGCAGAAAGTGTCACCTGTGCCTGGGGAGGAAATTGTGGTGTTCCCTGGTCCCCTCACAGCCCTGGCTGGTGCAGCTTGGGGAGACCATGCTGTGGGATAAGGCACCAAGGGCAGGAGCCACCCAAATCTCCTTGGTCCGTCACTGCTTTTCTCTCAGCAGGGCATTCCGTGTCCAAGAGGAGCTGAGGTGGAGCGGGATCGGGATGTGATATGGGGAAGGGCTGACCCCACTCAGCCATCAGCGAAGTGTGCTGCCGGTGGCAGCAGGGTCGTAACTCTCCCCCTTGTAAACACGCAGCGGTTCCCTCGCTCAGGCAGATGTAGAAGGAAATCCAATGCCGTTTACAAGCTCCCGGCCCATTACCGAACCGGTTCATAAAGCAGCGAACAAAGGCTAATCAATATGCTGAGTGCAGGGGAGAGGGAGCCTGGAAGCATTCGCTAATCAGGGGGATGCTGCCGGCCTTATAAATAAGGAGGGTGTCTCTGATGGGGACGGGGGCCCAGGGAGCAATTCGGCTCCTTTCATCTCCAGTCGCCCTAAACGCCTCTCCCCAGTAATGAGCCCGGCGTTCCCTTCCCTTCCCTCCAGAGCGCCGAGCGGGGCGAGGAGGGAGAGGCAGGCGGAGCTGCCGCTAATGGTGACTTGCCACAGGGATCAATAGATGGCAAGCAAATTAACTGGGATCCCGTGGGAAGGGATTTGTTGATATGCGGGGTGACATCGGATCGGATGGCTGTGCCTTTTCGGAAATACCAGCCTGTAATGAACCCCCGAGGGAGGAGGAGGGAGGGGACCTTCCTGCCACTCTGGAATGCTGTCTTTCCTCACCTCATCCTGCCATTAGCATACACACCGCTTTGATTTTCCCCCCTAACGAGTTCTCTCGCTGCCTCTCTCTTTCTCTTAAGTGCTGCTCTCTCCAAAAAAACTTCTTCCGCAGATGCCGCTGGAAATAGGGTAGGATCCTCCAAGCCCAGGGAGGGTGACCTAGGGGGCTTTGCACTAGGATGTATCTGTAGCCCTTTCTTTCTAAGCCCTTCCTGCCCAGGAAATGTGGCATGTGCCTGGAAGAAAAGCCTTGATCTGTTTTGCTTGCCTCACGACCGTCGTGGCACTGTGCTGTGAGGTGGGGGGGTGGGCAAGAGAAGGCTCAGCCAGGCATTGCTCACCCCTTCCTTCTCTGGGCCTGGGGAGTGAGGGACTGCTTCTCCAGGCAATGAGGCTGGCAAAGCATGCTCCTTTTCCAGCCAAGCCTGGCAACTTGGTCAGTCCTTGATTTCTGTGTGAGCGCTCCCAGAGATGGAGATCTCAGGCCCCTGTGCCAGCAGCCAGCACAGGAGGCTGGAGGAGGAGGCTGTTCCCAGCCAGCTGCTGCACAGACCAGCTCATGGCTGTGAGACTGTCGTGAGGCTGGGATTGAAGAGCAAATTCTTCAGCAGGAGCTGATGCAGCCTGTCCAGACTGTTAGAATCACAGAATCATTTAGGTTGGAAAAAACCTTTAAGATCACCAAGTCCAACCATTAACGTAGCACTGCCAAGTCCACTGCTAAACCCATGCCCAGAAGTGCTCCAGCTACAACATTAGGGGTACAGCCCTACTTGTAGAGGGCTTCTCCTGCCTCTCCTCCTCACCTGCACACGGGCAGCCCGGCACTGTGGGTGTTAGTCTTGGTATTCTGCACCTCAGCTGGAGCCAGAAGAGCAGGCAGGAGGAAAAGTAAGGCTCAACTGGCTGCTGGACCAAGCCTGGCTGGGAAAGGGCAGGAGCTGCAAGTAGTGGCACCTGCTGGAGATGGTTGAAACAGGAAATCCGTGCACAAGTAGTAATTTTAAGAACTGGAATGGATTTCATTACCTTCGTGCTCATATTAGGCAGACCTGGCAGAAGGGTGGGTGGATAGGAAAGGCAGTAGCAGGGGAGAACAGTGGGCTAAGAAAAGCAAGTCATGAGCACATATAGAGAGCAGGATGACCCTGCTGAGTGTCACTTTCATCTGCAGAGCAAATCCATTTTTAGTACCTCTCCTTCACTGCAGATTTCAAGGCACAGCATAGAAAGGGATCAGTTGTCTGCTGAGACAGCCAGGAACTGGATTTCCCAGGGCAGTCAGCCAAGAGGAGGGAACCTTGGACTCCTGGAAGCCACTGGCAGCATCTTTGCAAGACAAACTTGGTGGCTGAACAATGTTGAACCTCCTGGAGCTGACCAAGGAGACCCTCATAGTCCTGGAGCTCGCTCAAAGCAGAAGTCATGAGGGGAGCCTGAGTCCAGTGAGTTTTTTGGAGGACACACAAGTTCCCTTGGAAGTCTGGGAAGAGGCTGGGCTGGAGATGTATCCCTAGGCATGCAGAGGTGCATGTCCCATGCCTCTCCTTCTCAACTCCTGTGGGGTGGCAGCAGGACAGAGACGGCCGGTCTGTTCCGTGGCAGGCAGCTCTGGCAGCTACTGATCCAAAGGAGCGGGGGTGATCTCCTGGCTGTGCTGCTCCTGCTGCTCTGGCAGGGAAAGTTCTCTCTGTGCTGGGGCCCCTCCTCACTGCCTGACAGCTTATGCCCTGGGGGGCTCATTTGGTGCAGATCCAGCAGCGAGTTCAAATCTCATTTAATTTTGCCCGCATGCACAAAAGAGAAATTCCTGTTGTTTCTGCTGCCAGCTGCTTGACTGGCTGCCCAAACAAACAGGCAAGATAAAGTGACCCTGGGCATCTCTGCTAAACCATGGCCAAGGCTCAGTAGAGCAAATGAACCTGCAGACAGAGAACAGAAAATGGCATGGATTTGCTCTGCCTTGGCTGTCCTCCCACCAAACACTGCTGGAGCCCGAGAGAGTGGAGTCCCCATGGCACCTTTCTTGCTGGGGGGCTGGGAGGGCAGGAACAGCTTTCTGGAGTGGGGAGGAGTGAAGGGAGTCCTCATTTGGGAAACCAGAGCACTGAGTGATCAGCATCTCGCTTACAAGATCAAGAATGGGATTTCTTTGGGAGGTCTCCTTTGTCCAGCTGCTGGGACTACAGCTTGCTCGTCTGCCCCACTTCTCTGCTTTCCTCTCTGCTCATGGCTGAAGACCCCAATGTCTCTGGGCACACTTAGGAAGGTATTCTTGGGGCCATGCTATTAGCAACTTGAAAATAAACCTTCCATCACTCCTTCTGTCTCCCTCTTACTCCCTCTGCACCCTACTTTCTCATGCTTCCATCTTTCCTTCCTAATCTCTACCTGCTTTCCTTATCCTCCTTCCTGTCTCTCCCTGCGGTTTGATCTCATCCTCCCTCTGCAGTGGAGCTGCCTATTGAAGGGACCTGCTGAAGGAGCCATTAGTTGGAAGAAAAGCAGGGGCCTGTGGTGGAGGGCAGGGAGGGAAGAGCTGGTCTGTATAATACAGCTCCTCTCCACTGCCAAGTTAGAGTGACCCCTCTCGCCAGGTATCACTCAGCCACACTGTGACAGACATTTGGGAAGAGTTCAAGCATTCCCATCTGCATTCCCTAATGAAGACAGAGACTCACAGAGCCCCAGCTGCATCACAACCCCTCCCTTCAGCCCCAATATGTATCTGCTGGAGTTTCTGCTCCTCTGGAGGAGGCTAGCTCTCGCCAGGAGGTGAGAGGAAGGTGTATAACATGACCTAAGAGAAAGGGGCCTAAGAGAAATCTAAAGCTGAAAGCAGAGGCTGGCAAGGTCCTGGCTCTTTTAGGCTGTTAGGAAACAGGTGAGAATGACTGTATTGTCCCAAGAACAACACATTGCCTTGTTGACATATCAGGGACTGGATGTGAAGATCTCTTGCCTCTTGGCCACTGTTGGCAGTGACAGAAAAAGGTCTGTGTATAAGAGTGGAAGATAAGATTGGATTGGACGTTCTGCCTCTCTGTGCTAAAGCCCTTTGAGGTTAAAATGATATCTGGATTTAGGACTAACTTCTGTTGGGACTGCTTAGCAGGATCTTCTGGGTATTACTGTTCTCTCTGTAACAGTGAAGATGGTGTTTCCTCAGCACCATCTGAGCAGTTTCCCTGCACAAAGCTCTGCCCTAGAGAAGAGCCCTGTGTGCTGGCAGCTCTGTTTGCTCTTTCTGTGGCATCTGTGATCACAGAGTGCCTTTGCTTGGGCAGAGGGAGGGTGCCTGCAGGGTGGCTGGAGTTCTGTTCAGGGCTTGTGCACCGCAGCCAGCAAAATACTGGGATGCTATAGATATAATTTCATGTAAGCAAGTGCTCAATATTCCAAAAAGGCAGCATTGTACCACTCTCCATCTGTTAAGTGCTTTGAGATCATTGAATGCAACGTTTGATATAAATGCAAAATAATTATTATTTAAAAAAAATTATTAATTTCCTTCCATTATTCTCAAACGCACCAAGGAGTACATTCCCATTGCCAGACATTTGTGCACAATCTCTAGAGAGTGGATTGTCTGATGTGTTTATTCAGTGTAAATAAGTTAAATGCTGGGGAATGAATGGTTCTACTAATTGAATTTATTCTTGTAAATTTAATATGTCATTCTTGCCAAATGTGCCATCAAAAATGTGCATTATTTTGTTCATCTGCATGGTCATCATTGAAATTCAGAGGAAACATTTGAAATCCTACTGCATGGTTGGAGGAAATGGTCTTTCCAGCAACCCATGGAAATACTATGTGGGATTTCAATATTTGTATACCCAGAATGATGGCAATTGTAATGCTGAAATGTGCTCACTGTGAGAAAAAGTACAGTCTCTCAGCTTTTCCTACTCCTTGCATATTGATTCCTTTTAGGCTTAAGAGTCCCTCCTGTGCTTGGTCTCTGCCCAGGAAGGATTTTAAAGCAGAGAGGAAAGGGACAAGGAAAAGCTATTGGTTTTTCTATAACAGTGCTGTGCATACATTGTAAGAATTATATCTGAGTGTAACTTGGCACCAGTCAGGTATTTTTTGCTCTAATTCCCTTGTTTTATAGCTCTTTTGGAGACCTGACTGCAGTGAAAGAGCTGTTTGTCAGGACACAATTGATTTGGAAAACCTGAGTTCAGGGAGCTTCTTTTTGAATCTGAGTGCTAAGAGTGTCTGTTGTGTTTCTTTAAACTCTTCCTCCAAATCTTGCACCACAGAAGGTCGTGTGTCTGCTGCAAACTCGGTATCACACTTTTGAGCCTGTTGCGTGGCAGTTCAATGAGATGGTTCAGAGGTGGAGGAAGCTCCTGCCAGCCCAGCCACAGGAAGGGAAACAAAGCAAAGCAGAGAGTGTCATTATGCCACTGCCTTCGTGCTGGGTAGGGTATACAGCCCTGGCTTCTCCAACTCAAATGCCTTTTATACAATAGAGCTAAAAACAGCTCAGAGCAGCAAAGATGACTGAAGGTGGGAAGTGACCTGGGTGTGAAGAATGATTAACTGGGCTAGGACTCCCCTGTCTGGAAGAGCCTGGTGAGGAGATGAAATTGTGAGTACCACAGAGAAGGAGAACAAAGAGCAATTGTTCTGTCCCAGCAACAGGACTGGGCTGGGGGTGTGAAGGAACAGGCAGGTGGTGTTTCAGAAGAGACCAGAGGATGTGGCTCCATGGCAGGGGTGTTGATGAGCTGTGAAGTGCCTGGGCAGCAGACATCTGGAGCATCCCAAATGGGAGTGGACAACTCTGTGGTGAAAAATCTGGCAAGTATTAAAGGCAGGAAGGACACATGTGACTTTGTCTGTCTGGAAGCCAAAGGTGGCTGGGAGAGCAATCTGGGTAAATCCTGTGGCCTGCTTGCCCTGCCCTCACCTGGAGACAGGCTGTCACCTGAGATGGGTCTCTGGTATTGCCCAATATGATCATTATTGCATTTCTACGTCCATTGCTCAAAAAACACCCTGTGGTAGACAGTTCAGCTCCAAGACCACTCAACTTCAGAAAGTTATGTGACAATTACCTGCTTTATCTTCATACCATTAAGTATCGTTAGGTCCCTACTATAGGTTTAGCAGAACCCCGATGAGCCAAGAGGGAGAAATAATTGCAGCCCATATGCCTGAAATCATCCATCCCACTAAGGACTGCAATTCAGCTTATGAGCTGTAATCACATCAATTAACCTTTGTTCCACTGAACATTAGGAGGGCCATAGAATTACAGTTTTTGTAATTAACCTCCTAAATAGGGATGTATCCAAAACAGAGAGAGATCCCTATGTCTCCCAGGCCTGTGCAAAGGCAGGGAGAGGGAGAGATGAAGATTACTGAACAAAAAGAAAGAGGGATTAAAATGCCCACTGAGCTCTGTTGTTGCCTTGCAAAGGGAAGGGCTGCTCTGAGCCCTCGGGTCTTGTGAGCCCCCAGACCGGTGGCAATTCTGCAGCCTTGGATCCAATGCCAGAGAAAGGAGAGATGTGGGATCAGGAGTGGGGGAAAGAGGAATCTCCCAGAGCCTAAGAAAGGGTGGATAGAGGAAGCTCCCAGCCCAGAGAGGCAGCCCCTGTGCTACCGCAGCCCCGCCAGGATCAAGTGCCGAGCTGAAGATGCATGGGATGCTTGGGACCTGGTCTCTGCTGCTCTGCCAGAGGGTCAGACAGCAGAGCTGGCCTCAGGGGGGGAAAAACATGGAGCAGCCAGTTAAAAGAAAAAATGAAGAAGATTCACTGAGCAGTAATGGGAAAGTAATTGAGCTAAACTGAAATGTAATTGGAAAATAATCATGGTGAGCAGCAGTTTAACACATTTTATTGTAATCTGAACAGAAGGTGCTTTATGAGTTTGTGTTCAGCCCCATCTTGGGGCTTGTGGTGTGTCTATGATGTAGACAAAAGACTTTTCCTGTGGCTTGGAACTGAAGCCAGAAACAGACTCTGCTCCCTCATCCTCACTGCCACCTCTGTCTCCACATTCAGCGTTGGGGCAGAGCAGGAGGAAGAACCTGGTTTCTCCAGCAGTGTGGGAGAAGGATGGTGGTAACACCCACAGCAGACTGTGGCAGCTGCTGGCCAGGGAGGACAATGCTGGGAGACCCCACTTGCTTACTCCATGTTAGTCAAGAGTATTTTCCATCCATGCTTCCTGTGTACTGCTCTGCTCCAAAGCTGCTTATACAAAGTGTTCAATAAATACCCCTGAAAAGTGGAGGAGATGAACAAAGTAATGTGAAGAATAATGAAATGTCCCTCAGCCTCTGGGGAAGCAATATTGACCAGCTGTGGAGAGAGCTCATAATGAGCCCACTTTACCCAGGGAGAACAATAATAGCCTTCCTTTCTGTAGCCCCTGCTTGCCATCCCTGTAAATTGTGTTTGCTCAAGAAAATGATTTGTGCAGGAAAGGAGCCAGGCAGCAAGTGCAAAGTGGAAGGGATGGTGTGGAGGGAAGAAGAAAGGTTGCAAGGGGAGTCATGGCTTGGATATGGCTCTGCACAATCAGTCACTGTTGCAGACAAGGTCTACACGGTCTGCAAGGTGTAAAATGCTCCTCTGGACCCTGCTGGCCCAGGGTCCTGGGCAAAGAACACTTTGGGAGTGTGGGAGCCAGAGCTGGCAAGAGGGAGTGGATCCTGTGCTCAGTGAGTGTGACCCTTGTGCCAGTCACGCTTTTCCCTTGCCTCACCCAGGTGTCTCTGTCCAAACCTCTGCTCTTTATGCAGGTGGTGTGGTCTCTGCACCAGCCACACTGTCCTGACAGTCACCCCAGGTCCTGAGCAATGCCCCTGCTCCAGCCCTGTTCTGCTGCATCCCTCTGGATGGAATCAGGGAAGCTGCATGCTGGACTCATGTCCAGTCTCCTCTGGCCCCTTTACCCACCACCATCTCCTGTGGAGATCTCCTGAGCTGTGGCAGAGCATCCAGCTGAGATTGTGTGTCTGGGCAAAGGATCAGCCCCAGAGTGCCCAGTGACAGGGCTGCACTTTCCTACCTGCAGTGGCTCTTGTTCTCCAGCCCATGACCTGAGGTTCCTGGTGGCCTCTCCAGCACCACAATGTCTCCTGTTTTAGCAGTCATGGAGATTTCTAGGGAGCACCAGCTGCTCACCTGGTTTTAACTGTGCTATCTGTTCAGTGCAGCATCCCGTCTACATTAACCTTGATCGCATCGTCCCTTCCCATTCCTCATTTCCATTCCTTGCCCCCTTGTTATCTGGGGAGGCAACAGGTCTGTCACTTTGCCTTTCTGTTCTTCCTATTAATTTCTCTGCCTTTTACTGTCAGGGCTTCCTTTGCCCGCTCCCTCCTTGAGCAGCATGCCAGTAGGGACCGGCATCTCATTAGACTGCAATTCCCTTTGCCTTGGTCCGGTGTACAAAGTGCCAGAACATCTCAAATTGAGCTGGGACTGTTGCCTCACAGACAGCAAGGTCACTGCAATCCAAGGAGTTCCTAAACCTATGTGTATATGAGGCAGCCCACGTTCACACAGTGCAAAAGGCAGCTCTGCAAACTTTAGAGCTGTCTGAGTCCTTAAACTGGTGTGTTCAAGCACCCACACACTGCATCATTTCTTTGGCAGATTTGGTTTTATTATCATTATTATTCTATAATTTATTTCCTCTATAATGTCCAGAAGAGAGACTCCTTCCTGCTTCCGTGGCAGGTGAGAAAAAGGTGCAGGAGAAAACACCAAGTGGTGGAGACCTGGGATAAGGCAGGAACCTGATAAGGGTGGCTGGTGATGTAAGACTTGAGTGTGTGGTAGGTCACAGAGACATGGTGATCTTCTTCCCTGCTGCACTCTGATGCAGCCCATTGTCCAGCCAAACCAGACTGGGTTTTCCAACACTTTGTGTTGTTCTCCATGGTCTCACCCCAGCCTTTGTGACAAGGGGCTTCTCCCCCTGGGCTGTGGCCATCCCACCCTGGCACCCTCATGGTGTGTCCATCATCCTGCCAGGCAGCAGAGGGGTTAGGCTTCACTGAGCCCTGGGGAAAAGCCTCTGGAAGCTGTCAGCCTAAAGCAAATTGGAAGAGCCCCCTACTGTGTTCAAGCTGTTGATTAAAGCAGTAGCTGATCTTATTGTCATTCCTACCAGACCAGCATGAGTTTTCCAAGGCTGCTGCTGAGCCCATTGTTATTTTGGCTGGTTGCAATGATCTGAATTTATCCTAAGGGTTTTTGTTTTTTCCTTCTTACAATTTTGAGTCTGCTTGGAAAAGAACTTCTTTTTCATTTTGTGTTCATCGGGATTTCATGTGGCAGAACCTGCCAAAAAACCCTTTGATCACGAGTTGCTGGGAGTTGCTGAAGCAAATGAAACTAAACCAAGCTACATGAAATCCAAAAAAGCCATGGCCAAACAAGGCCGGATTCAAAAAGACCCATTGGACTCAACCAGACCAAACCAGAGACCTGCCTTAACCTCATTGATTTAGTGCTTGGGTTAGGGGGAATAGAAAGGCTCTGGGGCAGAAAGGCATTTTCCTTCCTGCTTTACTGACCCCAGGAAAAGCTCTGCTCTGCTTTTCCCTGGTAAGTGGGCCTTCTGCTCAGGTGCAGAGCTCCCTAAGGTGAGAGAGTTGCTTGGAGAACTTGCCACAATGCCACAGCATTTCAGAAAGGATGTCTTTTTTATCCATATCAAAAGCCAAATGAAAGCAGAGAATCATCCTTACCCAGCACACACTTCCTTAGGAATCTCTGGAAAGAACGTGGGAAATGGTATCTGTTGTTATCACAGCAGTGACTGTGACTTTTCTGCTAACCTGGATTTCCTCCTGCCTGGAGGTGACACTCAGGTGTGATCTAAATGAAAAGATTAGGAAGTTTTGTGCCTGTCCTTGTGCCTGTGCCACATGATCACAGTCAGCAGCACTGACTCATGGCCTGGCTGCTGCCCACTCAACAAGGTATCCAATGGCAATCCCAACCAGGAACAGTAATTGTTAAATGGAACAGCTCTTTGGAGACCAGGTATTTGCCAGCCTGTCACTATCCATTGAAGTTCCTTATGATTTTTGCTCATAAAAACAAGGAAACAAACAAACAACCCAGAAGAAATAATTTTCTGCAGTCCCAACAGTTAGGATAAAATCTTTATGTTTAGACCTTCTCTTCTTCCCCATGCCTCAGGTTGAGCTCATTACTTTTCCCAGCTAATTAGCATGCAGCCTGCAGGTTCCACAGCATCAGCTAAATATAAACCATCCTTTTATTTTTTCCTTTTGTTTGAGGGCTGTTGACAGAGCTTTTTGTTCACTTGAAAGGTAGAGGATTAGCCATGTGAGGTTCATTCCTCATGTCTGTCTCCTGTCATCTCATTAGCCAGGCACACATCCAAGGCAATGCACTAGGCAAGGTGTCAGACAGGAAAATGTCACAGCTGGACTCCAGGGAGTGAGTGCCTGGGCTCTCATTTGGCCACAGTCTGGTGCTGAGGACAGGAGCTCAGCTCCCATCACTCCTGGCTCTCCTTGCCTGCCTCTTGGCTCTTACAGGGAAGTTACCTCTCCTCAATGTGCTTTGTGTTCTCCACATCCACATTGTTTTTTGGGAACAATCCTGTTTGGGGAGAAGAGTGGCTGAGGTCTATGATTAGAAGAGCTGGAGAGGGTAGATCCCTGTCATCATCCTTTTGGTTTAACCAGCTGGAACCTGTAAAATTCGATGAGATTTGCTAAGAAATTAGCCTCTGGCATACGTGGGGCAATGGTATGTATCCTCTCCATGCCCTTTCATGCTTCTAGCAACAGACCTGGCCCCCATATCTCTCTTGTCTGCCAGTTTCTAATGTTTTAGGAGTGATGACATTCGAGACTGAGGAAGAGTGAACAGCTTCTGATGTTAATTTCTCATCATTTGGTGCCCCCTGTGTCCTTTTCATACCCATTAGGAGGACAGTGTGACATTAAGGGAGCCACAGACTGCATTTCAAAGCCTAAGGGATCCCATCTTGGCTGAACTGCAGCTGACATTTCACCCACCTTGGGCTTTAAATCGCAGCAAAGACCCTCTGGGCATGATACACAACCATTTTATAGAGCACTGAAACAGCATTCTCCAGCTGGGATAATAAAGGAGGGGATTCTTTTTTTCCAATGGCTCCTGTTGGAACACATTATGAAATCCTTTGTGAGAGGCTTTAAAAAGTGCCTTTAAAATTAATTCAAATGGAGTGAGACTTGGCAGAGTTTGAAGTGGAAGAAAAATGTGGGGGATGGAGAATCTCCAAACCAAGGGAAATAATTCTGGGAGAATGGAGAAAGCTTGTCAGCAGGATTAGGTCTCTTTCCTCCTCCCAGGCAATGAAGCAGGTGGCAAGACTCAGATTTCCCTGCCTTGAAGTTGACACAGAGTTGGGCAGTTTATCACTGAGTCCCAGGTTTGGTCACACATTTGTTACCCTACAATAACAACCAGCTTGGTGTGGACCCTCAGAATGCTCCCAAAGTGTTAAGGTTGGTAGAGCCAGGGCTGGTGTGTTAGAGGCTTTCTGGGGACTCAGTTCTGCTGGGGAGCCTGGTGAAAGTAGGTGCTTTCTGATAAAGGCTTGCTTTTGGACTCAGATTAAGGGGTTTTATAAGGAATAATGGATGAAATTTGAAGATAGGATGAGTGTGAGAATCTGTATGGTAAAGTTTCTCCTACATATTGAAATTTTCTTTTGAGAAAAGAGATAAAGATTAGTCCGTGGCTGAAGCACACGAGAGCTGGAGCTTTCTTTGGCCTTGGGAGAGGGAGGGAGGAAGGGAATAGTGTTCAGTGATCTCTACAGTGTGCCAGTGAAGCCTTCTGGTGCAGTTCAGGTCTTGTGTCATTGCTGTGATTTCCAAAAGCAGCACGATGGCACATCTGTGGTACTCAAAACAAAAAGAGAAGGAAGAAATCCTGTGGCTTGATCACTGGCCTGGCTCTGCTCTCTTTTCCTTACGTCCAGACTCATTGCTACACAAGAACCACAAGTTTCAAAACCTTGATTCCTCTGTGCCTGTTCCAAAGTTGATCCATACGTTAACTGTGCAAGCTGGGGTTTCCAAAGCTGAAAATATGCCTTGGGCTGTTTTAATGTTTCATCTAAATTGGGTCATTCATTTCTGAAGAGAAGATTAGGGAAAAAACAAACACCACTGCTCTGACCACATTGAGCAAAATTCTGACAGATGGGTGGCTGGGAAGTGCAAGCCTACATGCTGGAGATGGGAATCAATGTTTGTAAAATTCCACTCAACCTAACTAGAGCTGCCCCAGTGAAAAGCCATGTATCTTTGCAAACTCCATGTTCCATCTATCTTCTGCAGAGACTGGCTGCATCTGGACTGCTCTGTCCTCAGAAGCACCTGTGTTTGCTGAGCTTGCTCTGCCTTCCTGTAGCTCCTGCAGCCCAATTTGACAGCACTTCTAGACGGTGATTTTTCTGGTGCAGCTGCTACTCTGTTGTATCATGGTAAAGTTTTCAGTGCACAAATCATCCTACAGCACTGAAAGCTGTCTCCCCACTTCCCTTTTTTCTAGAGGAGTATTCCCTGGGATGCAGGTGAGGAAAAGGCTGGAGGAGACTCCCTGTCCAAGTGCTGCCCTAGCTACTGCTCATGGTGAATATTAGGAAAGACTAAATGAAGGAAATGCAAAATGCAGGAGAATAATCTCATGCTGCCCACCCCAAGAGACTGGCTTGCTTTCTTTCTTCCTCTGTCACTGCACTCCTTGCTGTCAGGGAAAGGTGGCATAAGGTAAGATGTTCATTGAGAGCAACTCATTTCTCCTTTCCTGAATAATGAGGCTGATTTGTGCTGTTCCTTATTATGACCAGATGGATTTGTGCTTCAAACACATAAAATCTCATGTAAACCCTGAAAAAATCAGACTTCAAGATCTTTGCAAATCTAGCATCTCAAATTAATGAAAATTTTGAATGAATTTGCCTTTTTTTCTGTTCCCCAGTTCATCAGGTGTGAAGATAATAAAGCCACCGGATTCAACAGGGGAAGTGCTGGTGAATAATTCATTAATACCTGTGGCACTCAAATGCTGTCATGAGCAGAACTTGGGAAAGGCTTTGAGGAAGATCTTGACTCTGCTGAAGGCTGTGAATGAACTGGAGCCAGAAAGGCAGGGGCAAAACTGGGGGGATTGGAGCAGTGGGAGTCACCATGAGCAAAGAAAAATGACTATCTGTCATTGTGGTCTCTCAGTCTGGAAACCTTCTCCCTGGTTCCTCTGAGGGGAGAAGACATCAGGATACTTGTCTTGGGGTGTTTGGGGATAAGACTGGAAGTGCTGAGGAACAACCATACTTGGGAATGGGATCCCAGATGGGATAAATGGATCATCTCCATTAGAGCATTCCATTGTGCAATTTCTGCTTATAAAGAAGCACCAAGCTGAAGAGAAGAGCCAAATGTCTGTCCTTGTGGGAATGTGTTATTGGAAGAGGAACTCCACCAAGCCTTGGCTCTGCTCTGTGTGCCAAGCTGCAAGGCAGGACAGAGTCAGCTCCCTTACCTGTCCCCACGCTGCTGACCTGCATTGCTCCTGCTCCATGGCCCCATGCAGACTGGGAGCAGGCAGACTGTGCCATCAGCCCAAAGGCAACTAACCTGCAAGGGAAGGAGGAGCATGTGTTGAATATTAAATAGTGCATAGCCATTAAGCAGATCTGAAAAATTTCAGGTTGGGTATTACAAACTCGCGTAGCTGCTAATCGGTGGATGATCTCCCACGTGGTAGTTTGTGTGGATTAATTAAATGCTTGTGGACACAGAGCCAGGAAAAACCATCCCCAGAGCTCTGCCTCTCAGGTGGGCTTCCTCCTGCTGCTTCCTACCCCACAGAGACAGTTTCCTCAACCCCCAAACTCTGTGTCTTTTCCCTTAGTGCCTCGAGGTGCTAAGTTATTGAAAGGTTTAATTTCAAATATTGGCACTACAAAAGGGCAAGAGTTTTCTGAGAGGTGGCTCACATATACAAAGTAAAAAAAGGGTTCTTTGACTATATGGTTCTCCAGTTACTGGGCAGTTCAAAGCACCTGACATGCTTCTCATGGCACAGTGGGAGTATGAACTCCCTCTACCCCACTGAAGTCCATAATTTATCAAAGAAATCAAAGTGATCTAAGTGATGGGAATAATCCATCTGGAGGATTGGTGGAGGTAATACCCATCCCCAGGTGATCCAAGTGTCTGAAACCCTGATGACTCCAACATCTTCCATGGGGTATCACCAGAACATCAGGACATGGATCTGCAAGTGTCTCTTGACTGTCCTGGCTCTGGGTGGACAGCCTAGGTCAGGTCAAGCAGTGAAATACTACTTTGCACCAGCTCAGAAGTTACCTGATTGGGATAGAAGTACACTTTGCAATAACCTGAGCAGTTTGA
Source organism: Notiomystis cincta (assembly GCA_013398075.1). NCBI lineage: Eukaryota > Metazoa > Chordata > Aves > Passeriformes > Notiomystidae > Notiomystis > Notiomystis cincta. Next base: position 293,177 of record VZRX01023581.1, on the reverse strand, counting down.
GCTAATATTTGACTAAGAAATGCCCCAGCAGTGGTGTTTTCCACTGGAAAGCCTCAGTTTATTGAAATCCAGAGTGTGTAGCAATAAGAACTGACTTCAGTGATGGGAAAAAAAAAATATGTGCAAGAATATACATTTGTAAAAAAGGAAAAGTTCCCAGATTGTCAAAATCATGATGAAATATTCGTGGCTTTCAGTTTGCAGCAGCTTTCCATTCTTGAAATGTTAGTTAATTCATACATAGCAGAAGAAGAAGAAAAAAGCCTTGAAAGCTGTAAAGCTTGAAGAGGCTGCATGAATAGAGGTCTGTAACCTTGGAGCTGTTGGAGAGGCACTCTTGCCACACAAGAGCCAGGCTGTCTGTCAGGATAATAATATCTCCCATCTCCTCAGAGGAGTTCCCTGGGCAGGCTCTCACCCTGGAGTGGCAGCCAGCAGCTGCCCAAGGGCACCCTTTGTCCAAAGGGCCATTTTGCAGTAAGAGGACAGGTTTCCACTGGGCAAAGGGAAAGATACTGTGACTCTCTCTCCCTGCTGCTTTCCCCTCCCAAGCTGGATCCATCCCTCTCCCTCTCTGAGGGGAGGGAAGGGGAGAGGGGAAGATATGCCAGCAAGGAGGGCTGGGTGATAGCAGTCTGTTTGTAACCCTCGATAAATGCCAGAGTGCAGCCAGCGTGAAATGAAGAAATATTGCTTCTGGTAAATATTTATTTTATATCAGAAATTAGCATACCAAATGTAATTAAAAACAAATTTATGTGCACCTCCCTCCCCCCCTCAAGTCTGTCAAATTACAGCTTAGAATAACTAGTCATAAAGAATGTGGCCTAATTAGCAAGCATCCCAGGCTACTGCTGCTGTTTGATAATTACCCTACAATGAGCTTCTGAAATAAGGATTTCATTCCCCCCTCTCTGCCCTCCTTCAGAGGAAACCAGCACCTTTCTGCTGGTGAATACCTGAGTGCCTACATGCCAGAACCTCGAAATCCCTGAGCTGGGGACAAGTGAGTGACACCTGTCAGCAGAGCACCCCTGCCATGTGGGGCAGCTCGTGCAAGGCAGGCACTCCTTGTCCAGGCACACGGGGCTTGCTGAGGCGGGAAGAGTGATGGGATGGGAGGGTTGGGATGAAGGGAGGCTGAAGAGAGACACCGGGAAGAGCAATTAGGAAGGTCTCAAGGCAAACGGGAAAGCGTTGAATCCCGATCTGGAGTGTGGCTGCTGAACTGCTTATCCCGGGGCTGCTCAGGGAGTGTCAGCATGCAGTAAGCCTGCTGCCTCCATTCACCAAGGCATGCATGAGATAAAAACCAGTTTTCAAGAGGGCTTGCAAGTCTTAAATCCCTCAGAAATGACCCATTAGCAGCAGGGAAAAAAAAAAAAAAAGAATGAACCAGATGGTGCCTTGTGAAAGACAGCCTTGCTGCTCCAGTAAAACCAAGGCTGCATTCCCCAGCCCTGGACAGGTTGAGCCTGTGAAGAGGGGCTGCTGGCTCTTGGGGATCTGAGATTTGGGAATGTGTGTAGCTCATTTTCTCCTCCTGAGATTTTTTACTCCCAGTGATCCCTGCATCTTGTGCTCATGTGAAGCCCTGTCTCACTCTGGCCCCTTCCTTGCAGATCCATTCTCCCCCCACAGCATCCCCAGGCTGCCAGGGGCAGGGTGGGTGGGGGAGTCCTCAGGAGACTTTGCCATGACTCTGCCTGCCTCAGTCTGTCTGAGCCCCTTGCTCCCCTTCTCCCTAGGGCAGTGGACAAGATGCTTTTAGGACCTGCTTTGTCTGACTTAGTTTAAACACTGACCTTAGTATGAGACAAATGATGTCATGGAAGAGTGTTTTCCTCACCTGACCAAGCAGGGACCCCAGGGTTACTTGCTGAGATAAGAAAAACAACAGTGAAAGGAATCCTGTTCTGAGATCTTGTCTTCCCACAAATAGAGGCTAACCAAGACAAAGCAGAGGAGAGGGCAGAGGGTATTAAAGAACAACAGAATTAACTCTAATGGGAAGCATTTCCCAAGAGGCTCTTTAAAAGATGCTTTTCATCAGCACACAAGAGAGGCATTGGCTTTGTCTGCCTTTGTCTGGGATGCTTTACCAAGAGGAATGAGGCCACAAAGAGATGAGATTTTGGGGAGAACCACAGCTGAAAGGGTCACACTGGAGCCAAGTTCTCTGGAAATTCAGAAGTGATGTTGAGTCCCCCTCAGCTCCATTGCTGGTGGTTTTGACAGCTTGGTTGAAAGGAGGAGTTGTAAGGGAACCAGAGGCTTTAGGGAGAAACCTTGTGCATGTCTGGGAAGGCCCTAGGGACTTCTGTTCAAGCCACCCACATCTCTAAGGGCAGAAGAAGAGCTTCTTACTCACTCCTTCCACCCCAAGCAGGACCAGAGACTTTGGATCCCCTCATGGGTCACTGGCTGGTGGGGCACTTTGGAGGTGAAGAACACAACAAGTGCCCTACTGCTGCTGGGCTGAGGTGTGCTGGTAGCCTGAGGGAGGGCAGGAAGAGTGGGAAAGGGACCTGGAGGGCTTAGGAAAGCCTTCCTGAGACTCTGTGGCAGCCTCTGTCCCTGTGCTGCCAGTGCTCCCAACTTTGTGGAGACCTCCTTCTCTTCCTGAAGAGGGCAGAGAGGATTGCCATGCTGACACTGCAAATGCAGCAGCCCCAGGCACTGGCTTCCTAATTGCTGTGCATGGCAGGGTCCTCTTGGGGATCCAGCAAGGAGGGTTATTGAAGACAGAGCAGGCTGGTGTTTCATTTAAGTCATTAGAGAACTCCTCAGGGAGCTGGAGGGAAGACAAAGTGAGAGATACAGTGGGGGAGAGAGAGGGAGAGGCAGGAGAAGAGGAGAAAAGCAAGGAATGAAGGAAGGTGTGGGCAAAAGAGGGTGGAAATATGGTGGATTATCTGGAAAGTAGAAAAAGGAGAAGGAAAAGTAGAGAGAAAGAAGTGTGGGCAATGGGGGTGGGGGGATGTGATGGAGGAAGAATGCCCCCATGTCAGAGGATGAGAAAAAAGACCTGGCACTTACCAAAGCAAGGAGCAGGAGCACTGCAAATCTTTTCCCTGGTGTGCTCAGCTCCTGTGGCCACCTGCTTCTTCCACTCCTCTTCCCCCCCTTTTACCCTGCTCTTTGTGTCTCTTTCCCTCCTCAGTTTTTCTCTCCTCAGTTAGTGTTCTGCAGCCATCTCCCTGCTCTGAATTGGGCAGCATCAGGCAGATTTTTAACCTTGGAGGCTTTTATTTTAATTTCTAATGGCAGTGAGAGCAGCATGGTCTCATTCACTCATTCTTTATTTTTCTTCTTTATTTTCTTTTTACTCCCTTTCCCCCCTCTTTTCCTTTTTTTTTCCCTTTTCATTTTTCTTCCTTCCTTTCTTCCTTCCTGTTTTCTTTCCTTCTCTCTCCATCTGTCTCTCTATGTCTCTCCCTGCTTTTGAACTCCTAAGGTCTTTTCCATTTCTCTGCTTCCCTGCCTTCAGAGGTAGGGAGCAGGCAGCTGCTTGCAGAGCAAGGAAAGGAGCTGACCAGCAGTGGAGTGAGCTTAGCATTGCAGGCTCTACTCTCTCATGGAACTTCTAATTGGAAATAATTGGCTTGTTTCCTTTAGAAATAATTTCTCATGAAAAAAAACTCCAACTCTTTTCTATACACAGTTTTTTTTTCTTTTTTTTTTTTTCTGGGAGGTAGCAGATTGTTTTTCTATCAAACATTATGCTTTGTAGATGGAGGAAAATCACAAGTTTGTATAATAAATATCTACTCTCTTGTCTTCCTCTATTTCCACACAGGGAAAAATTACATGTCTGAAAAAGTGAAGTATATTCATGGATTATTTTGAAGAAAGTAATCTCTTTTTTTTGTTACTGTAGAGCAAAAGATAAAAAAGAGATAATTTTAATGAATTCTGCTGGCATTCTGAATAGACAAAGCAAAATAACCTCACTGTAGCTATTTCACTGCTGTCTTTTAGCAGGGGAAACTGAGACATGGACAGCTTCATGGGCTGACTCAAAGGCAGGCTGTGAGTCTGCAGGAAAATGAAGCATCATTCCTGGCTTGCAGGCAGTGCCACACTTGAAATGACTTCCCTGCTGGCCATGAATCCCGGGCACCTGGGCAGCTCAATGTCTGCAAAGCCCAGGAAGTAGTTTTGCTTGCCCTGAGGGTGGGGCAATGGGAGAGGGCTGGATTAAACTGGGCAGCTGTGCCCAGATGCCTTGCAAAGTTACCTCCTTCCAGGCTAAATCTCACCGTGCTTTTCCCCTCCCCTGTTCGGCCTCACCTGCTCCAGCTGTGTCCCACCCCAGTGCCAGCTGCACCTTGCCCTCAGGCCCTGAGCACACAGGTTGAGAGCTGTCCAACAAGAATGTTTCTACAAATGAGGAGGCCAGGGAGGAATGGGGAGAAGATTTAATTGCTGAAGCTTAGTATATTTTCCAGAGCTTGCAACACAGGCTTTTTCAAATACGGGATGCGTCAAACCTAATTGCTCTCCAGGCTAGCCTGCTCCTTAATTAGAAAGTGTTTTAAAGCCCCATGTCAACTCCCTGCTGATGAAGCTGCTTTGCTTTGCAGTATGAAATGAGATCCAGCTGCCCCAGCACCTTGCAGCACTGCTGGGACCAAGGCAGGAGCACAGGGTGCCCAGTCCTCTCCCTGCAAAGAAACCCCACAGGGTTGCAGTGCTGTGGGATTCAAGGGTGGCCTCTGCTTTTGGCCAACTCATCTTCCCTCAGCCTGTTCCCAAGCAGAACTGTCCCATAGGACATGTGTGCTTCCCTGGGAAAGAAATTCTCCTACAACAAATCCCACTTTGTGAGGACATGAGTGGTTGTCTTGGGTTCAGTCTTGAGGCTGGCAACAGGAGAGCATCAAGGGGCAAGCAGGGGAGTTGCTCCCAGGCTTTTCCTGGCATGGAAGTGCCACTGCATTAGCCCTCCTGTCTGAGCTGGTCCAAGCTGTAGCAGATACCCAGGAGAGAGAGGAAGCAAATAGTTTCCAGCACAGCTGCTTCCTTCTGAATGTGCCCCCCTCCTCTGCCTTTCCCCGGTCTGCCATTGTCATTTCCCAGTTGGCCGGCTCCACAAACATCTTAATTTCATGCCTGCTTGTCAGGGCTGCTTTGTGAAACATCTGAATGACATTAGCACAGTTTAAGAGTGTGACAGACTGAGGAGCAGCAGCCTCCTGTGATCTCCTATTCCAGATGGTTAAGTGACAAATCTCACTTCTGATATCTTAACTAGAGAGGTGCAGGAGGAAAACATCTCCAGGGAACACCAACACCCCACCCCCCAGCTCTGAGCCTTTGCTGGGACCAGGCAGTGGTTAATCCACACAGAATGAGACATGCAGCAGATGCCACGTTCTTTAGGGGCCCTGGAAATATTTCTCCCTCCCTCTGACTTGTTGCTGTTTCATATCAATTACATGCACAGCCATAAACAGCTCATCCACACCCAGTGCTTTTTCCTGTGTCTTTCACCCAGAGACTCTGCTCACTAGGGTGATACCCCATCCCATTGCTCTCAGTTGGTACTTGCAGTCTCACAGGAATGCTCCCAGCCCCAAGCCATTGCAAGACATCTGGGGGGAGAAACTGCATTCAGAGTGGTAGTGAAAGACAGACACTGCTGGGGGTGAGTTTAGAGTCAAAACCTGGGGTGTGTCTGTGTGTAAGGGTACTGTAGTCGAGGCTGGTGAAGCCCCTGGCTCAGGGCCTGTAACCTGCTTGCATCTCGACTGCCTTGCTGGCTGCAGCTTTGCTTTCCAGCGTAGCCTCTCCTGGATCATATCTAGTTCCTGGACCTCTCATTGCTGTAGGAGTCTCCCACTACCATCACCTCTGGGAGTGATAGAAATGCGTTGTATGACCGGTGCTGACAGGTTCTGACTCTGCTAGCAAGCAAAGCTAGAGGTTTCTGGGTCAGCACAACAGTCTCATGTGTGTGTTTGTGGGTTCTAACTCCTGAAGTGCAGCTGACCATGGCCTGAAGCACAGCAGCTGATTGGAAGGACCGGACAGGGCAGGACAAGAGGGAGCAGGGCAGGAAGTGAGGCAAAACACTGTAAAACTGGGCAGGGGTACTTAGTGATCAGCAACAGCTGGAGTTTTGTGCCTCCTCTGCAGTATAGCAGGGTTACAACACTTCCCTTTGTCCATGCAAGATAATGTCAATTCCCATCCTGGCTCGGGATCTGGATCCTGAGATGATGCTGTCCTTTCTCAAGCTATAGCAACAAATGTATTCTGGGTCTGCAGACCACAAAAAATTCAGCACACAAGGTCAATACTGAGAGGCTGTGCCCTCCTGTGCTCCCAGTTCTGTTCCCTTTGCTATAGTTACAGCATCTGTGTGTTTGCTTCCTAAATTCACTCGCCTCTCCTAATCCCTGCTACCCCCAGCTTCTATTGCCAAGCTCAGACACCTCAGGGGCAGAAACTCACAGAGCCTTTGCTGCCAGCTCACCTGGCTTGCTTGTGTCCATAACCTGGGCAGGGAGCTGAGCACCCAAATGGGGAAAAGTGTCCATCCTTCTGCCCTGATTCAGTCTCCCATCCCTGCCTCCTGGAGCGAGAAGCTGAAGTCATTAGCAATTGATCTGGGCAGTGGGAATGAAAGACAGCAGCTGATCAGAAAATAAAACCAGAGACTCTGGGGAGAGGAACTAAATCTGGCTTTTACTGATCTTACATAAAATAGCAGCAACCTGGTAGTTAGATAATTGCTTTTGTGAAATGCTTGGATTTCAATGTAATGGTTGAAGGTTTCCTGGTGATGCCACATGAATAAATTTGGAGTCAAGGCAGGTACTGCTTTTGTCTCGATGAGACATTTGCTTTTGGTGGCAGGTGACTCACAATTGCAACTAACACTCTGTTCTGTGCTTGCACTCAGCTCCTGCAGTCTGGAGGCAGGTCTGACTTGCAGACTCCTGAGAAGTGCTCACAGGAGGCATCCACCAGCATCCTGGTCTCTGCCTGCCTTCCCCCTGTTGTGATAGAGCACATCTGTTACTTCAGAAATATCCTTTGAGCCTCTTAGACATAGAAATACATGGGAATTAATATATGCTGTTGAAACCCTACCTTCTGCCCTCTGCAGATGGGAGGCAGAAATGGGGTTGGATCGAGATAGGATTACTCTGGATGGTTGAAACGATCCCCAGCCTGGTCCATGAAGAATGATAGGCAGAAAAATGAATGCAGGGGGAACAGATGTCTGAAACCTTGCCAGTGGAGAAATGTTTCAAGTTAGACACTCAAAGAAGAAATGAAATGTTCAAGGGCCCAAGAAAGGTGACCTGGCCTGATTTAGTTCACCTGAGGGTCTCTGGGTATGAGGAATCCCCTGCCCCAGCCTTGGCTGGGACACGGTGTTGCTCATCACCTCCAGCCCCTGCTTCCCTCCCCGGGGATCCCTGAGGAAAGTGACAAGCAGAACAAAATGGAACCCGTGGGACTCGGGAAGGCAGCAGCAAAGTCCCCAGCCATGAGTAAACTGTGCATTTCTCAGCGCTTTTAATCTCCTTATTATGGTAATGGGCTGATAACTGATTGTGTAGTTAAAATGGAATTTGGCACCAGGGCTGCCTTTCTCTGACTTCAGAGGGATTCTGCAGTAAACAACCTGGTAAAGAGCTATAAGAGCTGATGTTCTGCTTCAAACCTGTGCTAATGGGAATATGAAGAAGTGCAAGAGAATAAAGAGAAGCTGAATTTATGCGGATAGAGGTATCAAATGGCCCTGGATAAATAAAGCATTTCTTGGGCTAGAAAGGGGATGGTAAGAGAGGTCACCCTGTGGGCGGAGATGAAAAGACACTGGAAAAGTGGGAATTGTGCAAATAAAGGACTCTAGGGCCTTCAGTGTGCAGCATCTGCACAATCCTGCTGCCATGGCTGCACACTTAGCCTCAGCAAGCCACTGGCCAGCTGACTCTGGTGGTCCCATCCTCCTCTTACCCCTGCAAGAGCACATCACCTTCTCCTGATGTGGTTCCCCTCTGTTAGTCCCAGCTGCTCATCAAGTCTTTTTACCACATTTATTTTCTTTTTCTTCTGCTGTTTTATTAATTCATATATGCTGATTTTGTATTATCTGCTGTATTGTCTGCTATGAGGTCCAGCATGATCCAGCATTTTGGCTAAGTATTTGCCTTCCATGGATTTCCTTTGAATTTTCTAAACATTTCAGAGCTTAATTCTATTGCTTTACTTGATCTGACAGCTTTGCTCCTATCCTATCCTATCCTATCCTATCCTATCCTATCCTATCCTATCCTATCCTATCCTATCCTATCCTATCCTATCCTATCCTATCCTATCCTATCCTATCCTATCCTATCCTATCCATCCTATTCCATATCTTGCTGTTCAGTGTAAGACTTTCCCAGCAAAGCACAGTCCATGGTTTGTGGTTTTTGTATATTCACTCCTGCCAGTGAGTTGGCATCAAGCTGTGTTTCCACAAAGGAGGAAAGGGATCTCTGTCATGGCCCTAGCAATTAAGTTGCAGAGGATAAACACCACAGTGACAGGGCTGTGAAGGTATCTTTGTCTCCATCCCTATAAGCACATTTCTTCCACACTACAGAAGAAGAAGGGGAAGAACCTCTCACCACTTACCCTTCTGAGATAGGTGACAGCTGATAAGGCAAACTGCAAACCCCTCTGAATTGCTGGGCTTCTGGTACTTTTCTAGTTCCTGAATTCTGAGGAATTTCAGATTGATGATCTGATGGCTGCAGGGAAAATCCTTGAGCAGTCCTGCTGGGTTTACCCCAATGAAGATCTGTAGTCATACTCTACCAATTACTTTGCCTGCTCCATTCTCCCTTTGAAAAACAGAAAGGAAAAAACCATCATTATGAGGATGTGCTTTTACTTTTTTCTAAGCTCAAAGTCAAGTACATTTGTGGGGAGACAAAGGACCCATTGAATTTCAAGGTCTCGGGCAGCAGCTATTTCCTCCATTAAGCAAGCGGACACGGGGAAATGAGGGAATGTGTATTGATTGATTTTACCAAGGTCCATTATAGGTTGTGTGGATTGAAATATCAATCTGACTTTGACATTAGGCAGGGAGGAAGCTGGGCTCCTGAGAGGGTGATGTAATGAGAAGGCACAGGCTTGGGTTTTTTGGTGGGCTCGGCGAGAGGGGGACAAACAGCGTCCCCAGGTGCCAAAACTGAGGCTGTGTTCAGGTGCTGCAGGTAGTCTTGGAGTGCTCAAAGCAGCCTCCCAGCCCACCCTCTTCCACTTGAGAACGATGGATGGGGTAGCCATAGGGTGTGTGGAGCCTCAGACCCCACCTTGAGGGATGGGGTTGCTCCCCAGGCACCCTCTGCCCAAGTGCTAGTCCTGAGAACGACACTTGACACAGCTCCTTCACAGGAGGAGCTTGGGGACTGCACTCAGCCTGTCCCTGAGCACTGTCAGGCTCTGGTGCCTGACAAAATAGCAGTATTTATGGAGGAGTCCTTGGAACCTACAGCCTGAAAGGTGCTTCTCAGGGAAAGCACTGGCTCTGTGGTGTGATTAGCTGAGAATGCCATATGGAGGCTTTTATCCAGCTGCATGTAGCATCCTCAGGTAAGGAGAGGAGGATCTGCAGGCCTGCAGAAACTCCCTCCTGGCCTTGCTGTGCAGGTGCTGGGAAGCAAGCAGGTCTGAGGGCATTTATACTGTGATGCCCAACAGGGTTTATGGGCTAATGGATGTCTCACACTCACCTTTATTCTTGGCATGTGTAGAACGAGGAGAATTCACTGTGTGAATAAGAGCAAGTTCAGCTCCTTTAGGTGAAGCAATACTGCAAATCAAGCTGTGCTGATGCACACAGCACATGCTAAGCTGTGGAACTCCTTTACACAAAAAGAAATGGTGAGAATAACTTAACCAAGCTTGATGACACACCTAGGTAGGCAAACCAGCATGTGTAATCATACAATCTTTTGATCCACAGCATAAAATGGAATTTCTTTCCTAGCTGTTAGGTCTAGGGGGTTTTCTCACCTTTTTTTTCAGCCTGCTGAACAAATATATCTTTGCTATATGCATGCTTTATGCATGCTTCTGTTTGCACTAATTTTTTTATCAGGGGATTAGAGGGGTAACAAATGTTTTTAATCTGCAGGTTTCTGCTTGGCTGCTGTAGCCTGAGTTAGAAATGTAGCTCACAGGAGCCTATGAGACTGTCTTTCCTTCCCAGAGCTGTCAGTAAATCCAACAACACCATCCTATAGGTCAGGCCCCTTAACCAGCCCGGCTGTTGTTTGGGAGAATTTGTGACCTTCTTCAGCCCTGACAGTGGAAGGCATGCTCTATCTTTCTGCTGGCAGAATCTCCTTGTCCATTTTTGCCTGCACCCCAGCTCCCTCATCCCAAACTCTGAACTTGTCAGACACTGTCCATCAGCTTGGAACAGACGCTGTTTGCTGCCCGCTCGGCTGCCTTCCTCGAATCCCTGCCACTGTGGCTGCACACCAGATTCAAGGCAGTGTTCCCTGGTGTGGGCTGGGCTCTTGTCTCTTCCTTCCCCTCCACTGCACATCATTTGTGTCCTTGTCACCTCTCTGATGCCACGATTCCTTCTCTCCTTGCCTTCTCCCTGGCCTCTCCTCATTAGATGCCACTTCCAGCCTTCACGTTGGTCTCCTTCCCTTTACACAGTCCAAGGAACACCCATTAGCATGAGACTTCCCCTCCTTGCAAGTCACAGGCAGTCCCACTCCTCCTGGGCTTAGTGTCTAATTTTAGCATTACTTTTTCTTACAGCTACTCTTCCCATAAGGTCAGAAGTGTCCCTGCCCTGTCAGAGACATTATTCTCTTGCCAGCAAGCAGATTCTTTGCCATCATAAAAAGCAGGCTTCTCAGAAAAAAGCAACCTTTATTAGGCATTAGGGATGCTGTGATGCAGGGTCATTAGGCTGGGCTGGCCTGGGAAAGCTCACACACACAACAGCTGGGGGTCCCTCTCCAGCCCTGCACTGGGCAGCAGAGGGGTCTCCCTTTCCTGCCTGGCACTGCTCTATGACTGTGCCCCCCAAGAAATTCCATACATGCAAATAATGCCATCTCAGTGCTGCCTCTGGGAGCAGCTCCCTCTTTTCCCTCCTGCTGAGTCTGCAGGGATCACCTGGACCTTGGGATAACTCTAATCTTGGTCCTTACCCAAAGATTTTTACTCTGTTTTTGTGTTTCAAAGAGGCATTTAAGTTCTGGGGAGAGCAGAGTGCAGCAGAGGTCTCCCCTAGCTCCTCTGGGAGAAGGATGTGCTTCCCTAAGCAGGCATTCCCAGGTCATTCTACATCTCTTTGAGTACAGCTTTTCACAGAAACTGCCTCTGTGGCCTCTGAGCTGACTGACACCCTCTGTGAAGTGAGCTGCCTTCTGGTAGCACTGCTCTCGTGGTGTGACAGGGCTGGGTATTGAGGTTCTTTGGGAAGAAAGGCAGCCTATGAATTATTTAGGCACCTCTGTTTCTGATTAGCTTATGAGTAATGCTCATTGCACTAACCCCTGAGACGTAGCACGCTGAAACTACTGGAGAAAACATAATGGATTTAATTGCTTTCTAGGTAGCAAGGTACACACAGAGCTTTTGTGGACTTTTGTGTGTTTGTTTTGCTTTTAGTTTTAAGTAGGCACGCTGAAAGAGAGAGCTCAGAAAGTCTGCTCAGGGACTGGGAGTCCACAGTGGGCCTGAATCATTTTTCAAGGTCAACAGGGAGCAACAGGGAGTGAATACCACAGCAGACAAGGGAATAGGAAAGAAATCTTCTTCTGATTTTACGTTAAGGTTTTTAAAGCCTTAAGACCAGAAGCAAGGAGGAGAGATTGCCTTGAGATAGCCCAGGAAATGAAGGGTGCATAAGCAACACCAGTACATTCTCTATCATGTTGAATAAACACAGAAAATAGTACTGGTGAAGCTCAGAAACCAGAGCCTGATGTTATAAGTTAATAAATGCCTGGTGTGTACTGATCTCTTTGTGATCTGTGGCTGGAGTTGGAGGCCATTTCTCCTGCTGGAGTGGATCTATGACAACCCCAAGTCCCTACCTCTTACAGAGAGTGTGAGCCTTGTGTAAGAGCTCAGCTACTAACCACCATATAGATTGAAGACCTGACAATTCAGATATTTAACTAGCAGTTTCATGGGGGATTTGGATTCTCAACACTACAGTTTTCCAAATGATTCCTGTACCTCTCAGCATCCCCCCTTGCCAGGTATCAGAGCTATCTTTGGGTCACTGGGGACCACAGATATCTTTTTTTCTCCTTCCCTTCTTTCTGTGGGTCAAATGAGTTGAAAACTGTTAGACTGTGCTTCTTTATTCACATGCACTGACTGTTAGCTGTGTGTCCCTCTGGACACCTGTGTGCTGGCTTATTAATCACCCAAGTTATGTTTGCTAACTAAGGGTCTTGATGACAAAACCCAAGCAGCAACAAAGAAAGGAAAACTTCATTATTCATTGTATTATTCCACAATATCAGAGCCACCTGCACCATGTTCCCAACGGTGTTATTTTCCTGCAGACCTTTTCCTCAGCTGAGCTCCCTGTAGGTAAGACAGCTAGAACAAAAGCCACTTAGAAAACAAATCTGGGTTCCAGAAGGAACATCAGAATATTCCCTGCTGGGAATCTCAGATTTCTGCAGCCTCCTCCAAGACTTGCATCTGGTTACCAAACTCTTTCTTATTTTTTCTCCATGTAGGTCCTGTGTGGGTTCCTTCCATCTGAAGGACCAGTATTTCTTGGGTTTGTCAGGACTGTCTGAGACCCTACTTAGCATCAAGAAAAAGGAAAAAAAAAAGAAATATGTTACAACAAAGCCAAGAAACAAGGTCTCAATAGCACAATGTGCCATTCATTGAACTAAAAAGCATTTTCAGTGGATGCTTAATCTGTTCCCTTCATCTGGAATAGATAAGATTTCTCTTGTCCTTAAAATCACTCTTCTCCTGTAAGAGTATCCTGGGGTGAATATTTCACATGTAGGCATTTGAACAGCAGACATGCAGAGGGTGAGCAGGAGGGGACAGATTTTGCCCTGGTTGCAGAAGGAAATCACAAAGATGGGAGCTGTCACCCAACTCTTCTACTTGCTGCCTTGTAAAGCAGGAACCAAAGTGGTAGGTACAGGATGAGCAGTCTTGTAGTTAAATGCTGAAATGCAGACTGCAGTGATGCCTTGACAAATTTTAGCCCTGATGTTATGACCAAAGCTTGTGAAACTGCCTTGTGCACCATACTTCTTATTGGGGCTGGTGTTCATTGTTCCTTGCCTGGTTTCTGCAAGTGCTGCCTCCCAGTCCACCCCAGGGACAGCTGCAGTGCAGCACAAAGGGACCCTGTTACTTTTGGGAGTCCCTTGAGAGGGGAGAAGCCATAGCAGTGTGTTGATGGTGGCACAAGAGGGGCTGTTGCTGGGGACCAGCTGCTCTCCCTCTCTGCCATATATCTGTTTCTGTATGCAGCCTGAGCGCAAATTCATTTTATTAAATAAAAACGTCTTTAATTCAGTGAAACTTCCAAAGCTGGTAGGACTCCAAAAGCAATGTCAGCTCCAGGCACTGCTTTCCTTTTCTCTTTGACTTCTATCCTCTTAAGTCCAAACATCTCTCAGATATTATCTCTTCTGCATTTTGAATTGGCAGGGCTCACAGGTTTAAAACATTTCTGTGCTCAGTTCAAGGAACGCCATGGCCTCAGTGCTGCTGCCAGCAGGATGCTTGTGTGAGGCCATCCTGCCTTAGGCAGAGAGAGTTTAGCTGCATGGATGTCAGCACCACACCATGCTGTTTGCTTTCCTCACCAGAGAACAGGCCTTGGGCTCTGAGATCAGGAGGAAGGGTGTTTTGTCCCAGCACTTCTGGTCTCCTGATGTGCCACTGCTTCAGAGCACTGAAGCTGGGCTGGCTATGGTGGGAGATACTTCACCTCCAGAGCCACCATCCTAGGAAAAGGATGGATAGAGCAATTATTCAAGAAGATGAAAGCACTCAGAGAGGAGATGTACAGTATCTCCCTCAATAATGTCTTAAAGGCATGGCACCAGTGCGTGAAAGATATTCCCCTTTCTACTTTGTATTAATACAGTCACTTGCAGGAAGATCATGAGTCTTGCTTGTGCATCTCTTCTTTTCCATAGTGACCTTGCTGCAAAACATCCTGCTGAACCTGTCCTCTCCTTCATCCTAGCAGTGCCAGCTGCTGTGAGAGGGTACCTGTCCCTTTGCCACACTTTGCCACAGCCTGCTAAGGAATCCTCCTCCTGGAGGTCCTGATCCCCACAGTACACGAGCTGTGCTGAGCTAGCTGCAGCATAGGCTGCACCCACCAGCTGTAAGGGACATGTGTCCTGGGGGTGGCCATAGGGGCTGGGACCCCCATCTGGGGACTTTGAGGGGTAACCAGACTCCAGAGGGCATTTTCTTCATTCCCATGTCAGCCCATGGGCACCACAGAAAAGCCCTGGCTGTGCTCTTCCCACAGACAGCCAGCACTGGAGCATTACAGAGTGATGTGCTCTGGCACTGCACATTAGGCAACCTTGACATACACTTAGCTGTTGTTTCCAAACAAAGACAAAGGCACTCATTAGTGCACAGACATTATCTCATCCATCCTAGCAGAACCCGCTCTGGCTTCCTCAGTGTTTCTCATGGCACCCTTTCCCCTATGACAAGAGGATGGCTCATCTGTCTGATTCCTCTTCATTGCACTTAACTGCTGCTCCCTGCAGCCAGCACCACAAAAAAAGCTGTGTTCTCCTCACAATACTTTCAGGTTTGGGATTAAAGCAGCGAGAAGCCAGGGATATTTCCCTTCTATACCGTGAGGCTGTTGCCATTGCGAGCCTTCATTTGACTGGTTGAAACTTGAAAGTGGAGCTTGGGGATCTGCAATCAGAGCCAATTGCTTCTACCACTGGATGCTTTCAGCACTCACCTGGACACAGTCCCCAGCCATTCCTACCAGCATCATTTCTTGCAATGAAAGCACTTTGCTTTTGACAGTTGTCCACGCTGTGCTCTTCGCAAGGCTCTTGCTTAATGCGTTGCGCAGATCGCACGATGCTGTCACAAATCCCTGGCATCTTTAGAGCTTGTTTCTGGGGATATTCCAATTTCTTGAGCAGGTTTGGGGTCAAATCAGCCTCACTCTATAATCACTGGTTGGGGGTTGTTTTATTTCCCTGAACACAGAGTACCCAGT
The DNA here is from genome assembly GCA_013398075.1 of Notiomystis cincta. Taxonomy (NCBI): domain Eukaryota; kingdom Metazoa; phylum Chordata; class Aves; order Passeriformes; family Notiomystidae; genus Notiomystis; species Notiomystis cincta. The sequence goes on along the minus strand of VZRX01023581.1, from coordinate 277,933 downwards.
TCCTTCATGCATCATTTATATTCCCTGCACCCTGGCAAAGCTCTGGCCATTTCTCTATTCCAGCCACGTTTTCAGAAATGTTCATTTTCTTTCAGATTCTCTTTATAAAAACAGAGCTGCTCCATCATCTCCAATGACTCTGAGGATAGGTGATTTTATAAATTTTCCACAATCTCAGGAAATGCTTTGTCTGCAGATTTAATAGACACTGTTAAACTACGCAGCAGATTATAAATTTTAGCCACTATTATGATCAGTAAACTGCCAGAATTTTTTTAGATATTAGGCATTGTTTCCTCTCATAGCATAGGGTGAGCAGATTTCTCCCAAGCCACTGGAAAAGCCTGTTTTGCCCAGAGCTGAACATGTTTAATCCTTTTTTTGCTTTGCCCTCTGCATGGGTGGGTTCCTCACATCACTGTACCTGCCCTGTGCAGCTCCCTGTGCTTTACAAGTGGGCTTTGTGGCTGTTCTCATCCACCAGTAGCCTAGAAACAGGACTGAGCTGAACTGAAACAATGGATGGGGAGAAAATGGCTGTAGGTCCTGAGGGCTGGTTTGTATCCACAGCTTTGCAAAGAGATGATTTTGTGCACCATGGTTGGAAGAACTGTACCCTTGCCTTTTGTGCTCCTACCCAGCTCTTTCCCTATATTTTCTGTCTTGCAAAGTTACAGCAGAAATTCTGCCAATTCCTACAATGGGCTTGCATGGCATGGACCATGTTGTGGTTTAATCCCAGCCAGCAGCCAAGCCCCACACAGCTCCTCACTCACTCCCCCACCAACAGGGTCTGGGAGAGAATTGGAAGAGTTAAAGTTGGAGAACTCGTGGCTTGAGACAAAGAGAGTTTAATAGGGAAAACAAAAGACAAACACACAGGAAAAGCAAAACAAGGAATTAATTCACCCCTTCCCATGGGCGGGCAGGCAGGTGTTCAGCCATCCCCAGGAGAGCAGGGCCCCATCATGTGTGATGATGACTTGGGAAGACAAATGCCTTCACTGCAAACGTCCCCCTGCTTTCCTCCTCCTCCCCCCTGCTTTCCATGCTGAGGAGGATGTCTCAAGGGCTGGAATATCCCTTTGGTCAGCTGGGGTCAGCAGTCCTGGCTGTGTCTCCTCCCAACATCCCAAGCACACCCAAATTCCTTGCCAGCCATGGCAGTGCAGAAAGCAGAAAAGGCCTCAGCTCTGTGGAAGCCCTGCTCAACAATAATAAAAATATTATCAACCCTGTGTTCAGCACAAATCCAAAACTCAGCCCCATACCAACCACTGGGAAGAAAATTAACCCTACTCTTGCTGAAATCATTACAGGACAGCACTATCATGTTAGCTGGGAGCCCAGTTGCCATGGCTCAAACACTGCCAACCTGCAGGCAGGTTGCTAGAGGGCTGCTGGCACTTCCATGTTGGAAAAGTGACAGCCTGTGGGCTCTGTGCAGGTTTCTGCCTTATCTGGGCTGTGCTTGAAGCAGAGGGTGGAGCAAACTGAGCAGGTGAGGCATTACATGTACTCCCTCCTTCCCCAGGCCTAAGTTTCTTTCTGAAGACTGGCTGCTGGCTGGCTCATGTAGGTGGCTCTTTTGTAAGCCTGGACATCTCTAGCCAGAGAGAGCTCCCCACCTCTTTAGATTTTATAGGCTGGCTGATGAGGATCTGAGTATGCTCAGACAATTAGCACAACTTCAGGAGAGCTTCTGAATCCTCTCACTGTCTCCTAACTCTCTGCCTTCTGATCCCATTGTTTCCACATGACACTTCCTCTGACAGCTGGATTTTTCTCCTGGTCAGCTCTTCTCCTCTTTCTGCTCTCTGCAGCTCACAGTCAGTTCAGTGGATGGAGACATTGGGCAGGAGTGGGAGCTGGGTGGGCAGAGCAGACTGTGGATGTGAGATGCAAGTCCTCAGTGTCTTGTGCAGATGGTGAGGCCTAAGAGTTATGGTGCTGTTCAGTACCAAGAGGCTGGACACAAAATCCCTTCGCTCCTGTGTCATAACATGGAAGTGTTGCCATGGCCAAGTAGTTTCTCAGGCAGCAGGAACTGAAGCAGGAGGAGAAGGGCTTTACTGGTATCTCTCAGCCCTTCGGACAGAGGTGATGAGGTTACACTTACCCAGCCCCAGTGTCCCTCCAGAGAGGCCTCTGCTCTGGGTTGATGTTGTCTCTGCTGAGCCACTCAGGCCCCCGGCGTCCTGGCAGCGATGGGTTAAAGCAGAGCACACCTGGGCTGTGGGAAGCCTGCAGGCTATGATGCAGCTGAGCAGAAAGGCAGCTTTTGAGTCTGCTGAATGTCTTATAGTGCATTCAAGTACTGAGACCACTATCAAAGCTGGACATTATCCATTTAGAGCCTTGTGTTCAAAATAAACGATAACCCTTTCAGGATGAGCTGCTGACAGGTGAAGAAGAGAGGCTGTATATCTGATATGGGAAGACAAACTATACCAAGAAGGCTGAGCACTCTCACCTGAAGGGCAGGAAAGATGGAGAATGATCTCACAGAGCCCAGGCATCCCTCCAGATCATGGCATCATCCAAAGTGAATTTCGTAGCAAACAATATTTTTGCATTAAATTGAAGAATTTTTAACCCAATACTCCCCAGAAGAGAGGGTTAGCTTTTTTTTTTTAAACTTTAGAGGTCAGTAAAGCCTGAGTTAGTACAAATGGCTTGGGAAGGAAAGAGGAAATAAAAGTGATGCCATAGCCACTGGCATGCAAGGGAAGGCATCATGGACCTGGGGAAGCTGAGGAAGGAGCTGTGCCATTGGGGGGTTAATTCTGGCATGAAGATGCTGTGGGTAGGAAGGAGCTGTAGGTGTTTAAAGATGTGGGGGGCAGGTAATGGGGTGCAGGAAGATTTGCAGAGGTCTGCAGGGAGCAGTGGGACTCAGGGGTGGAAGTGAGACAGCAGAGGGAGAGGGCAGCGGTTCCTTCTGCAGGAGGTGGCGGCACCCCCAGAGCAGCAGAGCTCACTGCGTGCCCAGCCTCGCCCAAACACACACAGAGACAAGGGCTGCATGGAAAAACACACGAGCCACAAAGCCAAGAGTAAACAAAAGGGGTGAGGGAAGGGAGAACAGGGGACACTGTGAGCATAGGAGATGCCACACTGGACAAGATGAATATCCCTTCAGGCCCTTATCTCAACCCTGACAGTGGCTGATTTCAGATGATATCAGATGCAACGAAAGCTGCACAAACTATCTTCACAACACATCTGGGCATCTGTGTGATAGCATCCCCACAGGGGCTCTTCCTGCCAGACCCCATTTGCTGGTCAGCCCACACATGGAAATCAGAAGACTGAGAGCTTTTGTCAGCTTTGCTCTGGCGGATGTTGCAGCCAGAAGGACTTTCACTTACATAGTGTGCTAGCCCAGCTGGTTTCCCTCCCCACTTGCTCTGTTCTGCATGTGGTATGGAGTCCTCAGCCCCTGTGGCACCACAAACCCATGAGCTGTGTCCTTAATCCCTGTGTTCCTGCAGACAAGCACAGCCCAAGGTGGGGCTGGACTATACCCTTGGAGCTCCGTCTGATTGCCCTGCATTGAGGGCTCGCCCATTCTTCATCCTGCAGCTTTAAACACTTTGTAGCACCATGCCACTGCTCCTTCCCTCTGTGGCCACTCCTGAAGGATGGGTTAGCAGAAGTGTGAAGAGCAAACCAGGCGATCACAGCCCACTGCCATGGAAGTCACGGGAGGTCCAGCAACGCTCCATGGCCCAGCTGGAGGGTGTTTGCCAGCATTTCCAGGTGCTTGAGGCATTAAGCCTGCTGCCTTCATTCTGCATGTGGCAGGACTGATGAATAGGGGAAATAAATTTGAGGAAGGATCCCAGGAACAGATGACAAGCATCTGGGATTTATTGGCAATCGCTGAGCAAGTTGATGGAGTGCAGCATTACCAGGAGAGATCTTTGACAGGCCCTAAGATGACATCCCATAAGATACCAGAGTGTAATCTACAGACCTCCTAACGGGAAACCAACACTGTCTGCTCACACTCATAGCATAAGGAGACCAAACAACAAGAGAAAAATATAAAGGAATTAAAAGAGCTTTAAAAGGTTTGTTTGGCTGTAAGTGAGAGTTGCTCCTGGCTCTCTGCACATCAATGCTCTTCTGGAGAATTTCTCAGCAGCTTGGGTGGTCACCTACAAAAACATAGGTGGTGAAACTCTGATCTGGTAGGTTTTCTAGGCTGAGTCCTCCCCATGGATGTGATTAGATGTGAGCCTGGGACTGCCTTCAGAAAGACCTTCCCCCTCCTCAGCAGTGTGTGGGAAGTGGCACCATAAACCACAGGGCACCTCCTGGCTCTCAGCTAGTTCAGTTCCTCTAATAGACTGCTCCTAACACTGGGAGGTGTGGGGCTTTGTTTTCAGCCCTCGTGTCCTTTGCATGCACACATGTCCAATACATGTGCTCAAGTGCCAGTGGTTTCCAGGTACTTGAATCTGTGATTTCCCCCAGCTGCAGGATTACATCCCAGCCAGCAGAAGTGGTTTTGTTCTGTTTCCCCCTGCCCTCCCTCAAAGAACTGATCTTTGGGAACTCTCTGCACCAATTCATTGGTTCTCACTATAGTCCCTCCTGTGACCTCCTTGACACAGTCCCTCTGGCCTGTGTAAGGTGTTCGGGCTCACAGCCTGGGGCTGCATCTCACTGTCCTCGCTGTGGGAGGAGCCCCAGGCAGGCGAGTGCTTGGCTGCTCGCTGCTGGCAGCTCTCTGGATGCCTTTCCACATCGCCAATCTGCCCTCCACGTCCCGCTGCAGCCCCAGAGGAGGCGGCTTTCGCTCCCCGACCGCCTCAGGGGTCAGGCTGCGCTGGCTGTGCATTGCCACCGCATGGCATGTGAGACCAGCCGAGGAAAGCAGGTCGTTCACAGGGGTTTTAGCACATCGGGCTTGGCTGGGTACTCCAGCTGCGTTAAAATCCACGGGCAGATAAATCAACGGCTCTCCAGGGATGATCTCTCCATGTAGTAGCCCCTTCCCTCTCCTTTCTGCTGGCCTTGGCAGTGAACTCTCAGGCTCACAGGGAGGTAAGTAAGGACGCTTCAAGCCTGGGATTCACACTTTTAGGCTTATGCTGCCTGATTTCTTAAGGCTCAGAATTATTTGCTGCTGGGACACCACACTTGTGCTTCCACAGCTGCTTTAGTGCAGCAGTGCTCCTGCAAGAGACAGCACACAGAGCGCTGCCTCGGCCAGACCGGCTCTCCATGGGCTGACACTGCCCTTCCCTGGGAGCAGTGGCAGCTCTGCACACTGCTCTTCTGTGTTCAAGGTGATGGCAAAAGGTGATATTTCTTGAACTGCTAGAGGCTCCTGGTTTGGTTCATGTGAGCTTTGTGGTTTTTGGTACTTGGTTTGGAGTGTGGCTTGTAATGCCTAACGAAGAGCAGTGAGCAAAGCCTGCTCAGAGACCACATGAATGCTTGCACTTTCCTTCCCTTTAAATTAATACTTTCACAGTGCCAAGATGGAGCTTTCCAGTCCACAGAGATTCAGGAGGTTTGTGTCTACTTTATCCCCACTTTAATGTAATTTTTTCCTCAATACTAATTTTTGGTTTTTTGGTTGGTTTGGGGTTTGTGTTTTTTTTTGTTTGTTTGGTTTTGTGTTGGTTTGTTTTGTTTTTTAGAGGTACCAGTGCTTATTTCTAAGCTGTTTCCCAAACAAAAAAAGCCTTTAATCAGGCTGGAAAACCCTCAGATGATGCAAGCTATGTGCTGACAAAGGTTACTGAAACACACTGGACTTCACCACCCCTTCTTACAATGGCAATGTCTGCCATTAATACAGAGCACAAATTCAAGAAGTGTTTCTTACATGGTTAAAAGAGTTCCTCCAGCATATCCTCCCCTTCATACAGATTATAACTGCCCCTCTTTTCCCCTCTTCCTCCCCACACAAAGGAAAAGCACAGTTTGGAGCTGGGGTAACCCCATTATCCACACAAGGTAGTTCCACAGCTCAGGGACTACACCAGCCAGCTCTACACTGCTGCTCTCCAAGGTTTGCAGCAGGGCAGGGGTGCCAGGGGAGGGAAGGTTGTTTCTATGAAAAGAGTTTGAAACAAACCACTGGATTTCGACCTTGGATACTCAGGAAGTCAGAAAAGGCTTTGGGAGAGATGGGAGAAGGGAAGTGTTATGCCTCTGGCAATACAACCATGTATAACTGTGTTTATCTGAATAGAGTAAGATCATCCCAGTGTCACAGAATAGGTGTCCATGTCCAAAAAAGTTGCCTCCACTGTTGCTGACGCACATGCCGAGGTGGAGGACTGAATGATGGATTTGTAGCTCCCAAATTGCTCATAACAAGGATCCCAGTAGTGATCCATGCAGTGCCAGTTATTTATTCTGTGCATAAACAAAAGAATTCATCCTCTGAGGACTCTCAGTCTAGTTTCTTTCATTAAGAATAAATGAAGTATTAATAACATAAAAAAAAATTTAAAAAAATTATAGAACAAAATTTTTGAGAAGTGTTTGTTTGATTGGAACACATTTCCGTAAAGCTCTGGCTGGAATAAGCAGCTTGTGCTGCAATGTATTTCAAACAGATAGAAATAATGCCCTAAATAACCAGGCTAATTAGATGTACTTTCTCTACAAAACCACAATTCTAATGTTCCTGTCTCGCTGTAATTAAAGAAGCATTTACCATGCATTGGAACTTTTAATTAGGTCTAACATCTAATAAACTTGGAGTAAACTAACAAATATTTTCTCTGTCAGTGGGTAGTTTTTAATCAGTGTTTAGAGGTTTAAAATTTCAGATAGCAGACATCAAACAGTGTCTAAATGCCTTGAAGAGGCATTTGAGCATAACCATTTGAGTAACTTGTGTTCATCCCCCTAGTGTTGATGGAACCAGTTCCCAGCCTTTTCCCTCTGGTAGTTTAATTTTTGTGGGGGGAATTACCTTAGAAACTGTATTTGCACAAGGTTTTCTAGGCTGTGGAGTGGATGTGGGTACCTGCTGGGTGCCAAGTGTGGGTTCCTTCCTCCTTGCAACAGCTGTCCAGAGGCTAGACCAGCACTCCTGCTGTGACTAGGAGGAAAAGTATGCTCATTCCATCTCAAATAGTGTCTAAGAGAGGTGAGGTGAGCCCAGGCCCCTGGTGAAGATTCTTCTCTTTCTCCATCAGGACAGAGCACCTTGGTGGCCATCCCAGATAATTATCTGAATTATAGACATCCAAAGAGAGGTGAGAGGTCTCTCCCTGCCCTGTACCCCAGGAAAGCTCTGCTAGTATGAGATGGAGTTGTGAGTTTGCTGACATGTCCCTGCACAGAAATCAGAGCAAGGCCCAGAGAGGAGCTCTTGGGGAGGAGAAGACATCTCCTGGTGGCAATGGGGTTGCAGGAATCCAGTGGGAACACTCGTGCTAGACACCCTAGCCATGCTATCCATGTAGAGAACTGTGTCCCTTTCCTCAGGAGGGAGGGACAAGGCTGGGGGAAGTGGGACCTGGATGATGATGAGGACAGAGGGACTGGGGGCAGAGCTACACCCATGTGCTGTGCCTGTGTGGGGAAGGGAAGTGGACATGTCTCTTGGTGACAGGGGGCTGTGAGCAGGGAGGCTGGCAGTCCATCCTAAGCAGTTTGCTGGGGCTGTGTTGAGGTTCTCAGGGCAGCAAGGCAGAAAAGACATTGCAGTGACCAGACATGCACAGCTGGGCAGCAAAAGTGCCCAGAACTGTCTGTGGTTGACAGGTCTGAGTCCTGGAAGGAGGTCATCTGAGACCATTAGGACAGACTTTCCTGGCAGAGGAGCAGAGTCTGCCATGGAGGAGTGCATCCATCTGCTTTTCCATGGCTGTTTCAGTGGGATCAGACAAGCGTAGACCCTTTAGGACTTGCCCTCTCAGGAAGTTTCCTGTGCAGCAGGACTACTCTTCTGAATCATAAACCACAAATCCTTTATGTTTTCCTCTGGAAGGTGAGGCATGATGCTAGAGCTCCAAAGCACAATCAGCATGTTGTGTCTGTGCAGCATCCTAACCTGCCTCCAGGAGCCAGACATGCTATCTTCCCCTGATGAAATAGCTCAGAAATTTCCACACTCTCTGCAGAAGAAGAGGGGGCAGGGGAGTAGAGTACAGGAATATATGTTAAAGGAGCTACTGAGGAAGCAAGCAGGGTAGTCAGGAGGCACAGGATAAAGATTGAGGGTATGCTCTTGAGACAGAGTGCTGGGGAGGATTTGATACAATGAAGAAAACTGGCAGGATGTGGAAGGGGTCAAGGTTTTCAGATTTGGTCATGGGTTAGGACACCTTGGAGGGGCAAGATGAAGCCCAGGAGCTGCTGAAAAATGGGCACACAAGACAATGTCCTAGGTAAGACTTGCTTCAGTACAACTGGCATGTGCCAGTTCTTGTGGAACAGAAGGTCATACATTTTTTTTCTTAAGTCTCCTGCATCTAGGGAATTACTTTAATGTAGCTTGAAGTACCTATAAGTGGAGTAAGTATGTACCATTACCAATAACAATAACAGCCCTGGAATATTTTCTACCCAAAGATCTCAAAGCACTCCTTTTTGTGATTTATTCATTGACTCATTGTGTCCTCAGGGAAGGAAGGGATTATAATGATCACCTACTTTGCAGGTGGTGAAACAGAGGGTAAGTAGCTGAGCTGTTAATAGATCCATGACTGCTCTCTCAGCATCAAGTTCCCAAGCCAGTGGCTGGGAAGGAAAAAGTTGCAGCATGTACCAAGAAAAGCCTCTGGAATCCCAAGGAGCATGCTGAGGGAGCACCTGTTGGACATTCCTGATGTGACTGTGAAGTGAAGACAGACATTCAGACACCCTGGGGGCAGAGCCAAGCAGGCTCAGTCTTGTGCCAGGCAGGTTCTCTGGTGCTTTGGCTCCTGTGGCCTGGATCCCAGCACCGTTTGGAGGTGCCCAATTTTCAGACCAGTTTTTGAGAAACAGATTTACATGGATGAACTCCAACTCTCTCCCTGCTCTCCCAGGTACCAGGCTGGTTTCTCACCCACTCACAGTGGGCAGCTCACAAGTCAACAGGAGTGTTTGGTGTGATGTGAGAGTGTGGAGAGTATCTGGGGTCTGCTACCTCCCTCTGGTTGTAACTGATGTTCAGGTTTCAGACCAAAGAAAAGGGGCACAGGTCCATGCAGCTGTGGGTGACACAGTGTGTGGGGACTATGTGCTGTACTGTGTGCACAATACATACAAAGTATACAGATTTAAATGGCAATTTGATAGGGAAACTTATCTCTCTGTATACCCTTAAGAAGCCTACTAGGAACTTATCTGGGTGCTACCAATGTAGTAGACAACTTCCCAAAAGGCAGCTCTCCACAGTTTTGGAGAAGGTTGTCTCCAGATGCAGAGCAGAAGTTTAAAACAATTCCTAATTGAGCAGGATACAGTGAAGTTGCTTGGCCACAACCCAAACACCACCAAAGCCTAGGAGGAGGCTAGTGAAGCTTCTGTGTTGGTGAAGCCTCTGTCTTGCTCCTGTCTTACCTCCTGACCTGTTCCATCAACGTGACTCTCTCTTTCTTCATTTACTGCCTCTACTGGACCTGACTGAAAATGCACACAAGAAATGCAGACCATCAGAGCCAAACTCCTGAAGAGGTTTTTCCAGTGGGGGCCAGCAGACCAGCTCATCCTGGGGGTGGAAGGTGGCCTACCCTTGCTTACACTGGCTGGCTCCATCTCTCAAACTAGTACAGGCTAAAGCAAAAATCCTGAACTTGCCTGCTGCAGCTGGGGAGGGCTGGGGAGCAGTGTGGCAGCACTGAGAGTTATTGCTGTGGCATTTATGGAGCATGTTGCTATGAATCGATATCTCACCATAATTACCTCATTTGCCCATTTTTCAAATTAGATAACAAGGTTCAATGCTTGACCGGATCATCCTTCATCCATTTGCATTTCCTCCTCTCCTCTGGAGTGGAGAGGAACCCCTCTTCTATTAATCAGCAGGCCTTGGGGTCAGTGGGGTTACACCCTGCAAAGCAGTGGCTCCTTTTGTCTCTTATGCCTGCCCACTGTCACCAGGAGGTGGGAGGCCAGGCCAGCCTGCTCCCCCGGGGCACAGGGGGCTGTTCCTCCCGGCTGGCTCCACGCTGGGATCGCAGGGAAGCAATGAGCTCACGCTCTGTTCAGACAGTGACATTTCCGTGGGGCAGGGCTCATCCATCATGATGTGGTGGCTGAGGAGAGCTGTTAACTCTTTCGAGCTGGCTGCCTGCCTCCTGTGCTGCTGCAGCCAGGGTTGCTCCCACGGGGAGCTCAGGACCTGCAGCATCCCTGGGGAAGCAGTCTATGGGGTCTGGGGAGAACCCCCAGAGCAGGGGACAGTAAGGAGGACAGGAGACCCCCACCATGGCTCGGTGTTCAGGGAACAGAGAGCATCCATTTGTAGGGGAAGTGCTCCTGTTTCACCCCCATGGCCAGCTCTGGAGAGATTTCTCTCCACCTTTGGTCCTGCTGTTTTCTTTGCAGAGGACAGGCAGACTCCTCCCAGCCTGTTCCCTGCCTGTGCAGGAGCTCGTGGTTTGCATCACACACTGACAGGCACCCACCTCTTATCTCAGGGGCTGACTTCTGGCTGAACCCATCACCCTCCGTGCAGTGGCTGGGGCTTTTATGTTTCTGTTGCTCAGCAAAAGCCTCATGCTCATCTGGGTGGTGACTTGGCTTTTGTAAAAACAGCACTTGCTCAAAATCAGAAGATGATCATATCCTCAACCTCTCTTCATGCCTCATGCTCCCGAGCCAGCCTCCAAGGCAATACCTATTACCAGGTATTACAAGCAAAGCAAATTCTTGTAGTCAGATGGCTCATTAGCTCCTGCCTCTCTGGGGACACCCCTGTGCCTTTCCTGTGCTCTCTCTCCCCTGCGAGGAGCAAGGGACTCCACCTTTGCCAGGGCAAAATAAAGAACAATTAGACAGTCATTAATCTGCAAGAAGGGAGGGCAGGAGGAGCACCAGGGGCTGCACTGCTGTTGCACAGCTGAAGTGTGGTTTTCCAGGGGCACGTGGGGAGTGCAGCTCGGATCAGAGATGGGGGAACTGTCTTGTGCCTCTCCCTTGCTGTCAATTAGTACAAGAGGTTGGCCTTACCTCCAAGTAGCCAGAGACCTCGGGAGCAGCTCTCAAAGCTGCAGGCAGACTCTTTGGAGACTAATTGGGGTCTTTCACCTCCTTTTAGCTGCTTCTCAGCAATGTGCTGTGGAGCACAAGCGGGAGAGGAGGAGCTTGGTTTGCCAGGGAGTCAGCAGGGCTTTACCAATTCCCTGGAGCCCCAGGGGTAATAGAAACAGAGCTGGGAGACACGGCCCTGATGTCAGCAAGCCACTTTCAGTCATTTACCAGTAAGTACCAGGGAAGGCCATGGAGCACATCATCTTGAATGGTGTGGCATGTACAGGACAATCAGGGGATCAGGCCCAGCCACCACACGTTTATTAAAGGTAGGTACTGCTTTACTGATCTCCTTCTGTGGCAAGGTGACCTGCTTGGTGGATGATGGAAAGGCTGTGGATGTATCTACCTGGGCTGTAGTAAAGCCTTTGACATGATTTCCTCCAGGAGAAACTGGCTGCTCATGGTTTGGACAGGTGAGCTCTTCACTGGGCAAAGAACTGTCTGGATGGCTGAGCCCAGAGAGTGGTGGTGAATGGAGTCCCATCCAGCTGGTGGCTGGTCACAAGTGCTGTTCCTCAGGGCTCAGTGTCAATGCCAGTTCTGTTTAATCTTTTTCAATGATCTGGACACGGGCACTGAGTGCACCCTCAGTCAGTGTGGAGCACAGGAAAGCCCTGCAGAGGGATCTGGACAGGCTGGATCAATGGGCCAAGAACAATTGTATGAGGTTCAGCAAGAACAAGTGCCTGGTCTTGCATGTGGCTGACAACAACCCCATGCAGGGCTACAGACTGGGGAAAGAGTGTCTGGAAAGCTGCCTGGCAGAGGAAGACCTATGGTGTTTAGCCTGGAGAAAAGGAGCCTCAGGGGGCACCTTATAGCTCTCTACAATTGCCTGAGGGAAGGTTGTAATGAGGTAGGAGTTGGCCCTTGTCCCAAAAAACAAGTGACAGAACGAGAGGAAATGGTGATGAGTTCTGAGTGGAGGTTTAGATTGGACAATAGGAAAAATTTTACTGAATGTGTAGTCAAGCATTGGAAGAACAGGCTGTCCAGAGAAGTGCTGAAGTCACCATTCCTGGAGGTGCTTAAAAGACATGGAGATGTGGCACTGGGGGACATGGTTTAATGCTGGACTTGGCAATGTTGGGTTAATAGTTGGACTCAGTGATCTTAAAGGTCTTTTCCAGCCTAAATGGTTCTATGTTTCAGTGAGGTGCTTTGTGGCTGGAGACAGACCCTTGTGTGACAGGGTGGCACTTGCAATGGCAGCCAGCCTGGGGGCTCCCCATCCCCAGCTTTCTGGTCCTGCATGAGACTCCCTGCTCCCTGCTCGTGTCCTTCTCTGTGCCTGGGCCCTTGGGCTGAGGCTCATCCAACCTGTAAGGGGCCACCTGCCTTCTTCTGTACCCTCTCCTCCAGGGAAACTTGTGGGGAGACCCTTATGCACGTGGGGGAAGCTGGTGTTTTGCCAGTGTGCTGCAGAGGAGGAACCTGTTTGTCCACATGGAGAAACCCCCCTTTCCCCTCCTGCTGCAGCAGGCTGGTGGTGGCTTACAGGAAACAGGAACAGAAGTGTCCTGTGAAGAGGGAAGGGAAAAGACTGCCCAGAGGTCTCCTGCAGGAAAGGTGTTTCCTCTTGGGGAGAGGAGAAAGGGATGAGGTTGTTCTGCAAAGATGCTCTGGACTGCACCAGAATACGCCCTGCGCCGAGTTTGAATGGCGGCTGGTTATGAGCCCCAGTGGGGAGGGCAGCAGGATTCAGGCTCAGTTATTAAGACCATAAATCATGGAGACAGTCATGGGAAAGGCTGATGAGAAGGGTATGTGCAGCCAGGAATGCCAGGAGGGAGAGATGGTGGGCATCAGAGGCCCAGAGCTTCTACACATTGTGTTATTTTAAGAATTTTTCTTTTTTATGGCAGTGCTGTCAGTTTTCTCAGAAGAAGGGACCAAATGATTTTAAGCTCCCATTTCCTGAAGACCCAGGCATGAATTCCAGGTTGCTCCTGATAAGAGCAAGGGATGAGGAATGGGGAGTGAAAAAGCATTGGCAAGGGCTGCAGGGCAAAAGTGAAAGGCAAGGACAGGGCTGGAGCGAGGCACTGAAATACCAGGAGCCACCCGTGTTTGGGGCAGGGGCTGGCCAGGATTTGGGATGGCAATATTTTCACTGTTAAAAGCAGAAGGCAGGTTTTGGTGTGGTGGGGAAGTCAATCCAGAGCACAGTTTGCAGTGGAAGGTGGAGCTGTGTGAGTAGCTGGGAGGGAGGCTCTGCAAAGCCAGGTTTGCTGCAGCCCCTTCCCTGGGACAGCCCCTGTGGCACTGATGGCTCCTCTGCTGGCCGAGCCCTGCCACTTGTGGTCAGCTCTGACATGTCTGTGCTGTGCTGTAGGTGTGATAGCAACCTAGTGGGTACAGCAGGCAGATCCTTGTCCACTTGCAGCTGGCCAAGCCTCCCATATCTCCCTAGGAACCTTCAGCTTTCTGGTTAAATGCTGAGGTCTCTCAGAAAGGTCTGGGCTAAGGAGAGGCAGTCACCCACAGCTGTGCAGCCAGTGTGCCTGGTGACTGCCTTTTGCTGTTGGGCTGAAGGGAACTGCCTGGCCCTGGTTCAGCTCTGACTTTGGTTTTGGCTCCCACTCAGAGCATCAGGCACAGCTGGAGCTGCACAGGGACATAGAGTGAGCTTTAGGCACTACTCATGCACTGACAGCAGGGCTCTGGCTTGCTGCAAAGCCCATTCAGGACACTGGGTTAGAAGAGGCTGAGTCTTCTGAATGTATTGGATAAAGGATACCTCAGTGGTTTTCCTCCACAGTGTAGCTGTTTCCAGAGGCAGATGAAGTTGAAATCATCCAGGGCAGCCCATGAGAACATAAAAAGTGGTCCTGATTTTTTGAACAGGTGAGGTGACAACCAGACTGAAACGGGGCAAGAGCCTGTCCAGAGGCTGCAGGTCAGTGTTCAGGCATGGGATAGGACCCCCTTCCTTCTCAATGGTGTGGAGCAATTTCACAGCCAGGAGGTGATACCTTGATCTGCTTTGTGGTCTGCTGACAGGTTTGACTTGCAGCCCTGCACCTTGCAGGAGCAGCCCTGGCCCTTCTTCCTTGTCCCCTCTCAAGAAAAGCCTTCAGAGGCATGTCAGTTTGGCTTTTGCATGGGGCAATCTGTGATGCACCTGCCTTCCCTCATGCCCAGGGGCTCACATGGCATGTGGAAAAGCCCTGCAGGGATGGATGGGTCATCTCTGAGCTCCAGGTGCCAAGACCTCTGAGCTCAGCCTGCTCTGGCATTCCCCATCGTACCCACCAGCTGCAAGGTACCAGGCTCTGGGCTGGCCTGTCTCCTCTCAAGGCAATGTGAAATAATTAGCTAATTAATCCCTGTTCCCTCTCCAAGGCAGGGAGAAGTACTGGCTCAGTGCCAAACCAGAGGTTGAGGAGCAGGCAGTGATCCTGCCTTATGCTCCATGAGTGGAGCAAGTGGGAGTGCCACAGGATCCCAAGCCCTTGGTGCAGCAGGGGACAGGGCAGTGAGCCCAGGGGACCAGGCTGCACCATCTGCCTCCTTCCACTAAGAGTCCCCAGTGCAGCAAAGAGGATCAACATGCAGCCAAGAGGGATGAAGGGTGTCAAGGTGTCTGTCCTCACACAAGCTGAGACAGTGCTGCTGGTGGGCCACAGAGGGAGGAGGGTTTCCCAGAGATCAGAGACTCAGCAGTAGTGAAAATCCAGGAGCTGATCCTCAGCTGGCATCAGCACAGGGCTCTTGCTGACAGAAAAGGGATGGGGGAGGGAGTCAGGTTCAGCCAGAGTCCTCATGGGGATGAATGTGGGGGTCCCTCATGGGGACCACACGATGGAAGAGTGTGACAGGGCAGAGAAATGCAGCTGTTTGGAGGTGCCCCCTCCACTGCCAGATACCCAAGCATAAGCTAATCCAACAGGTGTCCCCTTTCTGTCCTCACTGAGCTGATGGACAAGGCTTTCCCAGCCACACTCAGGCCCCAGCTCTGCTCTGGGGCTCACATGGGCTGGCAGGATGTTACTGTGGTGGGCTGTAGCTGCAGCCTGTATCTCTAAATCTTCTTTGGTTTTTAGGTCACTTTGTTCTGTTTATAAATCCTGGTCTTGTCTTACAAGCCATAAATCTTCCTCTCCAGTCAGCACCATTTATTTTTTCTCTGATCTTGTTAAAATAACAGGGTCAGAATATTTAAAATCCAGAGTTGCATTTTCTGTGGTTCTGGCTCATAACAAGTATTCTCTTCCATTCTGGGAAAATGCCTCAGACTTGTGGCCAGACAGCCTTGCTTAGGAATTTGTAGGAAGAGAGGAATAGGGAAAAGGAGTTCCAAAGGATATGCTGAAATTATCTGCCACTCACACAGATCTTACATGTGTGTACAATTTCACACATGTGTGTGGCACACCTGGCAGCCTTTCCTTCCCTGCTTTCACACACTTACCCTCTTGCTGGCATCTGGCACCTCTCTTCACTGAGGCACAGCCTTGTACAGATCAGAGCTGCATCTTGTCCCTCCACCTCCAATCCCAGGCATCTGGAAGGGAAGGAGTGGTTCCCACCCTCCCCCTTGCCAAGCAGGGCTCTTCACACAAATCTGGTCTCTGCCATCCCAGCTTGGTGCTCTGAGTCTTTACAGCCTCCACAGTCTCAGCACCCTCCATCCCCAGCTGTGCTCCTCACCCCTTTCTGCAAGATGCTGGTGGGTCCCTACCTGGCAGAAGCAGCCCCTCTCCTCTGCTGCCTGCCTGGGGAGGGGGAGAGACTCTGAGAGTTGGGTTCATGTGCTGGCACAGTGGCAAATACCCTCTGCTGAGCACCAAGACAGCCCTGCAGGGGATCAGGAGCCTGCCAAAAAGTCGTGTGTGATGGTGCAAGGTCAGCACACCACACTCAACCAGCCTGGAGCCCGCAGATGTGCAGTGAAGCATCCGTGTGCCTGCATTACTGTTCTCTCCCTAATGACTGTACAACTCCTGTTCCTGCAGGTTTCATGTGAAGGGCTCTACTCACTTGAGCATGCAGCCAATACTCCTTTCCATCTCCATCACTCACTGTCTGGCTCCAGGCTTTACTTATTGCACAGCATCAAATCAAAGACAAAAATGGCTCGCTCCCTTGTGGCCCTTTTGGTGGGCATTCCCAGTGATCCAGCTTTAACAAAATTAGCATTGTTTCTACCTTTGGAGGTGAATTTGCTGTCTGCAGTGCACATGGGAGGGACTGAGCTGTAGCAGCTGTACAATCAATAGTACAGAGCACCTTGCAGGAGCAGCCTGAACATCAGCCTGGTTTCTAATCTGCCAGCACATCCTCTTCTCCCTTGGGGAAGAATTGCAACATAAAGCTCGGTAATGTATCAGTGTGTATGTACTGAGCGACCACAGATGGTCAGGCAAACCCAAACTGAACACTAAATTCTGGGTTATCAGAGGTAATCCCCAATGCTGGTGCCCTATTTGAGAGAGCCAGAGCCCAGGCTTTTACAGTATGTGTCATTTCATAGCTGACAACACACTAAAAAATTTGAGTGCTTCTGCAAAGCAGACCTAGTGTGGGGACATCTAGAACAGCAAGAATTAACAATTAATGACAAAAATGCAAAGTTCCAGGACAAAAGTCAAGTGGCTGGAGTAGACTCCAGCTCTCTGGGTGATTTTAAACAATCTTACATTTTCCTTCTTTGGCTGCCACCCTCTACCTTATTTCCCTCCCAGCCTCTGCCTATTCCTTCAAAACACAGCCTGCTTTCCTGCCCAGTCCCTGCCCAGCCTCAGAGCTGTTCTGGCCTGTGTGTGAAGGGAGAGGGACCCTGAGGGGTCATGGCAGAGTGGGACTCGGTGTCTCAACATGTGCATGGCAAGGGTGAGCTGAACTTGGGCAGGAATGACAGAGATGAGCATTATGTGCATGCATATATATGCATATATATATGTATATATATATATGTTGCATATATATATATATGCACACACACATGTATTTGTTTAATAGTATTTTCCAGTATTTTGACCTGAATCTCCACAGTAATTCCAGTATCCAGCTCCCTTCAGACTCCCATCTGGAACAGTTATTTTTCATGATGTGAGAAGAAAAGGAAGCATTTACTAGGCATGATTACTTTCATAGACTCACAGAACCAAACATCCTCTTTGCCAGTGGGTTTCACAACTGGTTGCTGTGATGGAAGCATAGGAGGCAGAAATGCTGGGTTAGTTTGGAAGACCCTTCTGCATTGCTTTGAGCCATATCCCCAACTTTCTCCAGGCAGCTCAAGATGCCAGAGAGTCAATAACAAAAACTCCAGCTGAAGTGGAGGGTATGGCTGTAGCTTATGTGATTCACTGCCCTACAGTCAGAGTAGGCACCTGGGTGCTAGTTTTGGTTTAGAATCTGGTGAGGTTCAGCCAAGAGCAGCTTGTGGCATGTAAAACAAAATTATGTTTGGCTTTGACACCCAGTTCCCTTAAGTGTTGCACTTAAGGGCTCGGATGAGGCAATGTTAACTTAGGGTCTGAGCTGAGTCGCCCTGCAGATCTCATGGCAGGAAAGACATGTTCACCCATCTTAGGCATCACATGGGGCATGTCTGGCATTGCCCTTTCTCTGATGGGTCCCTGGAGTAGCTGGATACATGCTGGAGACCCTGGGGTGGAGGGGAGTGCCAGGGCCACAGTGACAGCCCATGGCTGCTGGCTTGTTTCTCATGACAGTTTTGGAGCTGCTGCCTTGGCTCATCTTGTGGGAGAGGTCAAGAGCAAAGGACAAAAGGATCAGCTTTGAGCAGTGTCATCAGAAGCCTCAACAGCTGCAGGCCTGGGAGGGGAAGGAGAGGTTTAGAAAAGGCAGGAGGAGTGCTGGGTAAGGGAGTATCAGGGGAGGGCTCTGTAGCACCCCTTTCCCAAGGGTTCCCCAGCACTGACTGCCCCAAACCTGCCTGTGCCATGTCCTATGCCCCACCCCTGTGCTGAGGTTTGAGCAAAACTGAGAAACCTTCCTCAGGGACTTAACCAGATGTTTTGGGAGGACTCAGGGTCAAACACTGGCACATGCCTGGATGCTGGGCAGCAATACAAGCTCCTCCCTGCCCCAGCCACTGTGAGCACCGATTGCAGGCTGCACCCTGTCACCCCGACCCCAGAGAGAGGGACACACAGGCTCGCCCACTCGAGTACTGCAGCTTTATTTGAATGAAACAATCCACGTTGAGAGTCTGTAGGTTACACGGTGGGTGCGTTGGGGCTGGGGGGAAGGGGTGGATGAGGCAATGCTTATAAAACATCTCACCCTGTTTAAAAGGTTCAGGTCAGTCCCTTTGTGTTTTGTGCTTTTAACGTTGTGGACAGCTTGGTATCATGGTGGCACGAGGGTCCCAGCTCCACTCACTGGTGGTGATGGCAATCTGTGAGATGCTGGAGTGGGGATGGGACAAGATGTGGTGGTGATGAGGGAGGTGGGTGGAGAATGAGGCTCTGTCCCAGGATTCCCACCTAGGATACTGACAACAGAAAACCCAAGAGACACGAGAGGACTCCCCTCCCTCCCCCCTCCACAGTATCCCCAAACACACAGACTTTGTCTGTCACTCCATTTGGGAGCCATTCCCAAACACTTCTGCCAGGTCAATCAACACTTTCTACTGGCCTTGGTGACCTGGAAGTGTGAGGTGATGCAGTCCCACTGGAACTGGATCCCACTGAAGTGGCTCACTGTTGGGCCTGAGCTGGTTCTCCCTGCACCTCGGAAGTTGAGGACAGGATTTTGGTGTGATCCCCTTCTATGGGATCCAGGCACAAAGTCTCCTGCTGTCTCTCCAGGCTGGAAATGAAACACTTGGTGAGGGTAAGTAAGGAGTAGGGGGATGGAGTGAGATAGATTGTGGAAATCACTGTCTGATGCTCACTTCTGGCCGAAGGCAGAGGTCAGAGTCATTTCCCCATGAGACAGGTGTGTTGTGGATGATGGCCCCTTTCCTCTGCTGTGTGTATTGGGACACAGGCAGGATGGTTCTGACTGGGAAAAAGGACCCAAGCAAAACCATGTTGGCACCAAATTTCCCATTCCATCTAGAGATTAGAGATTGTCTCCATGCTGTCAGGCAAGGGCTGTGACCAAAACCACAAAGAAGAGCCACTTATCTGTAGCATTCACAGCTTTTCGGGAATGACTTGAGATGAAGGCATGCTGTGGAGCCCCCTGGAATGAGATGGTACATCTAGAAGAGCCCAAAAACTGGAAAACAGGCCAAACTCATCTATTTGAAAGCACTGACACTAGGCCACTTTACCCAGCTTTAACACCAACTCTTACATTAATGTGCTGAGAAGCTGGGGATGAGCAGCAGAGAACAAACAAGTTTTGATGAGAGGAAAAGGTCACCTCCAGCAAACTCTGAGAGAGTCTTCTTGTCTCAGGATGTTACATGCATAGGAAAGCTTCTTTGCTCCAGGTCTGTAAATACCTTTCCTCATCAGCATCTGAATTTTCCCAGGGAAATATCTAGTGCTCACCAGTCCCTTGCTCAGTCTCTGTGTGGTATGTGCTGCCACCCATACAAAAGACCCAGATACTACTCCAGTCAATGCTTGTGGCATTTTATGGGCAGAATGGTGTCTATATTCTCCTCTCAGCACAATCTAGGTGCTGCCTGAGCTGACCATGCTGCTGCAGCCTGGCTCTCGCTCTGTTTACTGATGCCCACAGTTAGTTCTTGAGAACAAGGCCTGGTGAGACAGGATACACCAAATGCCCCACCTTTGAAGGTGCTCAGAGTTGGGGCATGGACTGTGGAGAATGGAAAGGTAGGGACTCCACCTCTAAAAGGGGCCCTGTCTCCTCCCTGCTGCAGTTCTGGCAGCTGCAACGCACCTGCACCTCAGCTTTTAGCTCTGATCCCTCTACAAGCTGCTAGGATGAACACCTAACCAGTGCTGGACCTACAGTGCAAGCAACACCCAGAAACAGCTTCATCTCAGCACCACGTTACTTGTCGGGGTCACCAAAGGAAAACCAGCTGGTGCCCGCCTGCAGAGGCCACAACACAGAGGAGGACGTGGGGTTGCACTTGCTCTTAGCAGGTTTGGGCTCAGCCTTGAGCTGCTGTAAGGCTGAGAGCAAAGGAGTCACAGCTCACTCAGCGTGGCAGAGCAGGACTGCTGACATCTGGCACGCTCCAGCTCCTCCCCAGGGCCGGCCTTTGCTGATGAACTGAGGCTTGCAGCTTCTCAAGATCTCAGGGTACCTCTCCACTGTAACAGCTGGGCTTTACTCAGCTGAAAGCCACTTCACTGCCTAAATGAATGGCAGGACCAGAGCCATTCCCCCAGCCAGAGCAGACCCCCAGGGGCTAACAGCAGCAGAGGGGCTTTTACCTTCCGACAGACAGGACAGATGCACACGGGCGGCAGAGCAGACGGGCGCCCTTCACCTGGCCCCAGGCTTCAGGCAAGGGCCCAGCCATCACAGCATAAGGCACATCCATCACTATGAGCTCTGGGCACTGGCACTGCCTGGGGACTGGCACTGCCTGACAGCTGTCCAGCTGGCCCTGCCTTATACTGAGTTTTGGCCAACCTGGGGGTAAAAACACTCCACTCTAAATCAAACATTCATAGCCCAATTTCTTTTTAGAACAACAGTTAATGGAAGCACAAAATTTTGTCTCATTCCACAGGAGCAAATGGTTTATAGGCCATAGCAAATGCAAGCAAAATCAGGATTTACCACAGACCTGCAGAGCTCCCTACAAAATCCTCTAATCACCCAGCTCTACCTTTGCAACAGTAAAAGCAGCATCCCTCCCTCTCCCTTTCCCTTGTTCTCTGCCCCAGGCTGGAAAACCCTCACCATGAAAGGCAGCAGATAAGCTGGAATCAGCCCTTTGCAGCTTTCCTGAGGGATCACCCATGTGAGGACAGTGGCTTGCTTGGCTCTTTCATGCACAGATGTGCTGAGGATCTGGAGCTGGACTAGGGTATTTTACTGGGAAATCTGGTCTCAGGACTTTTCTTTAGTCTCCTTGCCCAGCATCTGAGCAGCTGCAGATCAGAGCCTGCTGCCTGCCATCAGTGAAACAAAGGACAATGCATTGTGGAGCTCATCTTTCCTCTCTCCTTTTCCAGGTAACACAAGCAAGTTCTGTTCCATCCTTTCAGCCACACATGGGGCTGTTGTGAACCCTCCTTTGCCTCTGATGAAGCCAGGACATGACCCACACCAGGTCTGTGATGGAGCCAACACATGCCCTGAAGTGCTCCTGCTCCACCACCACCATCCAGGCAGCCCCACCACCCCTCAGGCTTTGCCTCCAACAAGATGGAGAAAGTGCCAGAGCAGATCTAGGTGATCTGGACTGAGTCCCCATCCCCTGCAGCCACACAGCACAGGGACACAGCAAGCCCTGCTGACTCTGTCTCTGGAGCTCTCTCCCCTTTTGAGAAAGGATGCTTGATGGCAAGGCTGCTGAGCATGGCCCTGAATCACAGCCCGGGGTCTGGATGTCAGGCACACATCTCAGACCAAATGGAGTGGGATGGCACTGCTTTTCCATGGCCCAGAGGTTGTCCTGCAGACTGCAGCTCCCTGCAAGATGCATCCACTCCCTCTCTGGAATGGCAGGCTGGTCAAAAGTGGCCCTGGGCTGTCCCACAGTGCTCCTTGGGATATTTAAAGCCTGCAGAGCACAAGTGGTCTGATATGACCATATCAGACTATAAGTAGCCATCAGAAGATCCCCAAATTCCCTGTGGTGTGCTGGGTGCTGGCAGATGGTCAGCCAAACTGACATGTGCCTACTCCCAAGGGAAGTACTGAAAACACACATATACCACAGCTATCATTTGGGATGCTGGGTGTGCCAAGGCTATTCAGCTCCCTGCTGGAAACCAACAGCTGCCAGTTATTACCATGGAGTGTAAATTTGGTCTGGTTAAAATGCAATATCCAGAGCTCTCCAGCATTTTTCTTCTGCAAAGGCCTTTTGTCTCAGGATGAGCAGTTACCAGTTGGGCCAAAGCAAATACAAATTATGGCAACAGCCTGCACAGGGTCCTCCTGCTGCACACTTGTCATTATGAACAGGGATGCACCCACACTGAGGGCAGCCTGGAAAAGACAACATATCAGGGCAGTTTAAAGGACCAAAAGTGGTCTCTCCCAAAGCCAGGAGTGCCAGAAGGCCTATCCAGAAGGCACAGGAAATACTCACAATGAACTGCTTGTCCTCATTGAAAAGCAGAATCCTTCTCCCTGGGTGCAAGAGCTGGGCACCAGCAGGAGCTGTGGCTGCTGTCCCACCACACCCAGCTCGAGGCACAGAGCCCATGGGGATGTGTCCCTCCATGCTGTTGCTGGGCCACCCAAGGGCACCCAGGAGGCAAAGGGGTGCTGCAGCTTTTCCAGAGAAAAATGGCTATCTGCTGATGGACAAAGGTGACTAAAACAGCAACATCCTGAAGCAGCAGCTCCCTGGGCTCTCTGCTTTCATGGAGAGGTTTGCTCTTCAGGGGCTGAGGTGACACCATTTACTCCATGCAGGAGGGAAAATGCCCTGCTTCCTTTGCCTGTCCCTGGCCTGGAGCAGGTGAGGTTGCCCACAGCAGCATGAAGGACCCCCTGGCAATTCCCACAGGTAAAATTCCCTGCCTTGGCCTCGCTCAGAGCCAATGGGGAGCAGGGCTTGCTCCTGACAGTGCCTTGCACAGGGAGCACTTCACACTGGGGACAAGGCTCAGGGCAGTGATGGAGGGATGCTTCTCCCACCAGCACCCCTGACTGTCCCCCTCAGGCTGAGAAGCATCAGGCACCAATCCAGAGCAATAGGGACAGGCTGAGGAGGAGGAGGAATCCAGACTCTGCTTTCCCTCTGGTAGTAAAGTATTTTTTTTTAATTCTGGAGTAGTGCACCCACAGGATTTTGTATAGAAAGAAATTAAATTTCAATACTTTGAATAGCAATAGGGAATAAAATACGATTTTTATCATGTTTACTACACTCATTCTCACATCTCTAAATTATTTGTACAAAAAAATTACCAGTCTAAATATCTGAAGGCCCCCCCCTACTTTTTCCCTGATTGCTACCATATTTCTTTCCAGAAGAAAACCAGTTCCCAGAAGAAGGGCTCCTTATCACTGTTGCTACAGCTGTTCTCCAGGCAGCATGCTGTGCAGCTCTGCTGGAGCAGCTCTGCCTGCCTGCCAATCACAGAATCACAGAATATGCTGAGCTGAAAGGCACCCACGAGGAGTTCCCAAACCATTTGTGCACTATGCAAAGTTTTTCATATACATGGAACATTTTTTTCACTCCCATACAGCTGGGAAGAGTTGCACTCAGGTGTTCCTAATTACTTAACTCCAGATCAAATGGAACATATTGGATCCATTGCTTTACAGTGGCTGATCTTTGTGGAAAAAAAAAAGGTTATCATTATTACCAGCCAGGAACTGCATTTCAGGGCAAGCAGTAGGAATTCATGTTCATATTGTTAAAAGCCATGGATTAAAGTTCTGTTGATGACCTGCTATTTGGACTTGCACTGAACTGTAGAAAATTATAATTAAAAAGTATATTTTTCAGAATACGATGAACAACTACAAAAAAGAGGTTTCAAATGTAAGTTTCTTTGTAAGCCCCACTTGTAACTACACAGTAGCATTCACTACTTCTAATATCTACAACTTATACCCAGGAGCCTGCACACTCACATATTTTCTGCTTTATACCCTGAAAAAAAAGAAATTGAGTATATATCGGCTAACACCCACACAGCATTCTTCCTAATGTATTTCTACAACTACCAAGCAGAGGTCTCCTTGTAAATAAAAGCAGTCTCTTAAATTTATATTGCACTTTTCTTCTGCAGGGACTTTCATACTATATACAGGAATAATATCCACCATTGCTGAAATGCAGCCACTTCTGGAGTGGAATACAGCAGCTACTCAATAGGCACAGAGCAACATAAAACACCAGGAAGAGAAACATAACATTGGGACTGCAACAGATATTTAAGAAGACACACAGTAATTAAGTTCAAGGACTGTAATTTAGCCAGAACACTGAAAAATGCGAAGGGATCTTTAATTGGAAGGGGTAAGGAGCATGGCTTTGTATCTCACCTGGGATTACCACCACAAGGGACTTGCCTCTCAAGCATGGGGTAGTAAACCACAAACACCACTATCCTCAAAGAAGAGGGACCCTGCCTCCCCTTCACCCCATCACTGCACAGCTTCCCTTCCTTGCTGCTGAAGTGCTTCTTTCCTCTGATACCATCTCTCAGCACCTCTGCCAGGGAAATGAGGTCTTTCCTTCTGTCCTCGGTACTTCTGACAAGCAGAGGCACTTGGGTTAATGACTTTCCCCCAAACTCCCCACCTGCTGCTTTCTAGCCAGAGATAAAAGAGCAGAGGTCTAAGTGGGAAGGGGCTTCCTGAGACTTTTACTGCAGCTGATGGACACCTGACAGCAGGAGAAGGCTTCACCTCTGGCTGGGACAACCTCCTTGCTCTGCCCTGGACCTATGGCCACCCAAGGGCTTCCTGCTCCTTGTGCCATGGATTGGTGTGGTGAGGCTCTAACATCCCTCCTCGCTGGGGCTGGCAGCAGGGCATGGACTCCCTCCCTGATGGTGACTCTTTCTAGAAGTGTGGTGCCCTTTTGCTGACACTCACCTCACAGGTCATGCTTTGTCCATCACCCTGAACCTTCAGGCTGCACTTCCCCAGCCCCACAGCACCTCTGATGCCCTCTTAACACCAGCAAAACCTGGGTGCTTGTGCAGCCTGGGCTAAGCAGTCAGTAGAAGCAAACCCACAATGGCCTCTGCCTCAGAGCTCAGAAGGTGAGATGGTTGCCCTGGGCTGTCTCTTACTGATGGGGAAGCACTCCTGTCTCCACCTTCTGCCCAGCAGAAGCCTCCTGGAACCAGCAATGCAACACAAATGTGTTGCTGCTGACACATTGGGAGCCATTGTGAAGCTCCCAAGGGCCCCTGGAAAGCATGGTTTCTCTCCTAGGAGTGAAAGTGGACCCTTACCAGGAGTGGGGCGATGACTTCTGACCTCCAACAAGCACAGAGGAAAGGAAGAGCACAGGGCTGAGAGAGCTCAGCCTAAAAAGAGCAGTACTGGCTGCCCATGGAATTGGCAACAGACAGCAAGACACAGAATTGCTGTCGGCACCCACTGCATCCCATGACACTGCCTGGCCCTGGGCAACAGTCATGGGTTTCCTGGTCAAATGTGCAGTGTGACTGAGGTCTGGGCTCTGGGGGGAGGAGGGGAGACAGAGAAGACACAGTCCCAATTCTTGGAAATGGAGAATAGCAAAACGAGCTGGGGAGACCTCTATCATGCCCTCCCACTGTCTTGCAAGGCCTCCTGTGAAGAAGGTCCCCTCGTCCCTCAGAGCTGATGTCCTTTCTCTCTCTGATGGTGGCTGGATCTTCTGGAAGTTAAGAGCTTTCCCCCTCCATGAGTGAAGGCAATGAGGCACCAGCTGTGGCTGGAAGCTGAGCAATGCAGGAGGCAGCTAATACATTCAGGTGATTCCAGACAAACACAGCTGTCTTAGAGAAGCTGAGATATTCATCAGAAGTGGGTGAGGAGCCATGGGTACTGGGTCTTCAGTGAGACAGCTATCTTATCTGTGGTGCTCCAGATAGGGATTTTGGAGGGCGTGTCCCTTAGGAGGAAGAGTCCCACTTAACTAACTGGGCTAGTAAACTCCAACTTACAGCCTTGTGGGGCTACCTCTGCCCTGTGCAGAGGTAAGTCATGCCCAGAGCTGCTTCCAGAAGCAACAAGGATATCACAGCTCCCATCTGTCTGCTGCAGGGCAAATCCTTCTCCTGGGGGTTCACCTGGAGCAGCATGTGCCTCCACTGTGAGGAGGTTAGGCCAGACCTGCTACAGGTCTGCAGCAGAGAGAAACACCAGCTTTACCCACCCATGATACCATCAAGAAAAAGGTGAATTTCCCCCATCCCTATTCCCTTGTTCCTCAGTGGCAAACAGGGCCACAGTTCAGCATAAGCCTCTCTTTTGGGCCAACTTCTTGCTTCCATCCTTCTTGGAACAGTTTCCTGGCCGTTCCACCTTTCAGCTCCCCTGCCCACTGCCCTGGCAGTGGAAGCTGACTGCCTGTGTGGCTGCATGACAAAATTCAGCCACCTCAGCCCTGAGCAGTGATGCTGTTGCCACCTTTTGCCACACTGCAGTGAATGCACTGTGCATGCAGAAAGGCCTCGGGAGGTGAGAGGGCAGCACTGGAGCTGCCTGAACTGCCAGCCCAGGGGCTGGGTCTTGGGCACAGGACTTGCTGTCTGGCTGAAGAACATTTAAATGCATGACTCTTCCCATAATCCAGAAGACTTGAGGTGGAGAAAGTTAAGCAATGGAATAAAAACCAAGATAAATAGGTACCAAAATATAGGCAGAGAACAATCCTGGTTTAGGGCTGAGGCAGTCGTCATCCCAATATTCACAGGGGGAAGCCAACGTGCAACTACTCCACCCTTCCAATCCCATCCCATCACACCCCATCCCTCAGCCCCACAGAGACCAGACTTTTCTGTCTGCAGCTCACACCTGCTCCCTACCCAGCAAGACTGCTGAGAGACAGAAAGAGGCTCTTGGAGGCCAGTGCTGCAGCTGATCCAGCCAGGACTTCACCACTCAGCGTGGTCCATGTCATCGGTCCCTTCCTTGCTCCATCTTCTTCAGGCCGGGGGAATGAGAAGCACAGAGCGGTGGGGAAAGGCCAAAGCAAACCACACTGGGGACAATTAAATACATGGGAGCCTGGGAGATGTGGATGGATGGAGACACTGAAGCACATGCGGTGCGAGGCGAGGCGCTCCGGCCGCCGCACGCGGGGCGGCTGCTGCCCCACGGGCAGGGCGGTGCTGCTGCAGGGAGCTGCAGCCAGAGCGGGCAGCCCCAGCCAGAGGGAAAGCATGAGGAGACAAGGGGACTACTGCAGGATATCATCCACTAAGCTGTGGGCTCTGCAGCAAAGAAGGTAACTGTTCTGGTAGAAATTTGTGCTTTAATATATTTTTGTTTGTTTGTTTAAAACAAGTTCCCACTTCCCCGAGGAAGCCCCGTCCGACATTCCCAAGGAAAAATGGGGGTGGTTTTTTTTCTTCCTTCATTTGCTCTTCACATTTCTTCATTCCTATTTTTTGTATTTCAATCCTTCTTTTCTCTGTGTGTTTCTCTCCTTCCTCTCTCTCTCTCTCTCTCTCTCTCTCGCGCGCGCGTTTTTTAAAAAGATTTTTCTTTATTTTTTTATTTTTGTTCTAGACATTATGACTTTCTCAAGGAGTGCTCCAGTTCTGAACCAGATCCCTTTGCATGGTCATGCCTGTCAGTCTTTGGTAACATATGGACACTTTGGTGTGCCAGTGAGGAGGGGAGGAAGAGGAGCAGAGGTGGCTGAGTAGGAAAGGAGCAGGAATGTCTTGGTCCGAAGACAGGAGCGCTCGCTTGCCATCATCTGAGCAGCACGTAAAGGAAGAAAGTCAATGGGCCACAAAGACAAGGGCTGTGCAGGGCTGGGACACCACTTCCTGGAAGAGCAACAGCTGCCAGCCGAGAAGGGAGAAAGAGAATTAGTGACAAGACAGATACAGACCTCATCAAACAAGTCAGCACACATCAATGTCTTCTCCTACCCTGAACCACAGAGAGTTCTCTAATCTTTTGGAAGATACTTTGAGCCTTTCCTGGATGTTCTCAGGGTTCCCCAAAACTAACTTCAGAGAAGAAGTTAAATCTTAGACATTTTTGCAATCCAATCCTCCTTTCTTCCCCAGATCTTTCAACCTGAGTCAAACAAAAGACTCTCATTGTGTTATGGTTACATCCTAGGCTAAAAGAGACCTTTAACTGCACCTAAAATTTTGAAAACTTTAGAGTGTTCTGACTTTTGTTTCCCCCTTCACCTCTGGAGTTCAGAAAATTGCTAGAAGTGACTCTTACTCTGAAAGGTTTTTTGCTTCAAAAATAAATACACCAAGCTGAACCTTGCTCTCAAGTGCCTGTCTGGCTCTGGTTTGCATACTCTGAACATCTGCTCTCCAGCCCACCTGAGCCATGTTCTCGAGGGCACAAGGCACAAGGCACCCTGTGATTCCCACCCAATGCCTCCCTCCTGCTTACACACACCTCGCTGTGGCTTCCACCCATGCTGCACCCAACTGAGAGTGGAGCTTCTCCATTACTGCAACGCTGGCACCAGTTTATGTGAGTGGACTGGAAAGGGGCTGGTGGGATTCAGCCTGGCTGTGCCTCTCTGCTCTGATGGTAACAGGAAGAAGCACAGCCCTCCCTTGTTCCACGTCCCAAAGAACAGATTTTTTCTCCTGGAGAAGGACTGACTTAGCACTACAGAGGCCATTAAGGCCTGCAGAAAGTCTTTCCCTTTTCAAAGCTTCCATAACCAGAGTTTCCAGGAAATGAGATACTGAAGAAGTCCTTA
This sequence comes from Notiomystis cincta, assembly GCA_013398075.1. Taxonomy (NCBI): domain Eukaryota; kingdom Metazoa; phylum Chordata; class Aves; order Passeriformes; family Notiomystidae; genus Notiomystis; species Notiomystis cincta. The sequence continues at coordinate 249,252 of VZRX01023581.1, read as the reverse complement.
GCTTCTCGGGGATGACACATCCTAGTTGTTCCTTTGACTCTTGCTAACTCTCAACTGTAAAGAACGAGTTCAAGAAGAGTCTGAGAGCCCCTCTGGTGGCTTCTGCTGGTGGAGCCAACCATCCCATTGAGTCCCACCGACACGTCAGCGTGCTCTGAAATCAGCTGTGCATCTGTGCACTTGTGAACACACTCCTACCAACTCCTTTGCCTCTGAGGCAGACACAGTCTCACCCTTATTGGGTCCAATGGGCTTCCTTGGGCAGTCTCCCTTTTTCAGAGTGACGTCATCGATGGCAATGTCCCCCTCGTAGCTCGTGCCCCGGACACCTTCGAAGATGATCTGCAAGCAGAGCATGGGAGAGAGCCCAGCGTGAGGCTGCAGTTGTGGAGAGCCCTCCCTGCACTGCAGGGCTTTGACCAAAATATAGGCACACAGACCAGATCTTATCAGGTCCCCAGGGGAATTATTTCCTTCCTGTTTCTCCAATATTCAAAGCCAGATCCCCCTGTTTATGAGACCAACCTCTTTGTGCTGAGCATCTGTGCAGTAATAAATGAGCATTGGAGCTCTGCTTTATTACGTGTCCTGCTCTAACAAGTCAACCAATACTGAGCAGGACTTGCAAGAGTAACTACATTCTTATTTACTCTTTTGAAGTATCCAAAAGCCCACTGGGCATTTTGCCACATTGCCACAACTGGACCAGCCTGTCCAGAGCAGCTCTCACAAACAACCCCATAACAGCAGAGTAGTCTGTTGGGTAAAAACCTCAGCCATAAAAGCAGCCCACTGCCTGGGTACACATGGACAACTCCATGAGCACATGCAGAGTGTCCAGTTCACATTAATAAGCACTCCTAGAGCCCTAAGCCAGGGGCACAGAGGAGTGGGCTCTTGCAGCACATGCTGGAAGAAACCTCTAGTGCTCTGTCACTCTACACCAACAGGCCAGCATCCCCAGCTGCTCAGCACCGTGGCACATGTCCATCACAAACATGTCCAAGAGGAGCTCTCTGACAAGCAGATTCCAGACCAGCAATAATCAGAAAATTTATAGTGCCAAACTGATGCTTGCACATAAAAACCTCAGAGAGAAGTGGACTTGATTTCTGTGCATCCACTAATCCTTTGCCTAGCCCCAACTGGAGTTGAAAGCTCCCAGCGCCCTCCCTTGTGTCCCACCAGCCCCTGTGCTACAGAGGAAGATGCCTGCCAGGAAATCTTCTACATCCCTGGCACAAGACAGGACAGGTGGCTCCTTGGCTCTGGGCTTGGCTTACCTGGAAGGGCCCGGGCGGGTTGATGGGCACATGTGCTTGCTGCCACATGTTGCCCCGGTTCCCGCTGAGGGACCACACCTGCGTGTCGATGGCTCGCTTGTTCCGCACGCGAACCAGCAGGTTCAGGGAGCCTGTAAGAGAGAAACGGGGCTCTGGCATGCTGGGGCAGGCAGCCAAGCCTGCCTGCTGGGCTGGCTCCTGGCACAGCTCTGGGCTCAGCCTCCAGCCAAGGCTGTAAGCCCCAGCTGGCCCAGGGACAGCCCGCAGAGCCCCAGCGGTCATCTCTGAAGGGAGCCAGCTTGCTCCTGTGCTCATGGATAAGTGCCACTGGCAATGTTTCATCCACCTAGCCTTTCCCAGGGAAGCACAGACCCAGACCAAGAGGGACAGGATGAGGAAGAAGCAGTGTGCAGCATGGCCAGGGTAGCATGAGAAGGGGGTGCAGAAATGTTAGCTGCCAGGGACCTCCAGAGGCATCCAGAGGCATCCAGAGGCATCCCATCCAACCTCCTGCTTGAAGCTGTCTCCTGCTCTACGTGAGGGCAGCATGGTTTTGCCTGGCCAAGTCTAGAACTTCCCTGAGGAAACCAAGTTTTCCTACTGTCCAGTATGAACTGCCAGCACTACCAGTTGTGGATACTGCTACTTACCATATAATTAATTACTATGAAAAGATTTTGGTTCCATTATCTTTGAATTTGCCCTTGAAACAGGTGGGGGCCAACAGCTGATAGCAACCTACTCTTTGCCAGACTGAGCAAGTCCAGCTCCCTTAATCTCTCTTCCTAAGGAATTCTGCTCCTGGCCCTCGATCATCCTGATGCCCTATTGCTGGACACCACCAATTTCTCTACATTTCACTTGAAATGAGAAGCCCAGAACACATATTTGCCTCCCACCATTCACCACTGACACCTGAAATATGCAGTGCAGCTCACAGGGCTCTCCCTGCCCTGGCCCTGGCCATCAGCTGTGTCCTCATCCACCACTTGCCCTGGGAGCAGCCTTGGAGTGAGCAGCTGTTCTTTGAAGCACCAGACAGCACTGCCTGTTCCACCACCTGGTACCATCCCAGCCCAATGTTTTCAGAGGTGCACAAAGACCCTGTGAATCAATGCTGACTTCAAGTTCTTTCAAAAAAAGCAATTCCCCAAAGGTTTTGTCTATCATTAAACCAAAACCAAAGCCAACAAATCTCAAAGCATTTCCAGTTCTCACTTTGAAAACAGTGTCACAGCTTCCTACCCTCCACCCACACACAAAACTATCTCAGTTTGTCTTCCTGCAGCATTTTGTTAGTATGCCCTCAGATTACTTCTCTTCCTTTTTTTTTGCTTCAGTGAAAAAAAACATTTTAAAACATTCAATCAGGGTTGACCTGAACCAATTTTTTTTTTTTCTCAAAAAATCAATCAATCACAATTCTAATCATGCTGTTGCTCACCAGTGCTTCTGGTCTCCATACATAGATATATTACACCTGGGAGTATGGTGGAAATAGCAACCCTTACTTATCCATCTGTAGTCTGTCTGCACTTGGGATGCTGCATTCCCACATGGGTACACCCTTCAGAGAAGCAGCAGGAAGAGGTCAGGGGAAGAGACAGGGAAACAGACTTTCCTGCATAACCTCCCTCCTACATGATCCTTCATTCTTGGCACATCCACCTTGGGGGCACTGTGTGAAGGACAGGGACCTGGAAATACTCCCATCAAGAGCCTGGCTGTCAGAAACTGTGAGATACATCATAGGGAGTTCAGAGCATAATAAAGATGATGAAATGTTTAGATTCTGAGTGAATGACTTACAAGAAAAGGTTAAAAAAATGAAATATGTATATAATTTAGTGAAATGAGGATAGAAAACACATTATCGCCTGGAAATATTTGGAAGCATTAGCTGTAAGGCTGGCTGAGAAAACTAGATGAAGGCCTGACAGTACATAGACAGCGTAGCCAATCCCCTTCCCTGGTGGTACTCGGTTTGGAATGCACACCACAACCCAGGATAAGGAGAAAAATAGCTTTTTACTCTCTCTCTCGAGATCAGCTGACACTGCACAACTTTGGGGGATCCAAGCCAGTGAGACCTCCCTCCTGGAAACACAGTGCCACAGGTAAGAGAAGTCACTATAGGAGTCTCTGGCAAAACCAGCTTTGAGCTGCTGGTTTCTTGGCATCTTCCCTGCCCTCAGCAGCTCCCTGTGAAGGAAAGCCTCTCTGTGGATACCTCATGGAGCCTCTTGTCCAAACTGACAGCTCACGCAGGAACTACATAACCCCATAGATCAATGTCAACTGGAGTGTGTTCAGAGCAGCTAATTACAGACACCAGAGCCGGTGAGGTGAGGGATTGAGAGCAAATGAAGAATTAATATGAAGCTGCTAGCAAGCAGGGATTAAAAACAACAATTGTCTATTCTATCCTCATTTAGGAACTTGTAGCTAGGATTTGCTACACAATAGCCTGGCTGAGTAGCCAGCACTGGGACAAATCACGCATCAAACGAACTTTGATGCCCCAGGAAAAAAGCGAAGGCGAGATAGAAAGAAACCCAGAGAAGCATCTGGAATGCAAATTAGTGCCTCCAAAGCACTGGCTGTGAATGCCTGGCCTAAACCCAAACCAAGCCTGAGCACATCCTGGCTGACAGCTCCATGTCCTTGCAGCATCAGGAAAAACAACCTTTCGGCCCCGAATTCCCTAATACAACAATACTGAATACGAGCAGGCATCCTTTAAATGGTTTACAATTGGAAAGGAAGCTCCCTTATCTACTCACAGCATGCAGTGTTTCACTACTCCTGTCTACACAAGGAAAACTGAAGGTCAAAACAGAGGAGCAGCATGCCCATGGCTGTCTTAGAAATCAGCTGGAGCTGTGAAGGGCAGCCAGCTCTCACAGCCCTACCTGCAATCCCTGCTAAGTTACAGAGGCTCCCTGAGACTGGGAAGGAACTACAATACCTCCATTTTCCACTAACACTGGGAATATGCTTCTGGGAGGCATGGCAGAGACTCCTGGACTTGAAACAGTGATGAAACCCCTGTCCCATCTAAACTGAGTCTGCAGTGTTGTAGATGTTGAAGTTTGTACAGCTCTTCTCCTTTACTCCCTTCTGCCCTGTGTCGATCTGCCACCAGCTGCCAGTCAGGTTAAGGGCACACAGCCTGTGATGGAGGTACCTGTAAATGAGCCTCCAGATCTGCCCTCTAGGCAGAGCCATAAAACACTGCAGGTCTTGAACTATGGGAATCTCCAAGTCATCTTCCTTTCCAGTGGTTACAAACTGAAGAAGAATCAAAGTGCAACCTGCTCTCCAGCTCCTCATCAGTGGAGATGAGAAAGGCCCATCTGGGATGTTCTCCAGTGCCAGTTGCTGCAGTCACCCTTTTTGCCTGGTTTCACACTGCCTTGTTTCCTGTATCAGAGTCCAAAGCCAGCTGGACAGTTTTGTTACCTATTTCTCTCCTTGTTGCCCCTTTCCCATCTCCCTTGCCTGGCATTTCCTAAGGGCACCTGCTGGTGAGGCACACAAAAAGACAGACCATCTATCTGCTGCTATATCTCTCCAGCTGACCAGAGACAGACAAACAAAAGGGAAATCCCAGGACACCAGCAATCCTGTTGTTACCTCTTCCCATACAAGGCAATCCTTGCATTTGTCTTGTAATCCGTATTATTCCTTCTTCCCAATCAAAAAGGAGAATAAAGGCAAGTGATGAGTGATGAGGAATTAATTACAGGCAGAGCCAGCTGTACCTTCTGCTGGCTGCCTTGAAGACCAGAGCTGGCATTTCAAAAGAGTGGCACTCACACAAAAGACCAGCTGGGCTGCCAGATAGAGTAACCCAAGGGATGCCTTTAAATGTTACCTTCTCACAACAAAAAAAGGTCTTCACTGAGTTTCCACAGGACAGGGACTTCACTGTCACATTGAATTGCAGTGTAGAGCCAGAAGAGCTGGCACAGGCAGCAGTGGAAGGGAGGCAGGGCCTGTAAGGGTGGGGCTGCCAGCACAGTCAGTGCAGGATGGCAGAGAAGGTCGAGATTTCCTCAAGAGTTCTCTTGGGGAGTTAATGCAGGGTGATGGGGTGGGGAAAAGGCTGAGAACAGCTCATTTTACATGGCTCAGATGGAAGGCAGGCAGCTGGAGCAGTCAGGAAGCAAAGGGAGGAAGACACATCACTGAGAGATGGGGAGCCATGCTGAGAGGAGCAGAGCTCTGTGGGATGGGAAGGGAAGGCTGCTGGGACCCACAGCCAGGAGCTGGCACACAGCCTGGTCTCACTGCAACTGCCTGCTGCACTCCTCTAAGATCCTTGCTCCAGTATGGGGCAATCTCAGGAGCTCAGCTATTGATGAGAATTCCTGGCTGCGGCTCTGGCTTAGATTTGGCACCCAACTGGGAATTCAGGGCTGAAACCCTCCATGGAAATTCCCATGCCATTTCCAGTGCAGGCAAGACAAGATAAGAATCTTCTTATTGAGATAAGAAGCTGACTGATTGCAAGAGATATCCAGTAGCTAGAAAGAGATTCACAGTCTGGAGACCTTGCACAGCTTAGCAGAGTCACCCACAGACCCAAAATGAGGGCTAAACCAATCCAGGGAGAAAAGAGCTCTTACATTTCTAAAAGGGGGTCTGAGCACTTCTTTGAGTGTTTAATGCTAATGCCACTGATCAGAAACTAAAAGCCTAAAGCTTAGTGCAGGCAAATCCCAGGAGCAAATGACAGTCTCCAGAAAGAATCTATTACTGTTTATAATCTCTACAACAAACACAGGTCTCTCTCCCTCTCTCATTTAAATGGATGTTAATGAATAGCAGTCAGCATCAGAGCTGAGTGGAAAGTTACTGCTCTGAGAGCTAGAGAGCAGAGGGTGGAAAAATAATTGTAGCACAGATAGAGATGCAGAAATAATACCAAGTGGCACTGACTCATAATTTCTAGGAATGTAAGTTGTCTTTGTGCCATGGTAGGATGTATTTGTTCACAGTCTCTCAGGATGCTTCACACATTAACACATGAGGAGTAAGGCAATTAAAGCCTCTGGGCTGCTTTCCACTCCTGACTACAGAGAACTTTATTTCTACATCTTTCACTGTTCTCAGCTTGGAGTGCAGGGTCTCCTCTGCCCAGTCGTAGGGTTGCTACACAGACCTGTTTGTGCAGCCATTGCTTCACTCACTTCAGAGCGGGAGGCTTCAGAGAGCTCATCCTGGTCAGAGTTTGGAAAGCACCATGATCCCACCTCTACTCACAAGGCCTCTGCACTGGGGCATGGAGAATGTTCAGCCTGTGGTGCCAGCCAGCTGATTGCTGTGGGACACTCTGGTACAGCAGGGAGGATATGGAGAAAGGAATCAGAGGACTCAAAGCCTCCTGTTTCCTGCTGTGTCTAGGACTTTCTGGGGACATAAACAGCAATAAGGTAAGTTTTGATTGGCAATGTTTCCCCTGCAGCAAACCTTGAAAATTACTTATATATGGCTACAGGGAATTTTCTTTGGAGTTAACAGTGGATTTCAAAAACCCAAAGAAAGAAACACATTTCCACCCCTGACCTCCTAAACCACCATCAAATGAGGCTGGGCTTGAAGCAATATTCCCTGGCATGGCAAAGCCAATTGCACAGATTTATCTATGATCCATCACTGTCTCTCTCACCAGTATGGCATGTACAGGAATTTCAGGATGGAGGGATTGTACCAACTGAGAAACAACAACACTCAAAAAAGGCAAAGTGGACATATGGCTGGACCCCTGGGGAGACACACTGGGCAGGGGAAACCTGGGCCCTGCAGACAGTGAGTAAGTGCAGTGGTATTGTCATGGCTGTCTCGTGATGAGGAATAATGGGAGGAAGGCAGGCAAGCTACAGCTATAGCTCCTTCTCTCCAGCACATCCCCACCTGTCTGTGTACATAGAGAGCAGATGGTGCTATGGCAGGAGCAGACTTGCAATGGAGCTATGCTTGAGCTCCTTTGCTCATTTGATCCACCAGTCTAATTAGAGAAACTGTTAGCATAGAAAGATGAATGATACAAGACTTCCATCTTTGATACTGTGCTTATGGAACAAAATCATGGCAACCCCTTTTCATGGAAAATTCCCTCAGAGGTTGTTTGTGACTAGTAATGGGCTTTCTATGTGTGGACAACAGGATGTGGTTTAAGAAATTCAGAAGAGGGAGAAAAAAGATCACCATGCTCCATAATGTTAAATTTATGCTATCCCAGAAGAGCAAAGGCCCATCCGATATGCAGCTAGAACAGAACAGAGGGAGGGCTCAGGGAGGGTGACAGGGCTGTGTAGGAGCCCAGTGCTGACTGTGACTCAGCTCCAGGCAGGGCAGGGGGAGCCCCAGGTGCTGGGCAGGGAAATGGATGCTCTCTTTCCTTTCTCTGTGCAGCTGCTGGCAAGCAAGATGGGACAATGTCGATGGGGACAGCTCATTCCCTCTTTCCTGCTGTAGCTGCTGGTCCCCAGAAGTGCTGGGTACTACCTCAGAGAGAAGAGGCCAGACTGGGGAAAATCATAGAATTGTTTACACTGGAAAAGACCTTTAACATCAAGTCCAACCATTAAAAATGAGAGTATGAAAAACCCAGCAGGAAGGAGATCACGTGCAGGCAACTTTTCCCACCAATTCTGCAGACTCCAGAAGCAGAGTGCACCAGAGTTCAGCTGTGAGGTCTGTTTGCTCCTTGTGCACCCTCTGTTCTGTGACATGCCCAGATGCCTTCGGGCAGTGCTCTCTCTCCTCCCAGCTTTGATAAGGAGCCCTTTCATCTTTGGCACCAGAGACAGCCGGGCCCTTTGCGGAATTGATGCGCTCAGCTCCCGGGCTGAGAGCACGCACTGTGCTCAGCTCTCCGAGGAGCTGAACAAAGTCTGCTTCATACACACTGCCAGGTTTAAAGAGCACAACAGCCAGACAGGGGACTCTGCCTGTCTCCCTTCTGTGGGCAGGCTTTGCAAAGACCTCACCAAGGATCCTCCCAGAGCCCCCAAAATACGAGCTATGTGTATGGAAGGGTTCCTGACAAAAACCCTGCAGACGTGGATGTACTTCTGCTTTTTTGGAAAATTTTGCTTGCCTCTTCTCTATCTCTATTAACACCTTCCCTGTTTCCCCATCATCACCCTGTCTGTGGGGTCTCAGTCCCGAGAGCCAGGCACAGGGCAGCTGCATGGCTGCAGGGCTGGGAGCAGATGGCTGTTTTACTGCAACGCTGAAGCCAGCGAGACAGCAGGAAGGGCAGCTGAGACCACATATTCTTCCTGCTGAACTGAAGACACCACTCAAAAGCTGTTCTCTGGCTTCATCCTCTGCCTGACCCAGGGAGATGTGAGAGAATGAACAGTTCAGGCCTTGAAAGCGATTTGCTGCAGGAAGGCTGTTTGTTAGAGCAGGCTGTGCTCCCAGCTTTGAGTCAGGATGCACTATAGCAAGAGACTTTTCCCACTTCATGCCTGCCTTACTTGCACCACAAAACTTCAAGGTGACTGGCTGAGACAGTGAGACTCCAAACCTGCAACTGCAAACTCCTTCAGGTGCTGGGGTGCCTGTCATCCTTGAAGAGCTGTCTTTGGGAGAGGAAGTCACTCCTAGAAGTGTTGAGCATTCCTTTGATTTTCTGGGACACATTTCTATACATTACAAAATCACGTCTGGTTGAAGCTCAAGTGCAGATTGGGATGGATGCACAAGTAAAGTATCACAGAGTGCAAAATTAGTCTTTATCCTGTCAAGAGTATCCAGGGGAGTGTCCAGATGTGCACCTCGAATGACCAACAGTGAAATAATTAATGGTCTATGGAGAGAATAGAAGAGTGACAAGGGAGTGCTAAAGAAGTAGCTGGAAATGGTCTGAGAGCTCCTGTTTCCTCTTAAGTGTCTGTTAAGTTTTGTATACATCAGTTTCAGAGTCTGAATAATTGATGCAGCACCTGATGTCTCAGGAGATGATCAGGTTGCAGTGTATCCTTACATCTCCTCAACTTTGCACAGGGCTGCTGCTGTGATTGAAGTCTGAATGGAAAGATGTTCTGCTGAGTGAAGGGAGGGGGGATCACAGCAACTGTCCACCAGAGGAATAACTGTGTCACCAATCAGGTGATCAGGAGCCAAGAAAATCTGTGGGGATTCAGGGCATCTGCAAATGAATGGGTACCAGCAACCTGTGCTCTGAAAGCCTTCCCAGCAAAGTAGTCAGACATTCAGCTGGTAAGACAGAAGAGGACTTTTGAAGAAGGCAACATTTCAACATTTCAGTGTCTATCTGCACTGGGAACTTGATTCAGTGATGCCCTTTCAGTGAGGGGCAAGGAAAGGCAGGAGTCAGTGAACCCACATTCAAGGTACTAAACAGAATGCCTGCATCAACATGAAGACACAGTATTTGTGGAATAAAAATGACATGCAGCCAATCCACATCTGAACACCTTTCCATTGTCTTCATGTCTTCTTCTTCAGATGTTAAGCTCTTTGGCTTAGGGATGATTCAGTCTTACATATCAAACATGCTGTTGGTGCTCCTTGTAAGCAAAGAAGGTATAGACACACAGTATTTTCTGGGCTCCAGCAAAAGTAACCGAAGGGAATTCTCTGCCCTTGGTTCTGCAGGAAGTTTGATTAGATGATGTATTAGTACCATTGGGTCTTAATAATCTTTAAACCTATGCCTCTAATGCAAAATTCACTGAATTCTTTAGAAAAACAATGACTTCATCTGTCTTTGGTTCAGAGCCACTGCATTGAACTTACAGAGGCTGAATGACACTTTACAAATACGTGGTCTTCCTGCTGGGTATTTATAACCCTTGCTCATGACCATGGTATTTGACTAACCTCCCAAAAACCCATGCAGACACTATCAGAAGACACCATAGTCTATCCAAAGGGTCCATACCACAGTCCACAGGAAGGTGCTGGATCTCTTAAGAAATCATTAGTCAAGTGTGTATTTATTGATGGCCAAGTATGCATCTGAATAAGTGGAAAAAGAATGAGTATTAAAAAAAATGGAATATATTTTTTCATTACAAACTTAACTCTAGTTCACTTAACTCTAACTGCAACTTGTTTTCAAGAGCCTAGAGGGAAGTGGATCATACTCATTAGGAAAATCAGCCTCCCTTCAATCAATCTCTGCTGTGATGCAATCTCTACTGTGTAGAGTTATTGCACTGGAGATAATGGCATGGATTTAATGAACAACACATTCATTTCTATATAAGGCAAACTTTATGTATCCAAAAGAATGCAGCTACCTCCAGGGTGCCACCTGTATTACTGTGCAGTGGCAGGGTGCTGTGTTCATAAACAAAGTTTGGCTAGGAACGAGGGAGCCACGACGTTGAATCTTAAAAAAATGTTGCCTTTGTGGTTCAGGCTGCCTTTACACTGACATAACTGGTACCTCTCAATCTGTGGCCTGACAGCTTTGACTAATGTCACTTGTCAGAAAAAGCTGAAGCCACGGGGCCCCCGCTGGCTCCTACGTGTGATCATCCATCCAGCACGGCCTTTAGACACACCTTTGCACTGATTGTCTGATGTGAGTTGAAGAAGTAAAGAAGCAATTCAGTCTGGTAGGCCTTCCAGACCTGTGATTCCTCCTCAGCAGGAGGGCATCAGTGGTGACACTGCCTGTGCTAGTGGCCTGCCCACAACCCAATTCCCTCTCTGAAACAGCTATGGCTTTCTTGAACTCAGATGCTGTGGCAAGTGATCTGATCAGGTCTCATTGTTTCCAGTGACTAAGAACCAAAATCCTTCTTAATTAGTCCCCAGCACTGTTCCCCATGGGATCTCAGAATAGAGTAAAAGAGAAAAAAAGAAAAGGGAAGTGAAAGGAAAGAAAAGTTGGAAAGGACTTACAAGCATCAACTAGTCCAACTGTCTGACCACTTTGATCACCTCTCTAGGAAGCTCATTCCAGTGCCTGGCCACCCTTTCAATAAAGAAATTTGATCCTCCCCTGATGCAGTTTTGAACCTTTCCCATGCATCCTGTCACTGGATACTATGGATTGGCACCTTTCCTTCCCCAAGAAGCTGTGGACAGCAATGAGTACTTTTACAGTTTTACTGGAAGCCTCTCACCCTGATTATCAGATGGGATGGTCAGATAAGGTCAGTGTTAGCACTAGAACAATCACACCCTTAACTCTCCATTCTGTGGCTGAAATTTCCATGTCTCTCTCTGCAACCTTCCTCCTGACCATGAAGACATTTCTTGCTGCAGGGCCTGCAAGAGCATCCAGCAGTGAGCAGGAGGCTGTACAGATCATAACCTGGCTACCAGTGAGTTAGGAGGCATGAGAGGAAGGTGGCAGGGAACTGTGGTGGAACCAGTTTGTCAGGAAAACTGTCCTCTTAAAGCATCCCTCTCAGGCGGCCCCTGGGAAGGGAGGAAGAGGAGTCTGATGGCTGAAGCAAGGACTTGAGGATTTGCCCCCTGCTGACTCACCCAGCCAATCTGGCAAAGAGGCTTTTTGAACTTGGCCAAGAGTTGCTAGCTGCCATGGCTAGTTGCCTCCCCTGAAGAAAGCAAGCATTTCCTCAGACACACAGAATCACAGAACATTCTGAGCTGGAAGGGACCACAGGGATCATCAAGTCCAAGTCCTAAGTGAATGGTCCACACAGGGATCGATGCCACGACAACAATGGCATCATGAGCACCAGGCTCCAGCCAAGTGAGCCTCATTTGATATTTGTGCTCCAGCCTCAAGTAAGACACTGTCGTTGTTCTTGAACACCAGGTGGAAATGAGATTTCTTTTCTTCCCCTCCTCCTGATTTTTGGGTTGGGGCTGGCAGGATCACAGGGCAACGTGAATCCATGCTACAGAGGGGGGCAGAGGATGAAAAACAGATGACCAAATAACTTCAGAAGAACAGGAATTCCCTCCAGGGAGCTTCCCTTCATCCTGCTCTCTCATCAGCTGAGAGATATTCAACAGCATCCTGCTCTGCTAGTCACTGAATATTTTATACCATGGCTACAACCAGTGCATTTGTATTCTGTTTCTCTCTTTCGTCATATCTATTATAAACGAGTAGTGTCTGGGAACTCTCCCAGGGAAGATTTGCCTGGATGGCTATGGATATTTTATAGTCAAATTGTGAGAGTAAACCAGCTTTCAAGTTCTGTAGTGGGGAAAAAAAAAAGGTAATAAAAGGGTTATTAAAAAAATAAATAAATGTCGGGATTTTATACGGCTACTTTTTGTAGTGACAGAGCTTCGGTTTGCTCCACAATGGAGCTGGTGTTGCAGGAAAAGGCTTGGGATGGGAACACCCTCTTGCTGGCATTGTCTGCTGACAGGGACAATCTTGGTGGCACCTGGCTGGCAGGACTGTGCTGGCAGGAGGTGAGCCAGGGGCTGCGGCATCAGGAATAGCCAGGCACAAGGGAAACAAGGCATGGCTCAGGATTGCAGCAACCCCACCTTTACTTTCATATTGTTGCATGGGAGGGCAGGGTCTGTCTCCTCATTTCACAGGAGAAGTTCTACTGAGTCCTACACCCTCCTCTAACCCAGGGCTAAAGAAAAAGAGTGAATAAACTTGTTTTGCCCTAAGAACTCTGAGAGGACTTCAACCAATAAGGGCATCAAGCCTGGCATCAAGGTACTGAGTTTCAGTTTGCAGACAGATATATGGTGGGTTTGCTGGACTAAGTCATGTATTCCACAGGCCAAGAGAAAAAGAACTTTTTTCTCATTTCATTCTCTTTCAATCTCTGTCTAATCAGTCTCATTTTAAAATTTGCTCTCAGCTCAGCAGCACCCACCATGGAAACCACGGCATTAAAGAGTCTATCCACCTCGCAGAAATTTATCAGCCCTTTTGTACAACAAGAGGAAAAACAGGGATCAGGCAGGGAATTGGGAATGAAGGGGAAAATCAACAGATATAAAAGGCATCTGAAGTAGAGGACTAGAAAATGGCACTCAGAGGCTTTTTAGGTCTAGGGAGTCACTGTTGCTTTTGGGTAATTTGTGGGTAGAGCAAACCAGCAACGAGTTAAAATGCTAAAAGCAAAAAGCCTGTCATGAATTGATTCTCTGGCATGTCCAGTCCACCCCATCTCCAGACAGACCACCACAAGAGAACTGAGCTCTCTTCCAAAATCAAGCAAACATTGATGAGCTTTTACTTCACCTGTGAAATGAACTTGGGAATATGACACAAGAAAAAAAGCAAGAGTGGCCTCCTCTCTCCACAGCTTTTTTTTTGCCAATCTCCCTCCAGTCTGGGCCACTCTTCATCACAGAATGAGACCTCTTTCCAAGCCTCCAGGAGAAGACAGGCAGGAATTAGGCAGCAGAGCTGACTTGCCATAAGGGCCAGCTGCAGGGAACACACGAGTTTGCCAGACAGCATTAGCAGCTGGACTCTGCCAGCTAAGCAGGATCAGCAGCTCCAGGAAACCTGGTGTGAGCCAACTCTGACAGTGCTCTGCCTGAGCAACCTGCCACTGCTGGCATGACTACAACATGGAGCAGCCTGTCTCCAGGGAGAATCCAGGTGTGTGAAAACACCTCTGACCTAGCCCAATTCCAAGTGCAGAGAGCAGGTATGAACCATCAAAACACAGACAAAACACAGACGCAGATGGAGACCTGCTCAGTGAACTGCAGCCCCGCTCCTAGCCCCGGACACCCATTGTGTCAGGGTTTCAGCCTTGCCCAGATTTTGCAGTTTAACCTCTCAGCCGTGCCAATGTGCACAGAGACGTGGCCAGACTCAGGAGCATGTTCCCTCCCAATGACATCCACAGTACTGAGCAGAGAGTGGTTAATTAACCCTGCTTATTGAAGGGCGGACACATTCTTGCCTGGGCCCTGATTTCTCAGTCAGGCTCTAGTCCAGCAGGTGATTAATAACCCTGTGTGCTGTGGGAAGAGTGCATCTATTATTCAAATTAATGAAATTATAATCAAGAGGTGACGAATTAGCAGTTGCTCCTTGACTGGATATGGAAACTCATTAGTGCCAGGCTCTGCTGTGGTGCTCGCTGCACTCGAGGCCTACAGTAGTGAGGGGAGGGAGCCAGGCAGAGCAGGCAGCCCCCTGGCACAGCTGGGGGAACACACATCCTGCACACCCCAGTATAGCTGGGGCCACCCCAGAGCTCTCTGGTCCACAAAGCCCCTTCACCCTCTTCTCCTCTCCAGTGGACAGACTGTAAGGTGCTGCCCCAAGGATGGGCTGTGGCAGCCTTACAACCCTGGGCTACAGGACAAGTATTTGAGTGCAGCAGCCCACCCTGTTGCTTGGAATACCAGAGCAGGAGCCCTGCCCTTTGGAATTGCTGCAGCAAGAGCCCACGTGAGGCTGAGTTTACCCTTCCCTGGAGGGTACTCACCAATGTGCTTCCCGTACATGTGGTAGTAGAAGGAGACACAGTAGTACTTGGCGGAGATGTTGTAGAGGGGGCTGATGAGCCGGGCCTTGTCCCCCGTCACCCGGGGCCGGGACGCCTCGATGAACATGTAATAACCTGCAGAGGGACAGGGAAAGGTGGGCAAGGGTGGGCAAGGTGGGCAAGACACGTGGGTCTGCCTTCCTCCGAACGATGGGGTGCCAGTGTGGCTGGGAGGCCACCCCAGCTGCTCTGTGCCCACTGTGGTCCTGGCTGGAGACACCTGCAGGACGCCCCCAGTGCCTCCCCTGCCTCGGCAGAGTTCAGGGAAGTGCAGGAGAGACGGGCATCTGCAGACCTGCTGTGAGCACATGTAGCAGGTGAGCTCCTGAACATCTGTCTGGGTGCAAACCGAGCTGTGCTCCTGCAGCACAAGGAGCCTCAGAGCTGACTGCACTGTGCAAGGACAGCACCACAAAGAGAAACCATTCCAGACTAATTTCTCTGCCTCAAGTCGAGGGAGAGAGGATTCGGTACATCTAGCCTAAACAATATTGTTGTCTAAAGAGAACAATACCAAAGCAGCTGTTAACAGCCCAGGGAGGAACAGATTAGCCATTTAATTTGTTAACATCATTTTCAATGCTCAATCAGGTTGGTGTACTGAACACTAATGGGAAAAACCATTTCCTTAGCTGGCCACTGGATGTTTCCCATTTTTTTTTTCTGAGTTCAAAGATATGTGTTTGCATACAAATTTACTTTTCTTATTACAGAAGGAGGGATGTAATATCCAGCTAAACAAGGATCATGTACTCTGTGCACAGCTAGAGTGAGCAATACGTAACACCAGTCTCCTCCAGCTATAGGTGAGGCTTCCTCCTGCCCCACAGGCAGCTCCTGTCTGGTTTCTCATGCTTCTGTGTGAAGGAGATCTGTTTGCATCCCTGAGAACTTCTTTGAGGAAACAGCTCACTAAAACTTACAGGGCCATTTCTAGGTGTTAGAGATATTCTCCTACTTGTTTATCCACTTTTTACTTCAAAACAAGCATCAAACAGCACAAGGGCATTAGGCAGCAGGCAATTAACTGACAACAAGAACTAATGCTCACACTATTTCCTTCAACAGAGTTGTGGGTGTTTTAATTGTGTGTTTAATTCCAATCAGTAATATGCAAATTAACTGCCTGCTCCCTGCACCCTGTGTGAAGTAGAAAGCAGATCAGCACTCCATCAGCTCCCAGAGCTGTAGGACCCTGACAGAGGTGGAGCACACCTCCCCTCCCCAGCCAAGCCCGCAGAAGCCCGGAGTTGTGCCTACCCTCGGGTGTGCCGCTGATGTCCGTGGGGGGCCCCGTGTTGACGGTGCGTTTGGGGTTCTGGGTCAGGGCGTTCTGCCGGGTCCAGTCGAAGTTGTCCATCTTGTCCTGCACGAAGCCGCAGATCTTCTCGTCCTCGAAGCGGCAGGTGTTGTCTGTGGGGATGGGAAGGGGAGGGGCTGCTCAGCTGCTGCTTTCGAACGCCTCCCCCAAGCTGCCTGGGTGCTCACAGCAGTGCTGTCACCACTGAGGCTCTGTGTCAGGCTGGGGGCAGATGGGCAGCCCCTGGCCTCAGGAGGAGGCTGGAAAGGAAGGCATCACAGAAATCACAGAAACCACAGAATGGGTTGAGTTGGAAGCAGCCTCAAAGACCATTCAGTTCCAAACCCACTGCCATGGGCAGGGATGCCATTCACTAGATCAGGTTGCCCAGGGCCCCATCTGACTTGACCTCGAACACTTCCACAGAGGGGGCACCCATAACATCTCTGGGCACCTGTTCCAGTGCCTCAGCACTCTGTGAGTAAGGAATTTACTCTTAAAATCTAATCTAAATCTCCCCTCTTTTATTCAAAAATGTTCCCCTTTTTGCTATCACTACCCATAATACATCAGTGATTAGTATTACTACAGAAGTGTTAATCCAGGCTGATTGATGTGATGGTCTGACAAAATGGAATAAAGCCATTATGGCTAAAGAGATTCTCAGAGAGATCTGAAGAGGCAAATGTAGAGGAGGGTAAAAAGATCACCGAAGGCAAACTGGCTACAAGGGCTTTTATATCAGAACAACTTGATGGCAGAATAATTTCCCCAGGAGAGAGGAAAAAGGAGCAGCAGATGACCCCCCCTCAAGCTATATATTTAACTAAACTATGACACACACGAAAAAAAATCATGTGGAGAAGAGGTCAGCTCAGTGTGACAAATGTGTCATTTAGCCAGAGTATATCTAATTTATACCAGCTAAAAGGCACATTTGATTTTGCAGCTTATGCTGGTTCCCCTAACAAAATAAAACACATAGGTAAAAGATTTTTATGTAGGATCAACCACATGTGCAATAGGGCTTGCTTTTATTACTACCACAAGACAGTTACACCCTACAGCAATATTGTAAGACAGATGAAAAATCTTGTGCATAGACATAACCCAATATGGACTTGCTGAGATTGGAATGAATTGGACATGACCAGGCTGAAGATTGTAACCTTTGTGTTAAAAAGGCAGTTTTGAGTCAAAAGCAAAGGCCAAGAACCAGCTTTACACTGCTGACACAATAGGAGAGGGATGGATAAAAGAGGCAAAAAAGAAAGAGGAAACTGGTCTGAGAACCGATGTGAAAACTGCAGTGTGTTTTGAAAGGTCCCTGGCCAGAAACCAGAGCTGGAGAATGAGCTGGAAGTGGGATCTCAGACCTAGTGAGTGATGTAGATACAGCAAGCACAGATATCTTTAGTTGCTGCTTTTAAGTAAGAGCAAGGTGTGCTATGAAACTGAAAGATAAAGCCAGGAAAGAACACACACACAAAGGAAGACACAGACCAGGGCAGCTGGGTTTTCTGTAAGCTCACTGGGAAATGCCACATGGCCACTCCTTTGGGCTGAGCACAGCCATGGGGGGCTTGTCTGGGCTGGCCACTTAACTGCTGATTAACCCAGGCTAAGTGCTTTCCGTTCAATCTGCTCATTTCTAATTAGCATCCAAATCCAAATTAGCCACTGCTCTGCAGTGCCTAACACAGGGGCCTGAACAGCATCTGGAGCTGAAGGAGAAGGGAGCAAAGGACAGGGCAGATGCCTGCAGGGTCTGAGACAGGGCAACTTTGTGGGATAGAGGGCTTCTTTCATCCCCAGAACAAAGAGATGGAAGGAGAAAAGAGTGAGAAGGCAGCTCCTCAGGGTCCCTCCTCGGCTCTCATGGCTGAGAGAAGAGTTCATGGCTGTACCAGATAGCCAGTGGTCCTCAAAGGAGAGGCTGGAGCCCACAAGCTTCCTGATGTTGCTGGGTTGTGTAACACCCCTGGTTTCTCTCCAGTGGACCAAAGACAAACATCTGCATGACTCCAGCTCACGGGCTGCCAGCTGCAGTAAAAAGAGACACATTTTCTCTTAGAATGGCATTATCCTACAGAGCAGGACCCACAATGACTGTCCTTTTGCAAAAGCACCAGGGCAATTTGCAGTTTGCACCTCTGACCTTGTTGAGCACATGGACTTTCAGAGAAAGCTGACATCTTTCTCCAACACAGAATTACCTTAACAGGGGATATCAGGTGGAAAGCAGTTAGAAGCTGTAACACAGAGGAACCTGGTTGAGAGGAAACAAACCACAAATGAGGAGGCACAGACATCAAACAAAATGCAGATTAAGGAGAAAGCACAAGCTCAGCTGGAGATCAGAGTTGTGCAAGACCAAGAGGACCTGAAGACAGCATTCCCAACTTAGCACCAAGGCCTGGTTGTGCCAGCCTGGTGGACTACTCTGCCTCATTTGTAAGAAGCTGCAAATATGGGATGATTCTGCTGAGAGAAGTGACTCAAAATCCTATAGAGAGCTCTTTTAATGTCCAAATAGGGCCCTGAGTGCATCCTCTCTTCTCACTCAAATGCAGCTCCTTCCAGAAGACAACACTTCTAGCAGAGCACATAAAACAAAGAAGGGTCCAACATGTCACAGACCAAGCAGTGCTGTTGCTTAACCAACAACATGATCCATCTCATGTGCAACACCACTTTCTGTGCAGGAGTTTGTAACTCCAGCACATTGCCTCTGCTGAGCTTGGGAGCTCAAGGCACTTTGCAACAACTGATGAACAAGGCTTAACTTCTCTGCAGCACAGCAATGCCTCTTTCTATATATCTCTATATATCTTCTGTATTACATGTGGGGAAATAGATGCACAAAGTATAGAGGGACACATTTAAGGTCACAGCAGGCAGGGCCTAAGCTGGAAACAGAACCCAAGTGCTCTGGCCCCTGGTCCTTTGGTTTAAAACAAGCCACAGGAAAGTAAAACTCTGTGGTTTCTCTGAGCTACAAGTGGAGATGCCATGAATAACTAGGAAGTGTTCAGTGTGGTTTGGGACACTGCCAGTACGTCACCTCTGGATGGTTATCAGCAAGGTTCACCAGGAGAAATCCTGCAGATCCAGCCAAAAAGAAAACATTTAAATCACCTGCTGTACCTCAGAGTCCACAGAGGTGATCTGACTTTTGACCTTGACTGTGTGATGGACACCTTCTTGAAGACTTTTGCCATTTGCCAGGGATCCTGGCTCATCATCAAGGTGTAAAGGAAGCTTCCTGCTTAGAATGTAAGCAGTGGATTGAAATATTGAACAGAAGTTGTTCTCTGGATTGTTGCAGATGAGGTGGAGGTGGCAGGGGTGCTGGCTCCTTAAAGGCTGGACTTAGTGCTGTCTTCACCAAGATTTCCTTGGCAGGCTTTGCAGTGGTGGCAGCTCAGAGTGCAGAGATGTTTGCTCTCAGTTAGAGACACCTCCCTGCATTCCTAAGGGAGAGATCCTCTGTTGTGGCTATTAGCATTTTTTGTTGCTGTGCCTTCTTGAGAAACATAATGGAGGTTTTTCTTTCAAGTCCTTAGGGGAAAGCCAACCCTGGTTCTGAAATTCTGGCTGCCAGATGAATGCAAAAAATAATAATCCTATTCTAGCTGCAGACTATGGGTGAATAGCAGATGTAGTGCACTTGAATAAAATTGCCTTCATTATTTAGCTGTGCCCTGACAACTGAAGCTTGGAGCATAAAGGACCATGCCCTGAGCCCCAGCTCTGTTGCAGACCTGCTGTGTGACCCACAGGCCACCACATTCTGGACATCAGTTTCCCCACCTAGAAAATGAAGACAATGAGAACTGTATTGAGACCTCAAAGTATGTCATGATCCAAGAAAGAACATTTAACAGTCTCTCTCATTGCAAGTTTCTAGGGCTTTAATAACCAGCAATGGAAGAAAGCTTTGCAGTGCTGTAACTGGTTAAGTCATCCTATTTGCCATCAGGATACAAGGAATGTCATCTTTCTTTACCTTTGCATTACAAACATTCCTGAAGAATGGGCACACACTTGAGTAATCCAACTATAAACACAGGATGACATCTCATTCCCACATGTTCTTACCTGGACGAACTTGGAGTCCTCTGGACTCTGAGCATTATCAGAGACCAGACACCCAGGCTAATCTACAACAACCAACATCTGCCACGGATCACCACCCACTGTACTTGTCCATGGTCCCAAAATCATGTTTTTAGCATCATACACAGCCAGACTGCAAGCATAGTGTTGCTTCTCTGGAAGGGCAAGACACGTGGACAACCAAAAAATAAACCAGCTATCCCATATACTTCTTAATGACCTCATCACCAAGGCTACATCTGATGAAACAAAGGCAACCAAAACACCCATGGCTGAGGAGCTGGAATGGCTTGTGGGGCAGCACTCCAGAGTTTAGTTTAGAAAGCAAAGGTTACATCCAAATAAAATTGCAGAGGAGGTAGGAAGGACAAAGCAGATCCCCCAGCACTGGAATTTGGTCATGACATTAAAATAATCAGTTATTCTAAGAGAACTTTAAGGTAAAATCTTAGAATGAAGATAATTCTTAGGCAGTTTTAAAAATACAAATTCTGTTTTTTAGAACCAGATTAACTGATTTTTAAGAGTCAGTCTTACTGGTAACCTCTAAATATTTGAAATTCCCAATGTCTTTTGTTCACTTCCTCTGCTCTTCCTTTGCTTTTCCTTTATAACCCAATGCCTGGCTCTGTAACCATGCCACATGCATGCCTGCCCCAATGTTATTAACATCTTATTAGGCTGAGAGAGAAAATGCATGAAGAAGTAATTGTATTAAGTGACTCTCAGAGTTTGTAAATTAATCACCATTGTGCATGCCCTTGGATCAGGCTGCCAGAGGTATTAATCATCTAATCTTTGCCTTTCACTTGAGAGCTTTCAATGTTTGCTCCCAGAATTTGGCTAAGCAGCCTGGTGTGAACTTTTCCCTGGGGTGGTGGTAGCAGGGGAAGTAGGAAAAGAAGAGGTAGCAGGAAGGATTTCCATGTTACTGGGATGAGAGTTGGGGAACTCAGCTGTGGTCCAAAGAAAGAGCTAAAAGCCCTTGGGTTCTTATTTCACTGTCAGCAGGTCTGAAAGGAAAGGGTTTCTCTGAAGCAAGTGTGGCAGGTCCCATTTTAGGCAGTCAATCTCAAGGCATGATCTCACAGGCAAGGGCTTCACAACCAGCCCAGAGGTCTCAATATTCACCAGAGGATGGGCAGCTTATATCAAGGGAAATCATAAGTGTTGGGTTTACTGCATGAAAAGCATGAGTGGCTGAGTTATCTTTCACCACAGGCAAATTTCCTGCAGTTGTTCTGGACTCAATCAAGCTGCCAAAGCTACCCCAGGCAGGCAATCTGAAGGCTCAGTTTACAAAGAACCCAAGAGATTGACACAATTAGGACTGAAGTTGCTCTGGGTTTACCAGTGATTTATGCAGTGTAAAAGCAAGTGGCAAAAGGCCAGATTTTGTCACTTCCACCTGCGGGCTGGGACGCTTTCCTCCTCCAGCAAGTACCGAGAGACACATTCTGGAGTAGGTCCCTGGCAATATGCTCCGTGTTTCCAGTGAGTCTTCTATGGAGAATATTTAAAGAAGATCAGGAAGTGAGGAAAAGCAAGCTAATGGAATCAAGAATTAGAGCCAAAAATTCCCTCTGACTCTGTAAGAAGCTCCTACTCTCAGGCAGAGTATGGTTCATCAAACCATCCTCAGAGTGTGAACGTGCAAGAATTAACACCTTGTGGCTGCCTTAATAAGACAGCTCCCTATCCTGATTCTTGGCTGCCATCACCTAATCCTGGCTTCTCCTCCCCACTGCTACCCTGCAGTGCAGCAGTAGCACTCACCTACACACAGAGTAACACATAAAAACACTGAATACTGACTCAGCAGCTGGAAACAGGGAGAAACAGCCCCATGCTCTCCATGGAGCACTAGCAAGTGTCTGCCCATCTCTGCCCAAGAGCCTTGCCTGGACTTACATCCCACAATCAAAGCAAAGGGACCTTGTTGCATTCCCTGAAGATCATTTCCCCACTACTTACAGCAAGCTAGAATTCCTCTTTTATGCTCAATGGGCACTATCATTGGTGTTAAAGACCATCATTATTAGCCATTGTGTATTCTGCTCTGAAATCAATAGGAGCTCTGGATGCTCAATATAGATGGGCCTGCATCTTGCCAAGAATAGCCAGAAGGTAAATAAGCAAGTTAACAGTGATGACACTGAGGAGAAGAAGAGAGGGACTGTGCTCAAGGAGTTTGCAAGAAGAGACAGGTCTGAGCTGGAGACTGCTCCATACAAGCCTACAGAGGTACCAAGTGGTATCATTCCTAGCCAGAAGAGGATGGGGAATATTCCTAAACACAGATATTGTGGGGAACATTTAATAACCTGATTACTGGTAGTAGATTGCTTGTGCTGGGGCACAGCAGTGAGTGTTCAAGATCACAGTCTACCCAGTCACAGAGATACCAGGTGTGAGCGAGAGGCTTATCCCTGGTGTAAATCTCCTGGCAATAAGTCAAGATACAACAAATGGAATTATTTACTGGAAGCTTTAGTATATGCAATTTCATCCCCTTTTGGGGAAAAATATTTGACAAAGTCAGCTGTGTATTCCAGCTGCTCGTCTTGCCTGATCTGTTGGAGCACTTGACTAACATGCATTACATTCAAAGCATTAACACAAGGGTCTTGCTGCTTACCTGCTGGATTGGGATAGTTGATTGCTGGAAAAAGAAATAGAAAAACAAGTCAGAACAAAAGCAGAAATCATAATCAAAGTCTGAAAATAAAACAAACACATCGAGAAAGGTCACAAATGCACAAGTCTCCTGGCAGCATCCCTGTGAGAAAGCAGTGCTTGGTGCCTGTTTTTCGTGGTGGAAAATGATGCTGACACTGATCCAAGCAGCAGAAGACCTTAAGAAAAATCCCACCTATTCCCAGGTGACCCTGGGATTGCATAGAGAAACTCTTCTGGTAACCCAAGTAGTTTCCTTCTGGAGCACCCAATGGGACAGCACCCACTTAGATACCAAAGCTTGGTATCTAAGAGGGACATCAAAGCAGTTTGATGCACTGTGGAAGATTGACATGATGGGTATGCTGGGGACACTGGACACGTTGTCAGTCCATGGGACAAGAGGGTTGTGTGAAATCAAGCAAACACAGGAGGAGAAGGATCTGTACTTTCTGCCAAAACAGAGGGTCCAAACTCCTGTTGGAGAGTAAAGAAATCACAGAGTTATGGCAATAGAGAGAGCTGTTGGGATGATGGGGAGAGAAGTATGGTCAATGTATATCCATGGGATCATCTGGGATTCAAGGTATTGGACAGAGCTACAGCTCTATGAATGAGTAGTTAGGAAAGGAATCATGCATTCAGCTCTGGAAATAACTGAAGTCTCCCGAAATCCTCTTACTTTTATGGGTGTGTGGCTAACATACAGCATCCAGTGGCTATCTTGTGTAATAAGCCACTGCACCATGGGGAGCTGCAGCATGGCCTGGCTGGGGTTTTGGGGGTCCCCTGCCCACAGAGTGGAGAGTGCAAGTCAGAGCTGCTGAGTGGAGGATGAGTGGAGACTGACCTTCAGAGGTCTCTAGTGCTCTGCACTGATGGCAACACGCAAAGCCCAGCCCAGTGTGACAGCACTGTGCCCTCAGAACTGCTCAGAGCACAGAGACCCACCCAAGGGTCCCAGAGGAGCACACCCCTGCATGCCCACACGCCAGGCCCGAGGCTCTGCCCTCGCAGGCAGGACGAGGAGGAGACACCTACGTTCCATGTACCGGATGATGCGGGCAGCCACATCTCCAGCCCCAAAGCTGGTGATGGGCGTCAGGCGAACTTCATAGCTCTGAGGCACCTTCAGGTTGGGCAGGATGTGCTCCAGCAACAGGCCTTTCTCCATTTTCTTCACAGGAATGAAGGTTTGGATGGTGTTTCTCTGAGATAGCTGCATAGAAGAAGATCCCACAGTGTTATGAAAATCCTGAAACTGGAAACCTGAGCAATCCCATCCATCACCTAACACCCTATTCCTCCTCTCCCTATGTAGACATACACCTTCTTGCTCCATGAGATCTTCATGCAGTATTGGTTTGAAAATTGCCATCTCTGGTTCAGAACAGTGATCAGGAGCCTGAGCTCTCCCTGAAGGGAAGCCTTGGTGTCCTCCTGACTGGAGGGACAATTTGAACTAAAGGTCCTGAAACAACTTTGTGTCAGAATGGAGGGAGAAAATTAACCCAATTCAGTCTTGTTAGTGCACCCAGGTCCTGTGCAAACACAGCATGGCATTGCACCAAGATACCCTTCAGTCCACAATCACTGCTGCAGAATTCATTCATTTGCTGCCCGGGCCATGTGGCATTTCATCTGGTGTCTCACTGGACCAGTCTACTACCATCCTTCCTCAGAAACCTTCCATAGGGTCCATCCTGGAACCCTAGACCACATCTCCTCCACAGACCAGAGCAAGGGGTCTAGTTCAAGTCAATGGTTCTCTGGAGTCACTCATTGGCCTCCTCTTCCTCTGATGCCCATTGGAAGGGATTGAACTATACTAGCTGAACCATACCAGCTAAACATTGTTCAGTTTGCTAAGGCAGCAGGGAAGTTTCAAGAAAACAATGTGGAAAATATCGTTATCAAAATCACCACCACTAAAAATGATGAATTACATGTCAGTGAAACTTCCCTGCCATGGTCATGCTTGCTTGGCTGGGAAAGAACAAGAACGAGGATTGCATTGTGAGGATACAATTTCCTGCCTGTTGCTGTGCAGTGCCTGGATCCTTGCAGCAAGATATGTTACTGGGGATGTTGGTGCTGGTAAAAAGACCTTTGGCAGGACTTTCCATAGTCCAGTGTTCACTGAGCCTTCCCCTGCCTCTGGTACATCCTCTAGGCTGAAGTTTTCATTGCAAAGGCAATTCTCCTGACAGGCAGTCTCAGTGTTCATCATTAACTCTGAAGTTACAGGATTACTGGAACTGGGATGCATGGAGGAAGGTTTACAGCAAATCTGTCAGTGTTGAGAGTGTGGGGCAAGAGGACGGAGTGAGGGCACAGCAGAAGGAAAGGCCACTACTAAAGCAGGGCAAGGGGCAATGCCAATGTGGCACTCAGTAAAAACAAGTCCATGTAATCCCTCCTCTGTCTGTCTCCAGCTCTCATTAAGTAACTCTAAGTTCAAACTCAGAAGCAATGGCTGCTGCTGTAGAGATTTCTGTGCCAAAGCCCCATTCACTTCCCAACACTGACAGGACTTAGTGATCCACCCCCTTGACCTGCCCACAGTTTGGTGGTGGTCCCAAGTGAGGGGGTAGGGAGTGGTCCCTGAGAACCTGTGGCTGCACGTGGTTCTCACAGTGAAAAACAGTTCTGCACCTGCCTTTCAGATGGTACCTAAATGAGACTTTGTACCTGAACAGATCAGGGGCTAAGTTGCTTGAGGAACTACTTGCTGCACTCTCCTCCTCCTCCCCTGGGCAAGATGGAGCAGAGAGCTGGGAGCTGTTCTGGTGCCTTCCCCCAGCTTGGTGCCACCCTACAAGGCACCCAAGAGCAGTCCTAGTGGGCAGGACCAGGGCAGTGCCTCTGGGAACCAGAAGCACCGGGATGCTGCCAGGATCTGTTCATATCAACAACGCCCTATCTGCACACATGCAAGCTGGGTTCTGACCCAGCTGGCATTCCTACTGCTCAGCCCTCCCATCTGCCAGCCCTCCACACTGCTGCTCTGGCCAAGTGGTGGCAGAGCTGGCTCCCAGGGGCAGGGACTTAACCTGGGATCATTAGCACCAGACCCCCAATTATCTGGGAGAAGAGGAGCAGTCAGAAGCCAGAAGCAGAAGGCTGGCATGGGATAGCTCCTGGCATGGGACTTTTTGGGGAGTGGAGTGTGACTGGAATGGCTGGCAGCAGCTCCTCCCCACAGGCTGCCATTTGCTGGGGTGTTGGGATGGCAGCCAGCAAATAGGAGGAGGTCAGGAGCCATTTCCCTCATCTAGATATAACCTTTAGAAGAGAAACAAAATGGAGAGTCAGAGGGAAAACTGAGGGTGAGATTCAGACAGTGCAAATTCCACCTCAGCTGGGAGTTAGGTGGAATTTGGGTATCTAAAGCCTCTGGGAGCAAGGTCAAATCACATACTCTCCCACATCATCTAATCCAGGATGAACTGAGAAATCAGCCTCCAGTCTGGACTGCAAAGCTCTGGATCCCCCAGTTGAGTCTATCCTCGGGGACTTGTGTTACCAAATAAATAGCTGGCTGTCACCCAGGTTTGGCTGCAAAACAGAAATAATTAAAGGCACATATGCTTTCCATGGGTTGTAACCTCTCTGCTTCTCAGAAGAGATCTGGATCACTAGGTAATGGGGGAGGCACAGCCAAGGTTCAGCATCTATCTCCTCTTGGTGCATAGAGGAAAAGTTTTAGGAGGGTCTTTTCCCTGCACCAAATAATTTGGGTCTATATCTTCTCCCAGCGTATGTCCTGTCTCTGTCCAATATGCAACTTGGACAGACACAGAAACTGGCTGCCAGCAAGACTGCCCTCTGCACATCTTTACTACAGTCTCTACAGTCCTGGCATCACAGCAGAACTGGCCCTGGACGTCTCTGGAAGGGCTGGCTGTTCTCTGTGAAAAGCAGCATGGGCCCTGAGCTAGCTGCAGCTGTCAGTAGAAACAGCCAGGTGCGCTGCCAGCACAGTTTAAAGGGCATGAAATTAGTGCAAGGGAGGAAAACGGGCAGCTCCAGCCAGCTGCTCGCTGTGTGCATGTGGAGCAGGTGCTGGCTTGCAGTCCCTAGCTCAGGTCCAGCAGAAAGAGACATAAAGGCCAAGGTCTGCCTCTGCACCCCCCTCCTTAAACATCCTTTGCGTCCCTGATTGCCAGCAGCAGGTCTGTGCGGAGCTGCGTGCATCAGTCCAGCAGGAACTCATTTTTCAATCCACTTCAGCTGCCAGCTGTTTCCCTTTCTCCTGCTCCATGTGTTCTCATGCTATCCTGGCATCTCCCTCCTTCCACCCCCTTCTCAGCATCTCTCCTCTGGATCACACTGCCCCGGTGTTGCAGTTTAATATTGCTGCAGTGCAGTTAATAAAGCAGAGGCCGGCGCAGAGGACAGGGAGACGCTGGCCACCTTATTAGAGACGCCGAAGCCTCAGTGGAGGAGCTCATGCAACAAGCTCATTCATCACCAGGCTCAGGAAGCTGGCTCAGGGGCCAGAACAAGAGCACTGTGCAAAGCACAGACTCTGCCTTTACCTCCTTCCTTTCCCAATAATCCGAGGAAGGGGACAGGAAAGGAAAAACCCAAACAAATCCAGACTTTCTACCAGCTGGCTGTGAATAACAC
Organism: Notiomystis cincta; assembly: GCA_013398075.1. Taxonomy (NCBI): domain Eukaryota; kingdom Metazoa; phylum Chordata; class Aves; order Passeriformes; family Notiomystidae; genus Notiomystis; species Notiomystis cincta. The sequence continues at coordinate 221,791 of VZRX01023581.1, read as the reverse complement.
ACAGGCTGCAGAGGTGAGGATGTTCTTGTAGAATGGGGTCATTAAAAACACCTTATGGAGGGCAGAGTATTCACGTGCAGTGTATGCAACCCGTCCCTTTCCCTCTCACTGCAAGCAGTACTGGCCATCAGGGAGAGCCACCAAACCTCTGGGAGCTGCAAACCAGGGCTGTCCTTTCTCATTCCTCACCATCACCTACCCTGTGGGTGGGTTCTGCCTGCCCTTTCCCCTGCTGTATCCTTTGAGCCAGCCTGTGATGCCTGCAGAGTGTTTGTCCCTCTGTAGCCAGCTGAGCTGGCCCGTGCACCGGGAACACACACTGAGAGTCTCAGAGACAAAAGCAGGGTGCCACAGTACCCCTGCCCCTGCTTCCATTCCCAGCTGGGGCATTGTCACAGCAGAGGGCCCAAGGTATGGCACTGCCACACCTACATTTTCTGTTTATATAGGCTATTAAAAGAAAAAAACAGGATGATGTTTTCAGACTGAATGATGTTTACACCAGATATGTACCAGCTAGCAGCCTTAGTAAAGCTAAAGGATATTAATTAACACCTCTGTCAGGAGTTACTGTCGTGGTTCTGCTCTACACCACCACAACAACTCACCTGTGCTGAGACTGGTGTGACTTGTGATGCCATGCATGTGGTCTCACAACCAGCTGTATATTAATACTTGTTTGAAGGAAGAATTAGAAAGAAAATCTGTTTCATCACCAAACCCCAAGGTATTTCCAACAAATACCAGCTAGAAAAATGTACATTAAAATAATTTAGATACCCCAACAAGCTGGTCAGAGCAAAGGAACTGTTTCAGGCATCCAGCTTCCTAGCATTGCAATTCATTGCCAATGCTCTCTCTTTACTTGTCCTGCTTCTTCAGCAACTTCTCAGCTCAGGGCACAAGCACCAGCTCTGCTTTCCAATATCTCCATTCAAATCCTTTCCACACATGCTCGCTCTTTCACCCTTTTTTCTCAGCCTCATTCAAATTCCCCTGGCTGCTCCTTCCTGCAGCACGAAAGAGACGGGTGGCTGCCTGCATTCCCACTCCATCCTCACTGACTGCAGATATGGGCTGCAGGGACAGCTCCCAGCTCCATCCACAGCCTCTCCAGCCTCTCTGAAGGGAGAGGAGGCAGCAGATAAAGGCAGCCTTGCACTCAGGCTCCATCCCTCTGGCAGGCTCTTCCCTGTGCAGCTCCACACAGGAGCACACCAGACAGATGCTGTCTCTGGCACGTGTGCAGGTGGGGTGTCCTAAGCCTCCCCACTCTCCCCCTCCTCTCTCATCTGTGAGTGTCAGGACACTCTGGAGAGCAGCTGTCCACCTGACTAGGAGCTGTGGAGAGCCTGGTGGTGCAGGGAGCACAGGCATCTCAGAAAGGTCTGACAAGAAGCATGGGGTGATACTCTGGACAAAATGATCTTCGACTGCCTGTGCAGCTGGTGGGCTGCACTCTTCAAGCAACCAGCAATCAAAGTGTTCTTCAAAGCTCAGTGCCAAGCTGCCCAGTTTCTCAGCACACACAGACATCCCTGTTTAGCAAAGATGTCCAGGGGCCAGGAGAAGGTGAGAGTAGCAGAAGGGCACTTTTCTTCTGACAGGCAGTGCCACGCAGGGTGTGACAGAGCCTCCCATTTGTACCACTTCAGCCTGTTTTCACAGAGTCTTGGCTTCACTGCATAGCTCTGTCCCAGAGTGCTGCAGGCATCATCTCTAATCAGATTTCCCCAGTGGCTGGGACTGTGACGACCTCATCCCAACAAGTCCAACTAAAACACAGCTGCTCCCTTCCTAAGGGAGTGTTGTTCACAAAGACCAGAAACAATCACACCACTGCCCTCACCATGATGCCACTGGCAGTGTCTGTGGCCTTAAACTGGTGACAGGCAGGAAAGAGACTCCCAAGACACTGGAAGGGGCTGAGATTCTTTATGGTGCTGGTGATAGCTCCTGGGATGAACATGGGGTTCTGCAATGTCAAACCCTCCTGCTACTTCATCTGACATTCCCTGTCCTCAATTCCTGCTCCTACTGTGCCTCCAAAGCTACAGGATGTGTGGCAGAGAGGCACCCTCAGAGTTTGGAAGCCATGGACTTCTTAAAGTTACGAAGAAAAAAATAAAAAAGCAAATATGATTACAGAATTTACGTGTGTTGGAGTTTATAGTACCAGAGATTGAAAGCACATTATCCAATTCTCCAGTTCTGGAGAATGAGAGCTCAGCAGATGAGTTCCACAGGGAGAAGTAATTTCTTAGGAAACAAGGAATGAAAAATGCTCAGAAATAGGGTCAGGAGGGAGGGGGGCATAGGAAATTTTAGGAAATTCTCTTGAACGTGAGGCTCCAATATGTTCCACAATGCTGGAAAAAAATGCCATAAATCTGGCCCTTCCTTTCCCCTTCTTCCTATTCACTCTCTGGCACACAGCAGTGGATTGACATTGTGGTCCTTGGTGTCACCTTGGCACCACAGGGCAGAGCAGAGGAAGATGTCTTTGACATTCATTTTGAACACCATGAATTTGATGCTTGATCTCTGTATTTTGGCAGAGGGATAAAACCCTCTGCTCCCAGAGCTCAGAGAAGGGCAAAGCTTGGCTACAATCTAGGGCACAGCAGGAGAAGTACACTCCTGGCTGGCAGTGTCCAGTCCCCTGTCACCAGAGGGGCTGCCTCTGCTTATTAATTTTATATATGTATCCCATCTTATCTTAGAAGTGGTTTGTTCCCTTTAGGCCTGCTCCTCCCCCTGGACATCTGTTCCGGAGCCTGATCGCCCTAATGTTCTCATTTCCAGACTGAATTTATTCACATGCAGTTTGCACCTAGTTATCTCGTGCCACTGTTGTCCTTTAGCTTAAACAGCTCTTTTCCCTCACTGCTGCTTGACCCCCTGATGTTTTACAGACAGCAATCTCACCACCTCCCAGCCTTTGCTCTGCTGGGCTGAGTACTCTGACTGTTCTTGTAACACAGACTCTCACTTTCTGGGATTGACTCTACAGTGTTTTTCTGCATGATCCCACTTGCTGGAGTTCAGTGCCCCAGCCCTGCATTTAGGATGTAGTGGTACTTCTCCACCTTGCCCAGAAGTACCTCGAGTTTCATCTAGGAGTGCATTTGCCCTTTCTCACACCTACATCTTATCAGCAGCTACTTGAAGTCAACTCACTTGTGCACTGCACTCATTCCCCAATGATGAGCTCCCAGCCTGCAGCACCTTCTGCATCTATGACCCTGCCTTTGTACCACTGCATTTCATCCCACCAGAACCACACATCTTTCAGATCTTCCAATCCTTCCTCATCCTTCACCAAGGTGGCATTGTCTCCCAGACTGGTGTCAGCTGCACAAAATTTCAAGAGCACAATCCTAATAGAGGATTCTGAACTCTGGCTGGTATCAGCTGCAGGGAAGATGCCTGACTACTCTGGAAAAACCATTTGGGTAAGTTTTTGGTAGTGAAGAAATTTGGTTTGGATATGAAGATAGTCATTGTGATGTTTCTTTATAATCTTTCATCAAACTTCCTCTGCCTGTCACATTGAATTAAAATATTTTCCTTGGTTAGTACTTAATCACCATCTTGGATGGAAATGATGTCAAGCATTAACCTCATCAATTAAAGGGCTAAGGTAAGTTTAAAGTTGGATTTATTTCATTTTCCATGCTTGATAACCATTACTCCTAAGGGGTTTCCAGAACAAATAATCACATTGCAAGCACAAAGCTGGCATTTCCCAGCCAAGCACATCAGTGAACTGAAATTCATGCCTATGCTTTTCATCAGCCAAGCACACAGGTTCAGATGCTGGGATTAAGCAAGGATGGATGGCCAAACCAAATCCATTATTCAGTCTAAATGAGGATTCCTGGAAGCTTTTTGTACTGAACTGTCCTTTCTCAGGAGGCCCAGTTTCTTGGCTGAAACTTTCCCTGCTCCAGAGAGAGAAGCAACTGCAACCTTCAGTGGCTCCTGAGGACAGCTGGAGCCATCTAGGCTGGGAGTCAGTCTCTCTCTCTTCCTCTTGCAAAGGCAATCAGCTGCCCATCCTCATTAGGTGCCAAGAGCAGCAGTTTATGGCTTCCTAGAGAAGCCAAATTGGTGCTGTCATGAATTACTGTAAGTGCTTGTTCCACACTCTTCAATAATGTCTTTCATTAGGATCTTATCAGAAAGCAATATGTATTTTATTAGCGTATGTTCCCTGGTCTAAGGAAGAACAGACCTAGCCTTCACTCTGTCAGAGAGGCAGTCAAGCACAAGCCTTAACTGAGGCTCTCTTCTACTGTCTCACAGCCTTGTTTTCAACCCTGAGGGCACATGCAGCCCTTCTGTTTCAGACTGGAAGCTCTCTACTCTTACTGCAAGTTCCTACCTGTACTTCACTAGGCACTGCAGAGCCTGAAATCACCTCTCTGTCTACTGGGTGGGCACGAGCTGGATAAGACACAACATCTCTCATGTTTCTCCACATCCCCCTCTTGCACAGAGCCACAGCTCCAGACTCTTTTGAGCCTCACATCTGAAAATCAGCACTGCTCAGTGCCTTACTGGATCCAACTCCATATCTATCCCTCCATCAGTAAGCACAGCCTCCTCTTCCACCGATTCCCTTGCACTGGACACATCTGCTTGCAGCCAGACCCATGCACTGTGCCCTCAGCTCTTCTGGCTCCAAGAACAAAAAGCCATTTGGCTCTGCACAGTCCAAGTCTGCAGTTAGGCTGAGCTCTGAGGCACTCTAACTATGATGTGGGTGTAACCTGCAAGCAGGACACCTTCCACCAACAGGAGTTGCCATCTCCCCAGCTTCATTTCTGGGGTTCTCTGCAGATCCTGGCAGAGCCCTCTGTTAGGGCACCTTCAACCTTGAAAACAGCTAATAAAGGATAGGGCTGATGCTTCCTGGAGCAGAAACAGCCTTTTTGTGTGACTCTGGACTTTCCAGTCTGGTACCTGTAATGAAGGTATGTAGGTAAGCATCATTCCAGAGTCCCTAGGCTGTCTATAAAGAAGAGGCAGAGGCAGCAGAGGATATGCAGGGAGAGCCATAAAGCCCCTCACATTGCTCCATGCTGCCCATTTCACTTCTTTATGACACACAGCCAAAACATGCATCTAGTGCCTACTCCTTTCATTTGTGACTAGCTGTGGGAGAGACTTCATCTCTCTCCCAAATCCTTCCCCTTCACACACTCTTATCTCCAATGTGTTCCAGGAAGTGAGAGCCAGGGGGAGAAAAGAAACAAAACCAAGAACAAAGAAAAAAAATGGAAACAGAAACAAAAGAAAGAAGAGGTGGAATACAGGAGGGGGAGCAGGGAAAGGCACAAAGGTCCACAAAGAAAAGAGGGTGAAGCAGTAGGAGCAACACAGACTGACTACTGAAAATAACACATGAGCAGAGTATAGGGAGGAAGCCACATCACAGCCTATCAACAGCGACTTTCTGAAATACTCAATACTAGCATGTACCCCTTGAAGCCACTGAAGGAGTGTGGATAAGAGATGCACAGAAAGGACTGACTTTGATACCTGGCAAGCATTTTTCATTCTGCAGTCAGCTTTGTAAAACACAAGCCAAGAGCCTGCTGGATATGAACAAGCACAGTGGTGTGAAAACAACATCTGTATCCTGCAAAGCTGCTATGAGGGGTCTATTGGTTTGGGGAATCTGATTATCTCTTCTCTCACATTTTTCTTACCCAAAATGAACACTGAACAGTGGTGTTAGGAGCTAGAAAGACATGAGGTTTTCCTTCTAGATGTGTTTTAAGATTATATGAGCCTTTCCAGCAAGATTATTCGAATTGTTTTTCTCAGCCACTGTAACTGTTCTGAACACAGCTAAAACTGGTACATCTGCTTGAATTATTCCCTTGTACTAGGAAAGCTAAACAATATCCTGCATTTTCTCTGCCCAGTCAAGTACTTGAACGGCATTAGGAACAGTATGTACAAAAAGTTAATGTTAAGACAAAATCTCTGCAAGGCACCTTATGAATGGCAAGACACCTTGTAAAACTGTCAGCTACCCTGTTTTGGGCAGGTTACCTTACTCTTTGGATCTGGTTGAGACAGAGGTAATTTTCCCAACAGGAGCCCTCACAATGCTGCGCTTTGTATGGGTAGCTATGAAGAACTTGGTAACACACCAGTGTTTTGGCTACTGCTAAGCTGAGTTCCCACAGCACTGGTGCTATCTCTCCAACACTCTCCCCTCACCAGCAGGCTGGGGGTGGGCAAGATCTTGGGAGGGGACATCATATCCAGGACTGCTGATTCAAATTGACCAAAGGAATATGGAAGTATGACTGTGATATTTGTTTTCCAGAGCAACTGCTACATGTACTGAAGACCTGCTTCCCAGGAAGTGGCTGGACATTGCCTGCTGATGGGAAGTAGAGAGTCAGTTGTTCATTTTCCTTTGCTTATGCACATGGCCTTAGCTTTGGGTTATTAAATTGCCTTTACCTTGACCTGCATGGTTTTTTCAATCTTATTTTCTCTCCCCCTGTCCTGCTGAGGAGGGGAATGATAGAGCAGTTTGGTGGGCAACTGGCATCCAGCCAAGGTCAACCAACTACACTTTACTTGCTTTGGATAATCACAGAAGAGAAATGAAACCTTAAGACTGAAGCACAACTAATCTGCAACTGCTCATATTACTAATTTTCCCAACTAACCGATTATAAATGATCTGTGGACTAGGGAAAACCAGCTCTGGAAAACCATGTATCATACTGAAGAGCAATTTCTGAATGCAAAAAGACAGAATTAATCAAACTAATTCTTTAGTTAAGTATCATTTGCTAAGCTCTCATGGGCAGAGGGAAGAAGTCCCAATAGTGGCACTGGAAACTGTTAGACTACCAAAGAGGGAAACCTTTTCCCATGGCTGGCTACCAGTCATTTCCACTGAAATCACACCTGACCCATTAGTACTGGTCAGGCCTGTGCCAAGCTTCCCTGGCCACTCACCCTTGCAGAAAACACTCTGATCCTCTGGCTGACAGGGCCAACAAGAGCCATGGCCAGGCAGACACCTCCACCTGCAGTGAGAAATGGCTGGGGAACACTCCCTCCCTTTGTGCTGGGCGGAGGCTCTGCTGTTGTCAACTTACCCAACAGAGAGTACAAACATGAAATGTGGAAAAAGCTCCTTGTTTCCACCCCCATCAAACATTCAGCTATCCTGGGATCTTCCCTTATAACAGAGGTGGAGAAGACCTTGTTATAGCAGCATCCTCTGTGACAGATTGCTAGGGATGAAAACGGGGATGGCTCAATGCGCTATCAGTGCAGTGAGTGATGGTGTGTCCCATTTCCAGGCAGCAGAGAGCACAGCTGAGGTAAGATCCTGCTGTCCTCACTCCCACATGCCTGTGGCAAAGTCACTGCTTCACCTCTAGGTCCCACACAGCAATCCTACTAAGCTTCAAGGACTGCTTGCCCACCCTTTGTTATTGATCAGTCAGTTCTCCTTCCACCAGCATGTGGCTGACACTCAGTCCCAAACCTCTCCTCCTCCTGCAGCCCAGAAAGGCAGTGCTTCCTCTCCCCTCTCTTGCTTCCCCTGGCTTTGCATCACGATGGCAGTTCAAACCAAGCACACCTACTAACACTGGCTTATTTCTACATCCTTTTCCACCTCTTCTTCAGGGCTGAATCCTGCTCAGCATCACGTAGGCCACTAGCACAACTGTAGGCAATTGTCTTGAGAGCAAAGATATAATCTGCCTATTCTCACTGCCTGAACAAAAGTTGAAATAAAAAAAAAGAGCATCAGTAGGGAGATTGGATTGTTAGAGCTAAAAAAAGACCTTTTCTCACTACAGAGGATGGCTCTGCAGGTAGATGGAATTGCGTTGATTTGACACCCCATACGACAGCAGCCTGTGATCAAACATCAAAACTGGCACACAAGGTAGGCAAAAAAAGAAGAGAGGACTAGAGGAGCTTTTTGACAGATGTGACCTATAAGCCATCCTGGAACAGAGGGCCTGCTTTGAGATTCAGCACTGGGCAAACACTGAAGCCAAGTCACTGGAGTCCTCAGTGCTAACACCAGTGAGACAGGACCAGCAGAGCCTGTATCAAGTGCAATGATGAACACCAAAGGGGTGTGGTTTGTCACACCCCATGAGTATTTCGGTCCACACAGCATCTCACATGCAGCCAAGGCCACCATGTGCTGCTTCAGGAAAAGCCACACTGCCTTCCTGGTTGCAGCCAGCTGGGACTGTGATGCTCTAGGTAAGGGGACTCACACATGTGCCCTGCTCCATGTCCCTGTTCCATGTGCCCTGTCTGTGTCCTACCCTGGACATCAAACTGGGCTGTCCAATTAAGCATCCTGTCAGCTGGAGGATTTTTGGGTGGATGTGGCACCACAAACCTATTTCCTTTTTCCAGGTAACACCAGGCCAGTGCACCACAGAACACATTTTACCCAGAGCAGGATGGGGACCTCCCTAGCTCACAAGCTGCAACTCTTCTTTAAGATTTTCATTTTCTAGTATGAAAACTAGGATAGCCCTGACTGCTTTTTAGTTAAGTCCTAAACCAGGTATCACCTCCTCAGCTCTTGCAGCATCCCCCAGGTGAAAACCTCACTGCAGTAGTACAGTGGCAATGCACAGGATCAGGCCAGTGGGGTCACAGTGCACCAGAGAGCCTTGGGATGAGGGCTGTGGACCCAACCTGCTCTGCAGCAGTTGCCTTGGAAATGGCAGCTCTTGTGCTACAGAGCCAGCAAAGCATCAGAGTCTTTGTAAAGCGAGTTTGGCCACCCTGAACTCTGCCTTGTGCAGAGCTGCCTCCTTATCAAGCCTTTGGTGTCCCCCTGCCCTGAGGTGCAGCTCCCAGGCAGCCTCCCAAGGTGTCAGCTCCTCGTTTCCCCAAGAATCTTTGCCCAAAGCAATGGTTGCATGTGCAGAAGAAAAGGAATTTTGTTCACCTCCCAGGATACGTGGCCAGGCTGCTGCAAGAGCCACCACCTGCTCAAGTACATCACCTTTCTGCAGCCTTTTCTAACCTGGGGCCCAAAGGCATTGTCAAGCAAACATTTATGGGAAAGTGTGGGTGGGAGAAGGGATCCTCCCTTTCACATAGTACCACCTCTCCTCAGAGGGAGAGACGCCCCTGCCCTCGGAGGGGCAGCTGGCTCCAAGAGTTAATGAAGCCCAAGACAGGCAGCCACAGACAGACAGACACTGCTGACATGGGCTCAGAGGAGAGAAGAAGAACAACTCAGAGGCAGAAGTGAAGTGATACAGATCCACAGTCCGTGGGCCTCGGCACAAAACCTCTCCTGCTGCGTTGGGATGGCCATCGGCGGAGTTAACCTTCCACTCTAATCACAGTCATTAAATTCCTGCTAACGCCCCTGTCCTGTGTCTGTCCCAACAGCTCTGTTATCTGTCACCTCCCCACATGGTGTGCAGACTCCCCACTGCCACAGCTCTCATTAATGCTGCTCTGGCTGGCTGATGAGGCAAGTGGCAGCCGGCTCCCAAGCCCAGATGAGTTTTGTAGACAGCAGGGAATGTTTATCCAACATGGGGGGGATGAAAGTACAAACAAAGAGAGACCATACAATTACTCAGGCACTGCACAGGGCCAGTCTCATTAAAGACAGTCTCCCTGACAGGAATTAATCTGAAGTGACAACTCAGTGAGCTAATTTAGCAAATGAGTCTGGGGCCTGGCCTAGTGCAAATTTCAGGGGTCTGTCTGGCAGGTAGAGTGAGCCTGCTCTGAGGAGGGGAAAGCCAGGAATATGTAAAGCTGGCCCAGTTCTGGCCTGAGCCTGTGTATGAGGAGGTACAGAGGAGACAGCAGCCTCGGGTCGCCTTGAGGGGCACAATGAAGATTAAACTTTCCTACTGCACCAAGAGCTGCTCCTTCCTCTTTCTCTTGCAGCCTCAGGTTACGGATGGGTTCCAGCTCATTAAATGCACAGTTATTCTGCCACTATTCCCCATAACCACCAGCCCAACTTAGATCTTTCCTCCATGATGCAACCTGCTTGCAGTATTAGATGGCTTTTCATTTCTCTTTAATGTTAGAGCAGAGCCCTGGGATGGGTATAAAATACACAGAAGAAACAAGCAACTTAAAAGGCTTTTTATTTTTTAAGCAAAGATCTGGTTTGGGGAGGCTGCTTTGAATCCCCAAGCAATGAAAAGCATTTTCAGTTGATATGCAGTACTTCAGTGCATTTTCTACACTGTAAGAATACATGGAATAACAAAAAGCTGACCAAACAAATATCCCAAAAGCCTTGTGGCATCTCCCAACAACCAAACCACCCAAGGCTGTGACCTCATTGAGGTCATTGGCTAAGGTGAAGTAAGGTGGTTGGCATTTGGATCAGTTGCCTTGCAGCAAGAAAGGAGAAAAACCTCCCACACTGTCAGGACAGAAGGCTGTGAGGCCCCTGCTGTTCTTCACTGGGCACTGTTTTCCCCTCTGAGTTGTCGCTCAACAATGCCACTGCCTGAGCCCACCTGAATTATGTCCTCCAGGAAATTACAGCCTCTTTGCTGAGACACGGAGTAGAGGCTTCACAAGAAGCCTGCTCCAAGTTGCTATCATATGTGCTTTCCTGGGTCAGTGGCTCCAAGCTGTCAAGCTGCTTATATGGTTTTAATTGGAAGTTAATTCTTATTCTACTGGAACTGGTGCGTCTGTTGTGCCACTCAGCCTGCTCTGCAGCACTGGGAGCCATCAGCTCTGGTGGAAGTGCATCTGCCCATCTTGCTGGGAGCCCCCATACATTGCTTAGGAAACCAAATTCCCCCAGACTGCTTGCAATCCCCCCAGTAATGCCCTAGGAAGCTTCTGAACAGGAAGAATTGGAGGAGGCATGGCACTAGCCAATTAATAAGCAGCACTCTGACTCTCACCCAGCCCCATTTTCAGCAGCTGCAGCAAGCAAATTTAATTCAAGTGTTCCCAGGTGCCTTGCAAAGCATCCTGCTGCCTGGGGATCTTCACATTACATATGCCAAGAGCTCCTTGAGCAAACCAGGGAGTGTGAAATGAAAACCAGCAAACTAAATTGCAACCAGTGGGCATCCTAGCTGGTTGCCTTTTGGATTCCAGCTCAGCAAGAGTTAATTCTCCTCTTTCCACCTCCTCTTCCCCCTGACAGCCCCTCACCAAGCAAAGACTGCAGGCTGCCACATTCATTCATCTTTAAGGTGCTGAAGAGCACCTGCCACAACCACTGAGGATGCAGAGCTCCCAGGACTAGGGGAGAAGGTGGGCTGGCTGGCTGGGTAATGGTTTCACCAGCTTGGTGCTGGCAATAAATCAGTTGTGTCTGGCCACATGTAAGGCACGTTTCACCTAAGGAGAATATTCCACTTCAATCTGAGCTCTCTAGGAAGACTTTTGTGCCACCACAGCTAGTGCCTGGAAAGCCAGTGTATCCAGTGAGGAGTGTGCACAGGCAAACAGCAGCTCCACATTTGGGCAGACAAATCCCCTTTCTTAAGAGCTCTCCAGTCAGTAATGCTTTTAAGCTTTTGAGCTTTTCAGCTATATTCACTAAGGTCACTATGTTTTGCAGTCCAGTGATGGAACAGAAGGATGCAAAGCTTGGCCCAGGTGCCCCAGCACAGAGAAGAAGGTGTGATAAAGCAGCAGAATCAGCAGGACACAGGAGAGGGTGATGGAGTGAGGGAAGGAGTGAAAGGTCAGGAGGTGTCACAAGGCTGCTTGGAGCCCAAGTGAGACATCACAGAGAAAACACTGGGAAGGCAGCACATGAACAGAGGGAAGCAGTAGGCTGGATGTGAGAGGGGGTGTGACCCTCTGGGACAAGGAAATGAAAAGGGCTCCACAAGACCTCAGTATGGCTTGTGGAACTGGAGACCTCACCATGAAACACAAGTGTTTTCACTGGAGAAAAGTCAGGAGGAGGCAATATCATGAAAATCTTTTCCATTGTGTCCTAGTTTCAGCCAGGACAGGGTTAATTTTTTACAACAGTACCACAACAAAGTGTTTCCTGCTTGTGCTTGACAGGAGTAGGAAAAAAGCTCCCCCACCTCCTCCTCTCTCTGCCTTCCCTTATTCAGTCCCAGGCCACCATGATGACACCTGTAGCCATTTCAAAGAGCCTTCCCATAGGTATAACTGGGCTGAAGTAGGGCAGGGCCTTGGTTTCATGCTCCTCTAAAACACAGCACTCAACAGCCACAACGATGTCATGATGCTGCAAAACACAGCAGTAACCAATGGGGTATGAACCAAACTGGGTGTGTGTGTTTAAATTTGCATGGCACTCAGCTCCCTTCAGGTCAGGACCTAAAGCAGAAAAGTGATTTTCCCTTTTCTTGATGCCTTTTAGTAGGAGCTCAGTGAAGGATAGAACCAAGATTACTTTTAGACACTGTGCAAAAAGGAAAAAAAGCCTCAACTTCCTGGAGAAGCATAAAACCCACAAATTTGTTCACTGAGTTGCAGTGCTGATAATAGCGAAACTCGGCTCAGAGGGAAGATCTACTATGACAAACTGCCTTCATTATTAGAGGCTCCCCTGGGTCCTGTATTATTATTAAGTACTGACAACGTGCTCTACACGGTGTGAGTAACAAACAAAGGCTGTCCCACCCCAGAGAGCTCGCAATCAAACGGAGACATAAAACTGGAGCCTACTGTGCAGAACTAGAGGAAAGAGACACTTGAATCTTTTTAATTATTTTGTTTTCTATCTACAGTAAACAAAATTTTCCTTTCAAAGTGCATTTGCTTCCCAGTTACCACTGAATGGCACGAACCACCAATTTTAGGTGCCCCCGTTTTTCAAAAATGTTGAATGCAGGCGCTTTGCTGGGCGTGGATGAAAGTACCTGGAAATCCTGCTAAGATAATGTGGTCTTTAAAAACATCAAACTCTTTTCCCTAACCTTCTCCAACCAGTGATGTCTTCAGATTTCACTCAGTTCTCTCCCCCAGCCCCCAACCCCCAGTATGATTTCTCTTCAAACTCAGAAACCTTGAAACCCACTTCTCTTCCCCTGCAGAGTTCATATAGTCCAAATAGCTTAGTTACTGTGACAGGATGAAAGCCCTTCTGCAACACAAACAGCCATTGACTTTTTCCTGCAGTTCCTGCCTGGAGAGCTCTTCAGCTTATTCCCTTTTTTCCATACGAGTGAGGAGGATGGAATTCCAGTCGTTTGAATCTTTGGCCTACAAAATCTACACCACCAACTAATGACTATCAGGCATTGTTCCCACTAAAACCCCATTCGAAACTGAGCATGAACAGCCCAATGGGGGCCACAGGGCCTTGAAAGACCTCAACTGTACCCAGCCCCAGAGGTAAAAATGAACGCTGAGCTGTGCACTTGGCCTGTCGCTTCCATTCAGTGGGGAAGGTGCAAGACCATCAGGATCTGCCCATTTCATCACTTTCAGCTCTTAATCAGCAGGGAGACATTGATTTAAGTGCCCTCTGAAAGGCTGTCTGCCCAAGGCCATGTGCTGGGGCTGCAGAAGAGCAGACCTTACCTGCCGGACTTCCAGGCGGTACTTGAGGATGGGATCCACAGCATCAGGCTCCTTCTGGGTCCACTGCAAGACGTAAGAGTAATTCTTGGATTGCCTCTGGCTCAAGGTGGGGTTGGGAGTGTCATAGTAAAATTCTGGGCTATAAGCTTTTGCTGGAGGGGAAAAAAAGAAAAAAGAGGGAGGAAAGTAAAAGAGTGGGATCAGGGAGAACAAAAATTACAGATGTGGTGAGAGTGGAAGAGCTCCACGTACCCGGCTTATCCACCTGCCTCTAACATGATGGACAACTTTACTGTTGCACTAATGTGCCACCATTTTCTCTGAATCACTACTGCTTTCACAGCCTAAACTACTGGGAGGATTAGCAGCCCTTCAACACCAGTGGGACACGACCAGCACCTGAGAAGGTGGGAACAACTTCAGTTCTCCAGCTGGAACCAGCTCTAATCTTTTCTCCTTTGCTTTGTAGTTCAGATTGAAGTAACAGCTTTAAACTGGCATTTCTCCCGTTTCATCTGCTGCTTTACAGAGACTCCTGCTAACAAACCCTGAGGAAAGATCATTTGGCCAGTAGGTCATAGGAAAAGTGTTATTTATCACACAGAGACCATGGCATTAAAAAGGAGACCTTGCTCCTTCTGCATCTCCCCTGCCTTGGCAACACAGTGCTCCAGCCTCTTTGTAACACAACAGCCAACTCTGCAGCAAAGGGGACACTGACCTCAGCCTGGGTAAAAGCAGCAGGAGCTTTGGCAGGGCGGAGATGTCTCTTCTAAACCCACGTCTCTCCTTAAAAACAAAGTGCAGCAGGAGAAGGGAAATACAAGAGGAAAGATGTACCAGAGAGAAAACGAGCAGTTCAGAGAAGGGACTTCCTGTCATTTCCCCAGCAGCTGCTGTCCTGAACCACCACCAAACAGAATCTGAAGGCTCCTGAAGAATCATGCAGCCCAGCACCTGATGGATTAATGCAAAGGGCTCACAGGCAACTTGAGGTCCTACCCTCAGCTGCTTATGCTCTATTTGAAATTACAATCATTTCAGCCAGTGCGCTTCAATTTTTGGCAGGTCCTGTCCTGAGCCAGGAGTCGGACCTGAATGAAAGTGTCTGGGTTCAGGTTGAGTCTGAACCAGCAGAGACCAGAAAGATGCCTGGGCAGCAAGAAGAGTGGAAGAGCAGAACAGGCACAAACACCATCTCCCCAGGATGTCTTTCCACTTGAATCACAGGCCCTGCCATTCTGTGTGGTTATAATTAGGCTTGACAGGATTCAATGTTTACTTTTTATGAACTCAGATGGTTAATATTGATATTTATTTCCAAGTCCTTTTCCTCTTATTATTTTTATTGACTTGAATTTTTGTGCAAGCAAGAACTTCAGAACCACCTCAGAGACTAATTGCTGCTTATTCAACTTGTATTGACTATGGAAGTCAAGCTTCATAATGGATTTTGAAATAAAATCAGAAGTGATGATAATCATCATCTTGCATGATATTAATTCCTTATTAATTGACTCCAAGATGGAAACAGAAGCTGGGAAAAAAAAGGGTGCTTTTTGATAGAAAAATTGCACATCAAAATACTTTCAGAACTTTCTTCTGGAAGCTTTTATTACTGATGGAAAGTTTTGTCTTTTGCTTACAGGTGATGGGAAGAGCTGAAGATTACCCACTTCTGTCTTTCAGGCTCTTGTGTGCCCGTGGGGGTGGCAGTGAGGGAGCAGATGATGAACAGTATGGGCTGCCCTGATAACTTCCTCAAGAGGAATGGGTTGGATGTCTCACTATCCTTCCAAAACACCTTGGGAAGCTAATCACCCATCCATAGAAGAAAATAATCCCATCCTGCTCAGATACATGCACTATATTTTCAGTGCACCTGAACATCCCACAGTCAAAAATGAGTCACTGTCTTTCTGTCACATAGTAAAGTTTGTGGTCTTTTTTCCACAAAGAAGAAACAGAAACAAAAAGAGCCATGCTGAAATAGGAAGGCTGTGGCTGATGGGAATTAAAACTCCAGCAATCCTCAGTCCAAGTACAGCAGTCTGGTCACTGGAATATTTTTTTGGGTTGCTCTACAGGCTCAGAAGGTCTAATTAATTTATAACTGTCCAGGACACAGGCAGAGATGTCTGGAGCTGAACAGCTACCATCAGATATCAATGTCTTGGAAAAGGAGAAGGGATGCAGGAAAAATAAAGGCTTGCTGCTTTCCTGATCAGTGCTCTCTAGGGATGAATCCTACTTTCTGCTGAGGGGATCTCATCTCAGGCACAGAATGGCACACCGGGTGCCAATATCTATTTGTTACTGCCACCAGCAAGAAATTCCTGGGAGCATTCCCAGGCTTGACAGGAATGCAGTTTTCTGTGATGCCTCATAGAGGGATATGGCTTGCTATCACTTAGTGATGTGAAAGTTACAAGCATATGAAAAGGGTAGAGAGGGTAGAGAGGACCAATGCTCTGAGGGAAAATCCACTGCCAGACAAATGCCAGGAAATCTCAAGGGGTGAGACCAAAGTCCTGAAAAGAGACCCAAACAGTAGTAGTTTGGGTTCCCCCATTGCTGCAAGCACCCCAGAGTTACAGCATACCTGAGCTTTTCCAAACCCTAGGAAAGACCTGCTTCAAAATCAGGCCTCTCTGGATGTTATCCATTCTCATTTTTTCAACCCAGGCTTGAAAACTATTATAAATTGGCCCTGGACACAAACCCGAGTATTTGGACTGAATTTATTGCTTATTAAGGCAACTTCACGGGAGAGCTTTTCTAGAAAATTGTGCCCAAGTCAGTTCTGAGGTCATGGGAAAAGCAGATTTAATGACCAGCTGGAGAGGCCAGGTCAGATGTGCAGCTTTAGATGCTATAACTCTGCCATCCCTCTTTGGAATTGCAGGTACTGGAGAGGAGTCCTGTTACAGTGGATGATGGATTAAAAGAAAACTCTGAGCAGCAAATCCACTGAGTTGTAGTGTCCATTCCCAGCTCATGTTTTTTCTAGAAAGCACTGGGAGATGCAGACAGACAGGAGTCATAGGGAAGGCCCAGGAATACATAATACAGTTTTTGTTTCTTTGTTTGTTTGCTTTTAAAGAGGAAATCAGATGGTTTGGAGCCTCTTGGAGGGATATACAAAGCTTTTAACTTCCCCTTGGTCAATACTTTTTGATGATACAGGTTGTCCAAGCTTGAAAGCTGATGGCAGCCTTGAGTTTAAGTGGTCAAACACTGCTAAATGTCCCAGTGGCTAGCACTCAGCTGCTCCAGGTCCGTCTGCCTGAAGGATGGAGACAGATCTCCCTGCTGCCTTATGGAAAATCATTCCTCCTGAGCACAATGCTGGGCACAGAGGAGGCAGCAGAGGCACTGTGGAGCAAGCCTCCCACGGCCCCCTCCAACAGCTTGCTCTGGTGTGCGCTCTGCGACTTACCAGACACCTGGAAGAGGCAGGCGGAGACGCCCACGTCGTTGGAAACGCTGCACTCGTAGCTGCCGCTGGTGTCCCGGCTGACACTGTCCACCTTGAGCTCCGAGTAGTCCTGCTGCTCGGCCAGGGGCTGCGCCACGAGGCTCCCGTTGAAGCGCCAGACGGAGGTGGCCACCCTCATGGGGCTGCCCTTGAGCATGGTGCAGCGCAGGGTGACGCTGCGGCCCAGGCCCTGCCGCACGTCCTGGAAGGCCGGCTCCACCACGGGGGGGACTGGAGAGCCAACAGAGCACAGGGGAGCCATCAGGGAACAGCTGCCTCACCCCCACCGCCTCTGACAAGACAGGCACCTGTGACTTCCAAGGGGTGGAAGGCAGGATCCATCACACCTAAAGCAACAGCTGTCTGACATTCCCTTCTGACTGGGCTGGGGCCACATTCTACCTCCCTCCCACTTATGAGGCAGGGGAAACCTTCAGCAAGTACTCATCCCACACTGAGCACTGCCTGGAGGAGCCACCAAGCTCTGCTCTCTGATGTGAGGAGTGCAGCGCCAGCAGCTGTATCACAGCTTGGATTCAATCCTCAGATATAATGAGAATAACTGGTCCTCTTATACAGCATAAAATGCACTCCTGGGCAGGCAGGTAAGTTCCCAAGCAGTCATTTCTTCTTGTCAGTGTCTGGCAGGGTTATCAAGGACGCTATGTTTAGATGGAGGGATCTGCACAGGCTCTCCCCACAGA
Organism: Notiomystis cincta; assembly: GCA_013398075.1. NCBI lineage: Eukaryota > Metazoa > Chordata > Aves > Passeriformes > Notiomystidae > Notiomystis > Notiomystis cincta. The sequence continues at coordinate 204,070 of VZRX01023581.1, read as the reverse complement.
CCTGAAGGGGTTTTGGAGGGCCTCTCCCAAATACATCAGTACAACACATCATGGACTGGCTACAGGCTCTGGGTCCTATTTTTATCTCTGACAACAATTCCCTGATGTTGGGAGGTGAGTCACATCTATCCATGTCAGCTTCTCTGCCAGTAGTGTGAGAGTGGGAATGGTGCTGTGTGTTCACCTCCTCAGCAAAGGGAGACTATTATGTCTTTTACACTTCTTTAGCACTTGTAAAAATTTATGGGAACCTCATGATTTGGGCATGGTTGAGGCAGAGCAAGGAGAAAGTCAGATTGGCAATTTTTGGGTTATTCCTTATTTAATGCAATGACAGAGGACTTCAATCTCCACTGCCTGATAGACATGTTTCACTTGCAATAAACTCTTAATGAAAACACTACAGCATGGGGATAACCAGAAGCTCTCCATCTAAAATGAGAAAAGCTTCCTGAGCACAAAACAGCTGTTAGCCAGAATGTAGAAGAGGGAGAATTGATTTATAGCAGCTTCAGCACAGTCACAACTGACCTTCTCTAGGTTCAAAGCACCTGCTCTTCCACAGGCAGTTTCTATGCCCTAAAGATCGACAGAGCATCCTCTAAAGCTCCACAGAGCTGCCAAGCACAGCCAGGCCCCAAAACCTGCAACACCAGGCATCTGCAGTGCCACAGACACAGCTCCACCAACAGCCATGGCTCACTCAGCATCCCTGCTGCCCTGAACACAGCCATGCTGGGAAGGGCTCCAGCACAGTCTCTGAGTCTCTCCAGTCTCTCTTTTCCCATGTCCTGTCCTCAGCAAGGCCCAACAGCTCTGTGGCACTACTGACATCTCTATCTTCACCACAGATGAAGGTGGTGCATGCACCACCCCACAGGTGGGCATGTCCCTCTCCCAGGGGCACAAATGCATCTGTGGGTATCCAGTGTACAATCATCCCCATCCTCCCCTCCACCTGGCAGCCTTTGTTTGATGTGGCTGGCTGTCTCCCAGGTGCCTTGTTCTCACCTCAAGTCTCTGGGCCCTCTGCTGCACTCAGGTGGACTGAAAGCAGCCCTTGCCTGAGCTGCTGCTGCCCTGCTGAGTGGCACAGTCGCTCATTACGGATGGCTGTCCTGGGCATGTGTCTCCGCGAGAGCTCCCTGTGCTGGCTTGCCTTTGGCTCACACATCTCCCACCTCACAGGGAGAATAATGTGAGCAGTTGTGTGATTAGACCTAGTGCCATGAATGTGTCTTCTCCATCCCTAGCTGCTATCCCATTTCTTCAGTCACATCTGCTCCTTAAATGAGGCCGGCGGGGTCTCACATTATAATCTAGGACAGCTGGTGATATAGGGAGAAGAGAAGAGAAGAGAAGAGAAGAGAAGAGAAGAGAAGAGAAGAGAAGAGAAGAGAAGAGAAGACTCAAAAAAATGGCCACTGCAGTCTGTCTCCTGAGGAGGAGAGAGAGGGGTGGGAAAGCAGCTTCCCTCACTGTATCTAGCTGTGCCAGGTATGGGGCTGGGACAGAGGAAAAGGTCTGAAACTGGACAAAGCACCAACTACAAGGACATGTGCTGCAAGCAAAATGCCCTCCTGGGCCTCACTGTGGGAGTGTCTGGGGCTGGTAAAAGGTCACAGAGGAACAGGGCTGGGATGCTCCAGATGCTTCCTTGGGTCACTGTAACAGCAGGGCAGCCAAGGATGCAGAAGATATTTAATCTTCTTCAGCTGGAAAATGGGAGTTACTTGATTTGCTCTGGGGCAGACTCTGGGCCTATGTTACCATCTTGCAAAGGGAATGTCTGAAAGTGCCTATCAATTAAAAATTGATTACATTTGCTCCTCTTGTCTCTAGCACTAGGAAACACCCAATGAGCACTAACTCTGCAGAGAGTCCTGGAGCTCCTGGGTTTTCTGAAGAGAGAGCTGAAGCAGGTTATCCCATCACTACAAAGTATAGAGAACTACACCATGGGTCAGTTATTCCACAAGGTTCCCAATGGATATGAAAACAAAGGAAGGTCAACAGCAATTACAGAGCCAGGCATCAGCTCTGGCCTCCAATGCCTACTGGGGAGCTCACACTTGTTCAAGGAGGTTAAACACAAAAGGCAGACTCACCACAAAGGCAGGGATTCAGTCTGTAAAACCCTGCTGCTAACAACACCACCTTTTCTGTTTCTGCTTTCTTTCCCTGGCTTAAAGGCAAAAGAAAGCTTGTATAAATCAGCTGGTGCTCCTACTCCCCAGAACTAGGAACTGAACAGCTCCAGTACACCTGAGATGGGGGCTATCTTGGAGGAGAGACCTGCACAGACACCTTTAGGAAGCTTGATTTTCAAGGTGCCTCCTATACTCACAGGGAAGCAGCATTCCTGCTGGCTATAAGGAAGTAGTACTTGGCTATTCTGGCTTGCTAAGCTGCTATGATGCTCTTTTAAGTTTTTAGCCCAGTTCCAAAGGTGAGTCCTCATCCAGAGGCTCCCCAAATGCCTTTCTGCATCTCCCTTGAAATCCAGCACCTGTATCAGAAGTGCTCTTTTAAGCAGCCTCCACATTGCAGGCAGCAAGTTGCTATGCTTCCAGGAGGTAAAATACCTCTGTGCACACACAGAGCTTCAGGATGCCTGGCAAGAAACACAGCAAACAACTATAGACAATTACTGTTCTCTCTCAGCACACAGCTTAAATCTAGAAGAGCTCGCTGACAAGAGCAGCGATGAAAGGGGTAAAGAGGCAATGTCGAAGCAAGGCTCCTCCAGCAACCTTGTTAAGATGTGGGTGCTGTGAAACACAAGGCAGGGCAGTCTGCCTTTGCAGCAGAATTAGCTTGTTAGGAGCAATTCCAATCAGTCAAACACAGGCAACCTACTCCAGTGTGCCAGGCACCCTAAAACAAAGCTGGGCTGCAGGCAGCTCCTTGCTGTGAGCCAAGGCTGCTAAACTAATGCTGCTCACAGTGATGAAGGGCAGCAGTGGGGGAAGTACAACAGTGAAATATCAAGCACCAAGGAGTGCTGCTTTGTGTCCCAATAACCTCTTATTTTGTTAGTTTTACTGGAAATAACCAGAACTGAAATGCTTATCCTGCTAGGTGAGTGAGAAGTGCACTGCCTTCTCACAGTTTAGAGTTATGGTCAGCTTGGTTTGAGTCTGTTTTAGTTCTAGCCTTGAGCAAGGGTGAAACCAAACTAGAGCTCTTCCTTGCAAGAGCCAAAGAGCTCGATGGAGAGATCACAGTCTCTCCTTGCACTGTCACTGTGCTTGGGCACAGCTCAGGAAGGGATTCTTGGCCCTTGCAATGCTGTCAGATTGCTGCAGGTTCCCATCAAATTCAGATGCCTCCGGAAGGCAGAGATGTTTCTTTCACCAGTGATGAAGTCAGAGCATTCCAGGATAGCAGAGATGCACTTTGAAGCTTTTTACTTGTGGGGTAATTAGAGAAAAAGAAAATGTCCCTAAAATAGAAGCTGGCAATGTTGTCATGGGACTACTCAATCCAGTATGTGTGAAAAGCAAAGAAAGGCTCCTTTTGGAGTGGACTGATGCACAGAAATCAGTGACAAGCTTAAAGACAAACCATCATCTGCAGAACAGGGGAGCAATGAGTGAACAGACCTCACATGAGCTGTTCAGGCAGTAACTGAGAAGGTTGAATATCCTAGACATCACAGGACAACACTACTGTGCAAGACTCATGCAAACTGTTTCCCCACTGAGGTTTGGTAACTATGAGTAGCACAACCCGATCAAATCTCAAATGCTGGCTTGTTTTGGAAAGGTTGTCAGAGCTAAGGAGCTCTCTCACAACCTGCTTTCTGACTCACAGGCAGCTTTGTCCCCCATGTAGCCATGTACAGCTGACAACAGCCATCTCTGTGGGTGGGGAGCTGACAGTGTTCTACTGTTAGTCTGTACAGCTGCCATGGGCTGCTAATTTCTTATTCTGCTACAGGAATTTACTTCCCACAACACTTCCTCTGCTGCAAAGAGCACCACAGCACAGCAATGTCCAGGGGAAAAGGAGAGGCATGAAGAGAGATGCCCTAATCAAGGTCACACACACAGATCACACAAAAACAGCTCAGGAGTCCTGTATCCTCACCATCAGTATCTGGTGTCCTGAATCAGGATACCTTCCATATCAAGACCCATATTCTGCTCCTTCCATTCTTAGTCCAGTCTTCCTGTCTGAGAAACACCCTCTTCTCTATCCTCCAGAACCAGTCTTTACATTTTTATTTAAAACTAGACAGTGCAGTATGTAACACAAGTGATGAAAAGAGCAAGCTGTGCTAGATTAGAAAGCTGCTTAATTTCAGCAGCTCTCATCCCACCCTACTGACTGACTTCCTCAAGGCTTAGCCATGCATCAAAGCACCAGAGGGACCCCTGACTTTGGTCTTCACCAAGTCCCTTGGTGAGACCCAAATGACCACTCATTTGCAGGATTAACACTGCAAACAACAGGCAGATAACCTGGCATGAATGACTGCACTTAGTGGTAGTTACACATCTTAGCTGGGTCTCCTTACCTGAGGAAGCCAATGACAACTGGAAGTCGTTTCTCTCTCTAAAAAGCAAATCAGCACAGGCAGCTATTCTGACCTTATGAGACTTATGTGAGTCTATCCAGCATCCATTTAATTCCTTACAGGTATCCTTTTGCAGTCATATTGGATGCAGTCTTCCCTAATCTCCTCTAGACAGCCAAAGCAACCTCAGCAAAGGGTGCCTCCCTTTTCCAACCCCTGATCCCATAATCTGGGGTAATAAAGGTATCACAGACAGCCAAGGTACTGCAATCCTTTTCTCACAGCAGGTAGAAAACTCCATGGTTTCAGCTCCAGGAGAGACCAGAACTCTCCACCAGAGCAAGCAGGAAGCTCTTTTATTGTCACAAGGCTGGGAAATCACAGCTGAGCAATTCTGTTCCTTCCAAGAGCACCTTCATCCCATACCCTAGGAACACACATTAGGCACCAGCAGTTTTCCATGTGGAGACAAATATCCAACCCTTATTTACAAGCCCAGTCTTATATGTTTGTTTAATAGATAATTGAGTACTTAGAAGAAGGGAGATCCAGGAAGGCTTGCTCAAACTATTTCAGCTAAAAGCCAAATCTCATTCTTTCATCTTATATGACTTTTGCCTTTGCACTTCAGTCTCACCACGTATGAAGAGACAAAACGTGTGGTTTTTGCATAATGCTTGAAAGCCAAGTTGCAAATACTGTTATTTCAAAAAAAGCAAATTTGTTTGAATCCATTTTTTCTGCTAGACAAGTGAGTGCAGGGTCTGGAGAGGCAGGGCTCAGAGAATTCTTAGTTCTATGCTAGCTGACTGCTTTTAAAAGAAGAGCAAATGAAATGTTTTCACTACCAGCTTTTCTTCTTTCTTCTTCCCTGAACTTTCCAAGCCAATTAGCTCAACCAGTCTTCACCTAGTTTTAATAAAGAGGGATTTACTAAAGGATTTCCTCTTCTGCATGATGAACTGTGCTGATTAATACATAAGACTCCTTGCTCACTTTACAGAGTGCTTTGAAGAAAGTCCTTCCTGGGTGGGAATTTCCAGACCTTTAGCCTCACAGATAGGCCTCCTCAAAAAAGATCTGTCCCAGACGTGCTGGAATGCCACTCAGACTCACTGCCCAATTAATTCCTGCTAACAAGACACTACAAAGACAAGTATTCTTCTGCACTGTAGAGCCACCTCATTCCCATGCCTCACTCACCTTCTGGTGCCTCGTTACAAAACGAGTACACTCCCCTAATTGAAAAAGAGAAGTAGAAAACGAGGGTGCATGTACAGAAAACCCATACACATTTATATGTGAAATGCATGCTGCTAAGCCTTCCCCCGCCCACACACCATACAATCAGCAAAGCTGTTCACAGGAGAAGTACAGAGGGTGAAAGTGGGCATTTCAGAGCTAATACCTTCAAGTACTGCCAGACCAAAGGCATAGCTCCAAACTTAGATATTTTATTTTCTTTCCCACAGACTAACATGAAAATATTTTCTCTAGCTCACAACCAAGTTTGCTAATTATAACACTGTGCAGCAGCATGATGGTCAGGGTGGGTCTGCCCACCCACACACCCACAAGAGGGGAGCCCTCCCATGAGCAGCAGTGTCAGACCACCAACGCTTCACTCAGGTTCTGCCTTCTTCTGCAGGATAACAAGGTGTCACCTCATACCCATGCATCTGTTATTACAGGCCTCTGTTTAACAAATTGGGCTGGCAGTGACACGCTGCTCCCAGTTGCATATAAATAGTTTAGATGCAGTAGGTTGACTAACAGTCAACCAATGATATTCTTTCCCCAAAAGCATCCTATATGCATTAACTTTTGGCAGAGAACCAGTTATCTTAGTACTCAATAATTCATAGGTGAGCTACTCAGCTGGGCAGTTCTGGGAATAAAGCAACTCATTGCCAGTACAAACTAAGGAAAAGGAAAAAAAAAAAAAAAAAAAAAAAAAACCAAAATGAACTCACACAAAAGAATACGTGAGGTTCTTCCAAAGCCATGAATCCACATCTTTCCTTTTTCTTCAGAGTTGATCACTCATTTTTCGTATCATCTAACCTAATTCCCCTAATGCAAGTCCTCCCTACAGGTGTTTTCATGTCCTAGTAATCAACTGTACTATCCCCAGTGTGTAAAGAAGGGAAAACAGCCAATCTATGAAGTTTGTCATCCTAGGACAGGCCCTCCACATTCATGAGAAAGATTTGGAACAACAGGAGAAGGACTGATCACCTACCCCTCCCCTGGTTTGACAGCAAACCTGGTGCTAGCTGAAGCAGGACTTTAAAACCCAAATCTATTCCATTCTTCTTCATTGAGGCACTCAGCTTAGGAATGTCACCTCCCTCCAACGCTGTTGAGTGAGAGGGACATCTCAGAAGATGATTGAGGTGGCAGGAACTCCTGGCTGGCACACCAGCCCCTGTGCTGTACCTGCACAGGGAGCTTAAGTTGATGCCAGCCCTCACAGCTCTGCTAGGTGGGATGAGTGCAGGGCAAAAACACACTCAGGTGGCCAGTGCCCCCCTTCCATATGAACCTCTCATGAACTCCCAGTGCACCTTGTTTGATGAGCTGATCAGCAAGCTGAGTCTGAAACCTGGGCAGTGTATCCTGCTCTTGGACAGGAGACACCTCCTGTGCTCCAGCTGCTGTGTGCCACAGCAGAGCTCACCTGGCAGGGAAACAGGCACCAGCTGCACCTTCCCCATGGTGAGCACAGTGGGAAATCTTTGGACTCCAGCTAATGTCCAGTTAGTGCCACCACCAGGGCTCACATCCAGAGTATGCAGCTGCCTCCTACAAGGAATTGTCTGAGTTGCCCCTTGTCTCCTGGATGCTCTCACCCCCAACCACAGGAGCTACTGGGCAGAGGTGACTGCTGACTCCAAGCATCAATCCAATAGCTCTGTTCCACTGCCACCTGCCATAGCAATTCAATTACTTCCATATATTTACACCCCTTTAATAAAAGAACTGAAATTTAAAAGCAGGGAGGCTGCAGGAGAAAAATACCTCTGAGGACTGCAATCCTGTCAAAATGGAGAAGAGTTCCTGCTTTAGAAATGCAGTTATTGTCAGGGCTGCAGGGGATCAGAGGCTTCTGCTCACAGCTGGACCACAGCATTACCTCACCTTCTGTTTTCAGTTTGAAAACTAAATTGGGACCTCAAGACAATCCCTCCGTGGCTGCTTTCCAAACAGGCAGGCAAAGTGAGAGGCAGCACAGCCAAAACCAGAAACATTGACTAAAAAATCAGATCTGCTTTAGTGTTGGTATGGTGGGATCAGAGTTGGAAAGGGGGGACATCCAAATCAGAAAGAGCCTGGCAGGGGAAGGAAGGCCATCCGAGGCAACCAACATAATCAAATACTAACCAGCACCCCTTAATATGTTTATTTTGATATCTATGTTCACAGCAGCAAACAAAAAGGATGCATGGAGCAAAGCTAGAGCAGGAAGAGTTAATACAGTGATTCACCATCTATCTACAGAGTGGAAAGAGGGCAAGCTTCCCCACACAAAGCAGGCTATTCCTTAGCCTCTCCTTCAGGCCCAGCAGGGAATTTGGACCAAGGATGAAGAATTCTGCATAGAACAACACCCAGTTCTCCATCACTTCTCTATCTGCTGTCTCAGAGTTCTGCTGCCAGTTGTTTAATATCCTGCTCTACTAACTGCCATCATTACCCCATTTTTCCATCCTTCACCCTTGATTGGTCTTGATTCATCTGAGGAAGATGATGTCAATGAAACGTAACTGTTCAGAAAGAGGCTGAAAGGGTGCTCAAACAAAAAGATTTATGGCAGATGTTCAGTCTCACAGAGGAAACAGCTGAGGTCAACAGATATCAAAGCAATTTTTCCCATAAGAATTAATGTAACAAGGGGGGCAGTGCATACTGGAACTTAAGAAATGCATGCAATTTAAAAACAAGGGATCAGTATGTTTGGCATAGGGAAAGGAGAGGCAAGAGCATTTTTTACTGTAAGCATTTTTACTGTCACTCTCTGGATGGTTACCACTTCATCATTGTCATCATCATTTTCAGATGAATCAAGGTAGATCAATCATGGGCAAAGGATGGAAAAATGAGGATGGGTTCAGGAGGTCTTCAGATGAAATGGCTGAGGTCTTTCAGAACAATGACTGGCTTCAAAAAGCCAGCTGCCAAACTGCCACCATCTCTGCCATCTGTACATCCTGTTTTCCCCTCCACCCTTCACACCATTACCTGCACACATTTAAAATGTGTGACATCCATTTGCCCAGCTTCTCCTCTATTAATTAATGATGAAAAAGATACTTTTTCTGTCCTATTAGTACTGTCATAGCTTTTAGTGAATGTATCTTCAACAGATTTCTGGTTACAGAGAATCATATCCCTGCACTTTATCCCAAAAGCTGCTGCCTGTCTATGGAGACAGCAGAGGATCTGGCAGTCCCATTTCTTCAGGTATGGATGATACCACCCACCTCAGAGAACAATATGGACTCAAGCTATAGAGGACTTACTCCTGCACTGGAAACCTCCTCTCATCTCTTGAGGCAGGCTCTGTGTCTCCCAAGGTGCACCAGCCTTTCTGCTGAAGCAGGTAGCCTGTAGCCCCGTCCTTCCCTGCATGAGGGAGACCACTCAGTATCACAGGTGGTCTGTGGGCTCCCAGAAATCAGCTTCTGGGGCTCAGGGTCTCCTCTGCTGCAGAGGGCACAGGAAGGAGGCCAGTGAGAGAACTGGCAACCATTCAAGGACAGCAGCCTGCTCCTCAGCCTCCCCATCTGGCTATCGGCTCTGTCCCATCTCCTCTGGACTTGGACCAGGAGAGCAAAGTTTATTAACAGTCCCACTCACTGGATAAATCTGATCTGACATTCGATTTTCCATGACTGACCACAAACTGGGCCAGTACAGCAGGAACTATTTGGATGAGCTGCATCCCTGCAATGTGGTCACTTGCCTATGTCATACAGACAATTCTTCACGTTGACCAAGGGGAGCTTCAGCTGCAGCCAAGGTGATATTGCAGGACAAATGGGAAGGACACACTCTATTTCTTCTCCCAATTCCTGGATTTTGGTCCAGCACATAAACATGTGAAGTTGGTTCCATAAGTTTTCATTACTCTCATTCCCAGCTCTCCTGGGACACAAAAGTTAAAGCTGTTACTGTCCTCATTCTGACCCACTGCATCAAGGTCTGAAAGTGGATCCTGGCCTGAGTCAATCCATCAGCAATCATCATTCTGAGGGGTTGCACCAGTACACACTGCAACACAGCATCCTGCTCCTTCCACCCTCTCCATAATAAATAATAACACCTCCCAGAATCAGCTATCCCAGGTAAAAAGGACATTTTAAACCAGTTTCAGCAACGTTTGCTGAGACATCCCATTGTAGTGGGCAGGAAGTAAATATAATTCTGCATCAGTTTTGGAAAGAACCTGTGTGGACTTAAATCTGGAAATATTTGTGGCTAAATTTGTGATACAAGCCAGAGAAGATGGAAAGATGGGCTATGTCTATTTGTAAGACTCTAGCTAGGTCTGTGTACCCTGATCTGAATTCATCAGTGCAAAAATGGCAGACTAACAACAGATCATAAAAATCTCAAAAATTACATAGAAAGCAGTAAAAGATGTGGGAAAACTTCATCTAGCCAAGCTTTTGAGGGGGAGTTTGTGACAGCACCTTGTGAACACCAAAGGAGATAAAATTATTCTGTATCCTCCATGCATGTACTGCCTATGGCAGTACAAACACAAATCAATTGGGTCAACCTAAGCAGATGAATCCTCACAACAAACAGCAATAAACCTTTTTATTCCTCACTGATTCCATAAAAAACTCATGGAAGATGAATGTGGGATGCAACATTCCAAGTTAAAAATGAATGATGATTAATATAGTTTTATGGGTCCTTGGCAGACAAACTGGGTGTTTGAGAAAGCAACAAGAAAAGTAACTATCTTGTCATAACATCCTCAGGCTTTGGAAAGAACCTGGCTTGCTTCCACACGACAGACTAATTGAAGATGTAATACTATTCAAATGCAGCCCACATTAACCAGATTAAAAACACATTAACTGAAAGAGTTCAAAAAGAAATTTTAAATGGCTCCACGCACCATTGGGGTCTCTCTAGTGAGAGGGAACACCTATTCTAGGAAGACATCTCTAGTAAAGAACCCACACAAGCCTCTTAAACTGATGCTATTTCACATCTCCATCAAGGTCAGAGATCCAGAGAGCAGGCTGGCAAAGCTGAAGTATATCAATTATAAAGTGCCCTGTGCAGGCTGTGTAGCCCACATTGCACATAACCAGCCTTAGCATCTGAGTGACCTTACATCTCTTTGCAGCTGCTGTGATGGGTGCACACTTTGGCACATCTGTGGCATGTGGCTTGGGCTTTGCTTCCTTCTCTCCCACATAAAGGCAGTGATAACTGGCAATCACCATCCTTAAGTGCCTGTGCCAGGATAAGGACCAACATTTGTAGAAGACACAAATTACGTGGCAGTAAATAACATACTAAAGAAGTACCTCTGACAGGACAACTTGGCTTGCCTGATGGAATGGCCTTATGGTAACTCCATTCAATTTATCCTGAATAATCACAGAACCATAGAAAACTTGTGGTTGTAGGGACCTTTAAAGGTCATAATGTAAAGGTTCTGGAAAGAAAACTGTTGAAGAAAGAATGCGCCACTCTTGCAGGAAAGAGAGGAGCCTGAGTTAATGTAACCCATTAAGATCAGCCTTCAGCTTAATTCTGTAGTCTAAAGATGTCCAAATCCTTGACTGATTAAGCTAAAGCTTACTAAAGATATTGTGAGATGGGCATCACATCTACACTGGGGAGATAATTTTTGAAAGTCTGTTTAATACATGTGACCACGCTGACAGAATGATGTTGAAAAAAAAATGAGAAGAGGGCTATAAAAATAAATATAAGGCTGGAAAACATGCCTTATGGTGAATGGCTAAAGAGACTCAGGATTGCATACTGAAAAGGCTAAGAGATTACTTGTTCTGCTGTCTGAGACTACACGAGGAAGAGGCTGCTGATAACAACTAGCTCGTTATGTGAGAAGACAAAGGCATAAAAAGAGCTTGTAGCTGGAAACTGAAATGAGACAGGCTTAGATTAAGTGATGACAACTGAACCATGAGAGTCAAAAACCACTGCAACAACTTACTGAGCAACACACTGAATTCTCTGTCACTTCAGTGTGCGAGGAGATGCTGCACTGAAAATGTACAAACCATCCAAGTTTTGATGCACAAAGGTGAACTCACCTTGTTCCTCAGCTCCATCAGTGATGGGGACTATGCTTGGCATATAAATGTTTCCTGCCCAGACAAACAGCAGAAAATAGAACGAGATTCAAAGAGTTCTTGCTTTTTCACAGTGATTGGGATGCTGGAGTCACAGCATTTTGGATAAGCAGATTGGAGCACATAAACGTCTCCAAAGGTTTTTTTAAAAAAAAAAACAAAAAATCCCAACACAAAACCCAACTCTTTCTTCCTCTCTTTAAAATCTGTAGGTAGTTTCATTTGCATTTTTTCATCTATACATGTGAGTTGGTTCCTAGAAGGTGAATCAGTATGAAAACTTGCCCACTTCCATGCATAAGTTTGGACTTTTGCAGAGCCTCATTACAAGCAGCCAAAGGGGAAGGGGAAGATTTCCAAATCACAAAACCCTATTTTTAGTTGCTCTGTTTTCCTCTGATCCAGCCAACTGCTGCCATTTCCTTATCCCTCTAGATCCACTATACTCTCTGCAGCAACCCACTTAGATGGAGGGCTGCTCACTCTCCCTCAAGCTCCATTTCTCCATTTTACAGCACACCAGAATGTTGGCTCAAGGGCCTGTATTATGCATAAACTATGAACTGCTCAGAAAATCCCAGCAGACTTAGCGCTATTAAGCTCATCTATATTGCATTAAGTTATTAGCTGCTGTATTCTAGCTTGTGATTAGGACAGTGGAGTATCTCCTTGCAATCAGCACTTTGTAAGGAAAATCCCTGTTCTGTGCAAATGCTACTGTCATTCATTGTTCTCTTGACCTCAATCACAGCCACTGTTGGGAACCTCTGTTAGTTCTGGCACTCCAAACAATTCCTCCTGTGAAATGCTTGGCCAGATTGGGCCCAGAGTTGTAGCATGAGATTTGCAGCACTCATTTCATAAGCTGTGAGAGCTTGTGAGACCTGCAAGAGCAGATCACAACAGATCAAGAGTCTTATTTTTCCTTCCACATCTTTCTAACTCGGGCCACCTGTAGAACTTGAGCTCTCAGTCTCAATCCCAAACTGCCATTTTGGTCTAGCAGGAGGTTTAGGGTTCAGAGAACCATGAAGGCTACAGCTGCAGGGACACTGGGACTGGAAAAGGCATGCCAAGGAGAGCACAACGCTGCACCAACATTGATCTCTCCACATCTTCCTGGATCAGGGCCACCCATGGTAACGGGGACCTCAGGCTCTGTCCAAAGCTGCAATTAGTGGTAGGGTTCAGAGAAGCAAAATGCCTACAGCTCCAGGGATACAGGGGCTGGAAAGCCTGCATTTCCAGGAATCAAAAAAAACACTCACAAGTGCTGTTCCCCAGGGCTCAGTTTTGAGGACAGCTCTGTTTAATCTTAATTGGTGATCTGGACGAGGGGATCAGGGGCACCCTCAGTCAGTGTGCAGGTGACACCAGTTTGGGTTGGAGTATCAATCTGCTGGAGCACAGGAAAGCCCTGAAGAGGGATCTGGACAGGCTGGATTGATGGACCAAGGACAATTTCCTGACACTCCACAAGACCAAGTGCTGGTCCTGCCCTTGGGTCACAACGACCCCTTGCAGCACCACAGGCTGGGGGCAGTGGCTGGGCAGCTGCCCAGCAGGGAAGGACCTGGGAGTGCTGAGTGACTGAACATGAGCCAGGGTGTGCCCAGGGGCCAAGAGGGCCGAGGGCATCCTGGCCTGGATCAGCCATGGTGTGGCCAGCAGCACCAGGGCAGGGATTGTCCCCCTGTACTGGGCACTGCTGAGGCTGCACCTTGAACCCAGTGCTCAGTTCTGGGCCCCTCACTACAGGAAGGACATTGAGGTGCTGGAGCATGTCCAGAGAAGGGCAATGGAGCTGGTGAAGGGTCTAGGACATAAATCCTACAAGGAATGGCTGAGAGAGCTGGAGCTGTCCAATCTGGAGAAACGAAGGCTTGCAGGAGATCTTATTGCCCTACAGTTACCTGAAGGGAGGCAGTGGCAAGATGAGAGCCAGTCTCTTCTCCAGGCATGCAGTCATAGGAAAAGATGAAACAGCCTCAAGCTGTGTCAAGGGAGGTTTGGGTTGGATATTAGGAAAAATTTCTTCACCTAAAGGGTGGTCAAGATTGGAACAAGCTAGCCAAACAAGTGATGGAGTCACCATCCCTGAAAGTGTTCAGAAACTGAGTGGATGTGGCACTTTGTGATATGGTTTAGTGGCCATGGTGGTATTAGGCCAGAGGTGATCTTGGAGGTCTTTTCCAACTTTATGATTCTAAGTGAACAGTCTCAGAAATCAGCTTCCTCCCAGTCAACAGTAACAGAAATTTCCATGGTTTCCTGTGACCACACGTGACCCTAGAAACAAGGACTCCAAAATTAAACAAAATGCAACAGGTAGGCATGCAAATAGGAGATTTAAGCATATCTGTCAATTCCTGAGACCAACGATGGATTTGCATTATGGATGGTTCATTAGTGGGATCATAAAAGAAAACCAACTGTTTTACCTTGAGTAATAGAGGCCAATTATATTTGAATCAGAAGCAACAGCTGAGATAAGGAAAAAGTATGTGCACTCTTGTGCTTATTTGTGTTTGCAATACAGAAGCAAAGAAGAATGGAAATCAGGAAATATAAGAAGTGAAATAGGGTGAAAGGGGTGTGTGTTGGAAATATGATTTCTGCTCACTGAAAAAACACTATTTCCTGGCTCCAAAGAAAAAACAGTTTCTTGCTCAGAAGCTGGCCCAAGTGGGAAAGACCAAAACTAGTCACTGAGCAGCTCCACAGAAAGCTCCAAAAAGTCCCTATGACCTTGCTAAAAATGGAGCCCTCAACTTCCCTGTAATGTGTCCCAGCACAGAACTGGCAACAGGAAGATCCACTGGGATGTGTAGAACCCTGAGCACCTCTGAAATTTAATTCTCATTTAAACAGTTCCCCTACAGGGGTGAATGTAATTAGTGCTGTTTCAGAGCTCGGGGTCAGGATGGTCACAGCTAATTCAAAACACACCCAGGATGCTCAGTTTCCTACTGGGGCTTCTGTTCCTATCAGGAATGTCTCAGGGGCTTCCCTGCATACGTCCCCTGCTCAAAAGTGGCACTGCTGTTCTGTGCATTGCTTCCATGTGCCTGCCACAGTCCTCCAGTCCACCTGAGCTGAGGAAATAGCTCTGCTCCAATGCCAGAATCCAGGGAGCAGGTGAAGAGTAGCATGAGATTCTGCTCCTGCACTGTCATAGGTGCTGCCTGACATGGTTTACAGCCCAAAAGTCCTGGTAGAAAAGCAGAGGGGCAGGCACAATGGCCCCACACAGCTCCCTCTGGAAAAGGAGCTGGGGGGAAAGGCCCTCTGCTTCCCTGGCACAGGTCCTGTGTCAAGTCTGACAGCCTGTGCTCCCCTGCAGATGTGGACAGCTGTTTTCACCTCTCTGTGCCTCAGGCCCTTGTGCAGAGGCTGAGAGTTATCATGAGAAATCGAATGATAATGTTTGTTTGCTTGGTGACTTTCTGGTTTCCCTAGTGAGTTCTGATCCATGACATCTCCCTCTCCAGCACCAAGAGGCCAGATTTGATAGGGACAAGCCATTCCCTCTTTTTCTGTCCTGTGACCGCAGGCTCAAAATATGAGAGATGATGGCAGTTTTCTAATTTGCTCCGTTTTTCACTTCCCATACCCTATGTCTCCTGAAGCCAGTCTGTCCTTGTTTCAGCTGGCACAGAGTTAATTTTCTTCACAGTAGCTGGTACAGTGCTCTGGTTTTGATTTAGGTACAATGCTGTGCTTTGGATTTAGGATGAGAATAATGTTGATAGTGCACTGATGTCTTAGTTGTTGCTAAGCAGTGCTTTAACTCAAGGACTTTTCATTGTCTCATGCTCTGCCAGTGAGCAGGTGCACAAGGACTTGGGAGGGGCATGGCCAGGACAGCTGACCTGAACAGATCAAAGGTGCATTCCATACCCACAGAATGCCATGACCACTCCATAAACTGAGGGGAGATGGCTGGGAGGCACCAACTGTTGCTTGGGGCTGGGCTGGGCATTGGTCAGTGAGCAGTGAGCAATTGTACTGTCTCTCCTTTACATTACTATTACTACTAATATAATACTGTATTTCCATCACTAAATTGTTCCTACCTCAACCCACAAGTCCTACATTTTGTTTTGGATCCTCCTCCCATCCCGAACAGACTCCCCATGAACTCAGATACCAGTCCCATTTATCACCCTGAGCAGAGAATATCCCATAACCCCACACTCCTGGATCCACAAATGCTTTCTCTGCCTTGACCCAGACCTGTACTGGTGCTGCACAGGCCCCCAAAGAGAAAGAAACAGCTACAGTGTCAGCCTCACTATCTCTGACCTGCTGGAGACAAGCACATGGCAAGAGTCCTCACAGGGTATGTCACATCCCTGTGCAAACAGAAGCAGAGCCAGGACAACCTCTCCCTGCAACCAGGCTGTCTTGATGCAGTCAAGGTATCACCAGCTGTATCACACTTTGGAGAACTTTGATACAGGTGGTTTTACCCATGGTCTAAGCCTAGACAACAACAGGACTCAAAACCAAAGCAGTTTCCTCAGAATGGCAAGATGGGAAGCACTGGGAAGGTGTCTGACAGTCCCTTGGCAGCAGTATGCTCCTGGGACTTAAAGACAAGCACATGGGTGGGCGAGACCCCAACATGCACAGCCCTGCAGGATGCTCAGCACAAAGCATTTGAGAGGATTCTGGAGTTGATTTTTATCCCAACAAGTTGATATATACCTAGGTCCTACAGGGAAAATAGCTGCCATGGCAGGAAAGCCTTAGAAGGAATGTCTGCATTAGAACAGTGTGAGATTTGGTGTTCAGCCCTGAAAGGGCCACAGGTGAGCAAATATTTACAGAGAGATGACCAAGACTGTCTGCAATCCACTGTGTCTATACAGCTCTTGTCTCTCCCCTCCTGACAAAACTGTACAGCTTGAATGTGTCTCTCTCAATAAAATTAAGTTGCTCTTCTTGCAGAGTCTGGCCAAAAACCAGGATAATGGCAGATTATGGAATGTGTATTTGTTTCTCCCAACAATATCCGAGAAATGGATTAGCCGATTTAAACCAGTTCTCTTCTGAACAAACAAATTCATCTCTCTAGGCGAGGAGCTCTCACACAAGCTTTTACTCAGCCTATTATTGCAACCACAGAGGTGTTGAGAGATGAGCAATGAGCTGCACAGAAGCTGAATGGCAGCGCAGGTTGGCTGCAATCTCACATAGCAGACCCAGGTTCCCGCTTTAAGGCGGGCTCCCACCTTCCTGACGCACATTTCTGGGGATTTTCCTCTCTTCTTTCACGGTCTTTTACCCAGGGCACAGCCAGGAGGCCTCACTGTACTTCTGCATCTGACGTGTGGTGCCACAGACTGGACGTGTCAGCTTTGCAAAATCTGCTCCCCAGCCTCTAAAATCCCCCTGCCATCTGGGCCTCTTGCTTTATGTCTCAAGTCTCTTGTATCTCCTGGCCACCCCAGCGTGCAGACATGCTCTGTCAGACCAATTTCAGTCAAAGAGGTAAACTGGGAAAGCTCTCAGGGCACAAGGGAGACCTCCCAAGAAATCCGAGTGGCAGCACATGGGAACCTTCCCCACGAGGAGAGAAGAGACCTCAGCTCTGCAGGGTAAGACCCAACTGTTAAACACTGATGACAAAAATTCAGACCAGCCAAAATTCATACAACTGCTTTACCCTGTGAAATATGTGTTGGTTTTTTTCCTTTTTTAAAGCTGCATATAACAAATGCTACCAAAAACCCCAGCACTGGGAGTGCCGAGGCTTTGCTGTATGAACATAAAGGTGTTCCAAAAAGAGGGCTTTAGCTGAGCATCCTTAGCCTGCCACACTATCAGCCCCTTATTGCCATGAGGCTGGCAGGAGGGTAGGGCCAACAAATCCTATGCAGTAACTTTTGGTACAACCCCATGTGAGGTCTCAATCCTAAACTGACGTAAGCACTGCCACAGACTCCGTCTATCAGGCCCCAGGACCAATAGATGGTGTTTGTTATGACAAATCTGAGGCCTGCTCTAAGTCTCTGTGGTTGTTACTTTGCTCTGAACTGCAGCCATTTGGTTTACATCCATGACAGAGTAAAACTTCAGCCTGTCCTGAGACTGACAACCCTAATTAGTTGTTAGTAGCCCGGGCACTGGGAGTGGAGTGAGCAATCCTAATGCTGCATCAGCCAGGACAGGGCTGCCTGCACAAACACAAGCTCTGAGGAGCTTAATCCCAAACACAACACTGCAAGAAAAAAGTGTGTTGACCATCAGGAATGAAATCCTCTGCTCCTAACAGGGGGAGCAGAGGGGTGTTGTGTGTTGAGAGAAATTCAGAAATAACATGTATACTTTCAGCTCAATCACACAAGCCTCTGCACAACTTATTTGGGGATAAGCAGTGAGGATTTCCATCAAAGTGAAACCTAACTACCAGGTCAGGCTTTCTTCAGACTGGTGGTTCAATATCATGCCCACGGCTATGAACTATTTTATTCTTTTTACCAATTAAAGTCTCTAAGTTTGCAAACACCGAACTTGCAGAAGGCACAGTTTTTCTTTGGCTTTGACTACAGACACACTTGCCCCAGAACATCAGTTCATTCTTAAGCTTCTGATGGTGTAAAATGGACAAGAACACACCAGAGTTCTAGCTGGCAGGAGAGCCTGAAGTTTCCCTCTCTTGTCAGCAAGACTTGTACTAAGGAGAACAACAATACTGAAACATGAATGGAAGAGTAGGAAAGCTCCAGCCACTACAAGGGTAGAAAAACCATCTTCTGCCCCCAGGTTAGCTCCTGCACTGTGCTCCTCAGCTTGGAGGAGGGTATCAGGATGAATTTCTCCAATGAAAATAATAAAGAAAAACAGAACAGTCACTATTAATAAATACACTCAGAAATTAAACCAACCAGGTCAAAAATTCTTAGCAGATGGCTCCATAGTGCAGCTCACATGGCCGAGCAGCAAGACAGATAAACCAGCTCAGCCACAGATAGAGGGGTCAGCTCTGGCCCCTGACAGTCTCATTTCTCTTAGACTCTCTTCATAGCAGGGAGAGCTGCAGGGAGCTCTTAGGAGCCAAAAGCTCAGTCTTAGCCACTCTGCAAAAACATCTCCATGCCAAAAGCATGTCTCAAGAGCACTTTTAAGAAAGCAGTTAATATCCAAGCTTATATTTCAGGAGGGGGCAGGGCACGAGCAAGAAGCACTGACATTGAGCTATGGCTTCAACAGTTGATCGAAACAGTTTAATGCATTTCCATTTCCAGTTGCATGGATCCAGCAATGTTTCTTACTTATTTACAGTATCACCCCCTCCCCTGCTCCCCGCTCTTGTGTTTGCTACATAGATAACAGGGGAAATTGATGCTGACTATCGCCTGCCTGATGTACAGCACTGCCAATGGGTTCAGCAGGATTTTAAAGAGGAATGAGTCAACAGTGTGTGACCAGGAATAACATTTGCCAGTGTGTGAGCTTGAATAGGAAAACGTATCTGTGCCCACCTGAACATTAGTTAAAGTGACAATGGCAACAGATGCCCCAGCAGGACGTGCTCTGGCAGTCTTCCAGGTCAGGGCAGAGCCAAACCTGCTACTCCCCAGCCCTATAGCAATGCCTGTGTCTAGGACTATAAATGGCTCCTGAAGTCCTGATAACCACCCCTCCAAAGGGAGTGCCAGTCTGCTTTCCTGATTACACCTAACGTTCACTATGCTTTGAAGATAAAGCACAATAACCCACCTGCTGCCTAATGTGGCAGAACTGTATCTAAGTGTAATCCTTTGGAGATCAATCCCAGATGATTGTGGGCTATCATTTCAGATCCAGAAGAGGTAAAATTCATAGGCCATGTTATTGCAGGGAAGGAGAAACTCAGGTGAATTCCTTTTCTAATCTTTCTTCCTGCAAAGATTTTACCTGCTGTGTGAACCCAACATGGGAAACAGGGCAAGCTTTCAGACTTGACCATGGAAAATGTAGTCAGGCCTATATAACCATCCCTCCTTCCTCCCACTCTTCTTTCACTGGACACCAAAACTTCTGCCAAAACACCAAGATGGCAGCAGCAAAAGTCTGCTTATCTCAGCTTCAGAACTTGGGGAAGTAATTAACAACTCTCAACACAAGAGACAGGTGCTCTTCTACCAGGCTTTGATGGTTATCCAAAGAGGAAGAAGCCATCCAGATAATCAAGTGTGGCCCTGACACAGCAACGAGTGAGTGCTGTGAAGGAGGATAAACCTTTCTGTAGGAAAATGTGGGTCAAGTGGGATGAGGAGTGCAGGGCTGAGCTGGACTTGGGCGGAGCTGTGCAGCAGTTTTTATGAGATGCTGTTCAGGACTGGCAAAGCATCAGAGCTGACACAATATTATTCAAGCAGGATAATGTACTAGGATTGCAATTTTCACCATTCTGTTTTATGAGGCTCTAACAGAGCAAATGTCATACTCACCATGGTAAGACAGTCATCTCAAGGGCTACCTCTAGCAACAGCCAGAGCTTAGAGTCACTACTAACCTTCATAATTCCTGGAAATACTGTTTTGACCAGTCTCTTAGGTTACCTGGCTAATACATGTCTTTCAGTTTGTTGTTACATACTTGCTAAATTAGTATCTCAGTAGCATCCTTTTCACTGATCAACACATTCACACTTTCTTTTCTCTTCTCATACAGACCAGCTCAAATGACTCTATTGTGTTCCAAAACCCGACTGCTGCACATTTTCAAGCCCAGTGTGTTTCACAGTCTTAGACTAGTTCCCCTACACAGGGTGGCCCAGCCCTGATTTTAAACATACCTCTGCAGAGGATTCATCTTTCTGATGGGATTTTCTCAAGTACCTGGTCCTGAAAAAATCCCTTGATTTGATCTGTGATAGCACTGATTATTAACAGCACTCTGCCACCCCATTAATATTTTTATTTCAAGACTTCAAAGTGCTATGTTTATTATGTTCTACACATCCTTCATGAGATGGGTCAGTTTATTCCTGTTTTGAAGGTACAGGAAAAGATGACAAGACATTGCCAATCCAAGTGTAGATTCCCAGGAGTTCTGACAAGCCCAGTGTCTCGCTCTAACCATTATACAACATTTCTTCATCTTAAACACGGAGATATAAGGCTGCACAGACTTTCATAAACTTATTAATCTTTCAAAGCTCTACACTACACACCAAGAACTCCAGAAAACAGATCATCCATCCTGTCAGAGAGCTGATGATAAGCAATCTCAGCTCATAAGCTAAAAGAAAAGCAATTTCTTCTGCTTTCTAAATACAAAAAGAAAAGCAACCTTTTCTGTTTTCTAAGTACAAAAAAACCTAAAAAGTCCAAACGCCTTTTTTTTTGACAGCTGACTCGTTCTTTTTGTCTCCTTATTCTCTTTCCACTACTGCAGTGCAGTTGGAAAAGCCTGTTTCTAGTTCGTTACAATACTACATGCACGAGGTTGAAGGGAGAAAACCAAGGGAAACACAGAAACAGGTTCTGACACCTAATCAGCTCTGCCGTATCGATTCGGCAGCCTGAGCTTCGGCGCGGGTCGGAGGAGCAGCGGCGTTGCCAGCCGGGCCCGCCCGCGCCCCTCCGCAGCTCCGCGCCCACGGGACGCAGCGCCGGCTGCGGGAGGCGAGCGAGGCGCTCAGCACGGGGGCGGCAGGAGCCACACCAGCCCCGTTTCCCACAAGATGGGAATTCCAGAGCAAGCCACCGAGCTAATGAGTGCTGGAAAGCGGCGTTTTAATTAACCGCAGGGGCCCCTGCCGCACCCACAGCCTTCCAGCAGCGTGGACAAGGAGGAGAGGGATAAACAGGGACTGTGGTGTTTCTGGGTCTATTTTTGCACGAAGGGAAAGGGAGGAGGCTGTAAAAGGGGCGAGGGCAATTCTTGCCCTACTTTCTGAGTTTTTTCATACTAATGGAAGGAGCAATTGACAGCGCTGAAACTAAAGCTGCCTGCTGAGGCACAGAACAGGCAGTGCCACCATAAAGTCCTTCCATGTTTTCCATGTAGGAGGAGACAGCTCAGGTGTACAAAAACTCAGTATGCACCCAGCTTCAACTAAGAGTACACAGAACTGATTGACAAGGGAAGGGGGCTGTTTGAGTGGGTTTGCTTATGATCCTAAAGCATTGATTGGCCATGGCAAGAGCTATAGGAAGAGTATGTTCAGTTAGTCTTTACACAGAAGTTCATCACATCTTTGCTTTCTTGAGGGCCACATCCAAGTCTCCACCCCAGACAGCTTCTGGTTTGGACCTACCATCTTTCTTGTGTGGGGAGTCATGTCCTTCCCGTTCAGCCCAAGATGCAGGGCTGTGATCCCCCTCCAGACCACCTAGTAAGACTGAATTCATCCCAAGCTCAGCACTGCTGCTCCCTCTGCAGGGGCAGTGCGGGTCAGGCGAGGTCCACACAGCTTCCAAACGGCAACACCAAGCCAGGGACACCAGCAGGTCTGATGGTTCTTTGCTCACAAGTGAAATTTTGGTGTATCTCTCATCACCTCTCAACGTGACCAAGAGTTACCTCCCCTGCCATGTCCCTCCAAGCCCCATATGACTGAACCAGGCTGCCTTCCTGAACAGCTCAAAACAAGACACACATTTTCGCCCTGCTTAAGGGAAGCTTCTCCACACATACTTACCTGCCTGGAAATCTTCACACATTTCCCTGTCTCATTCTGTAATCTAATCCTGCCATACTCCTGAATAGACAGAGATAATTTTAAAAGGGGCTCTTCAAATACTCAAAGTGCCTGCTGGATTTCACACACCTCTGTTATTGCTGTGCTCCCAGCAGCTCACATCTGTGAGCAGTTTGTCTGGTTGGTTTCAGCCAGGTTGTCTGCTCTGGTCTCACTTCTCTTACTCCTGGGGAGCGAGCCTGGAAGAAGTGTGGCAGCATGTCTAATGAGTGCTGCTGTGCTGTGTGTGCAGGCTAGTCAGTCACAGCCCAGAGGCAGCATGCCCAGGTGTAAATTAACCTGTTCCCTGCCCACCCCACACCTGTCAGGTCTGTGCTGCTCAGAGGACTCTGTGGGTGTTCAACAATCACACTGTACTAATGGGACGAGATCTGCAGGGAGAGCCAAGCCATTTTACCTGGCTGCCTTCCCCCAGTCTGATTTGAAGTCTTGTAAGAGAGAGAGCACAGACTGCTGCATGTCAAAACACACCTCAACAGCTGTGGGAGCTGAGCAGGCACTCACTTCTCTGGAGGGAGAAACCACTGCAGGGAAAGGATGGAGATGTCACCCAATGCAGCATCCCACCCTCTATGATCACCTTTGTGTACAGATACTGCCTTCAAGTGGGGCTGGGAGAACCACCCATAGCTGAAACCACCCCCCACACCACACCTGCTAAGAATCAGTTTCCTGTTACTCACAGCCTGGCTGCATGAAAACCAGCATGAATATACATTCCCTCTTAGGTCTGCCTACAGCTGCTTTTCAGGCAAAATGATTCAGGCATATCCAGGGGTAACTAAGCTGAAGAAAGGGTTGTGGCATGCAAATGGTCTAAATAACATTAATTTTCTACCTTTTGAGTTCTTGACTTTACAAACTTACTAACATACCCTGAAGGTATTTTATACACATGTAATGCACATAAACACACCTGATAAAGCTGCACTCATCACAGACACGGAAACAGAAACTGTTGTGCACAAACACACCCAACACCTCTCCCTTCCACTTGCAACATGTTTGCCATATGGTACCTGCCCTTAGCCTTGGGCAGCCTGACCAATTAAATATCAACTGTGCAAAGACAAAAGAGATGTGTCTACTCAGCCCAGTAAGAAAGGTCAGCCCTGCCCAGCTCCCAGGATTTTGTGTACACAGGCATTCAATTCAGGCAGGCACTCCTCCAGGCTGTACTCACACTGCACGTTGAGCTGCACCAGGGCTTCCCGGGGTCTGATGTTAAATCCATTGTACCTGGCTGTCTGACACTTATAGGTCCCGCTCATTTCTCGGCTCACACTCTCCAGGTGCAGCTTCCCATCGTATGTCTCCACTGTCATTGTCCCTGAAGGCATGGGGGCTTCCTTGTCTACCCGGGACCAGATGACGGGAGGCTTCGGCTTTCCCCGCACCTCGCACTGCAGCTCGGCCCTGGAGCCTTCCCGCACGGTGACGGTGGACTGGCCCTTAGGGACACTGATTGTCGGTGGCACTACAAGGGAGACCAGAAGGGAGTCATTTTACACTGGGTTTTCAGCAAGCGAGGAATATTCTTGAGATGGTTCTGATCGAGTCGCACCAACAGCCTTGAGCTCCAAAGGTTTCCACTGCAACCCCTCTAAGAACACACTGTCCATGCATGTTGTCCTACAGGGTCTGGAGCTGCAGGGTTCCAAGGAAGATCCCAGCCTTTCCAACAGTGTATCCCAAAATCAATGGCAAGAGTCAGTTGTTTTGGGGCAGACTCCAGGCTCCCATCTCTCTGCAAAATGCTATCCAGCTGCAGGGATAGCATCAAGGAACACAAAGACAAAAGCCTCTTTGATCTATTTCTCAATTTGTGATCAGTGAATTTCTCAAGTGGAACTGCAGTCTTTTGGCTAAAATGCAAGTCATATTTGATGAGGTATTTAGGCTCCTTATCCAGGTCAGACCAAAACCAAGACTTAAAGGATTAGTGCTTGTAGATCCCATCTCCAGCCTTCTCTAAGGTCCAAGATCCCTGTTTGTTCCTAAACCACAGCAAGGAGTCAGCTCTGTTAAGTGCCTTTGCTTATTTCACTTTGATTATTTATTTTGCTTTTATTGGTGAATGCACTGAATTTCTGACACCAATAAACCTCTGGCTCATTTGAGTGAGAGATGGGTCCCAGCAACAATCATTCCTGGCATCCCTTAGAGGTTGAGAAGAGCTCAATTGCTGCTGAGCTGAGGCTAGAGTTGGAGGCACAGGAACACTTGAAGAAATATCCAGCTATTAACTGACAACCAAAATTTTGCTGATAAACAAAGCTTAAAAGAAACCTAGTGAATACAGAGTACAGAGATGCCAATGAGAAGAGATTTGCTGTTCACATCCCCAATTCCACCAAGAACCCAGGAAGGGGATTTTTGTGCTAAACCACACGTAATATTGACAATTTATTTGTGTTAGACTTTAGAGTCAACAGTTCAGCTGAGGTAAATATGGTCACAATCTTTTCTGAAAGCTCCTTTTTCAGCCCTTCCTGCTGACAGTGGCAACACTTGGATTGACACTTCCATAACTGCAAGGGCCATGTACTTCGTTTCCATTTAAATCAAAATACAGGACTGCAGAAGCTGTAACGAGCTGTTCTGACCAACATTAGCTCAATTCAGCTCCAGCAAAGGCAAGCGTGCTACGGTAATTGTACATGTTACAGCCTGCAGCTCTTTAGGAGCAAATTTAGGATGGATCCAGCCTAATCTCCCTCTGCAGTGACCTCCCTATGCATCAGGGAGGCCACATTTTCAATTTGCAGGTCTCCTGTGGGCTGGGGAATCTCATCACACCCTGTCCTGTGCGGTGCGAAAGGACGGCAGCGCTTTCAGCGCCGACGCTGCCGGCAGCCGCTCACCTGGCGAGCAGCAATTTTCTCCACAGGAAAAGTTGTAAATTGCATTTGAAGGTTTTTTTTTTTAATTAAAGCTATCTCCGTGGAGCTGCTCGGTGGAGGCAGCTGTTTTGATGAGCTCAGTGGGGAAACATGGAGCCACTGCTGCTGTCCTCTTGCTCCAATGCTGTGGTCTGGGGAAAACCTGGTGTTTTAGATGGGAATCACCTGTTGGAGGTGGTTCAGTGCTGGTTGTGGGAATGATGCATGTTGGATAGCCTTGGCTGCTGCATGGAGGGCTGCTCCAGCAGGGATGGCTGTTTTCATTCCCTGGGACACAATGCAGTCCTGCTGGCCTGGGCTGCCAAGGAGAGGCTTCAAAATGCCCCAGGCTGACCCTCCTTCCCTTCCTCATTGGCAGCATCCACACAAGCATATGGGACTCACTCTCCTCCAGACAGGCACAGGGCAACCTGTCACCACAGACATCTCCTTCAAGGCAGCAGCTGGCTGATGCTTGGACCAACACCTGCACTGACAGGCATTGCCAAGCCTCCTGGTGGAGTCATCCAGGATCTCCCAGCCCTCCTATCCTTGCAGCCTTAAACACAACTGCACCCTGCCATCTAGTGATCTTGGGCAAAAATAATTGTTCCAGGTGGTATTAGCTCCACAAGCTCGAGAGAGCCGGTTTTGCACCAGGATTGGGGAGTTCCCCCAGTTTTGTTTCCTGTTGGTATAACAGGGTTGGTGTCAGCTGGCATGGAGAGGTCCTGCCTTCCATGGCTGCCTCCAGAAAGGAAGGACCCTTTTCAGTGTTCAGTGGATCCGTGGCACAGTCAGGGCTCCAGGCTGCCAACAAGAACTGGATGCAATCCTACCAGGAGAAGGCTGGCCCCAGTATTTCTAATGGGAGACAAGGGCTTCCCAAAGCATCAATAGTAGTTACAGCCCTTTTTTCCAGGGAGCTGAAGTGAGCAGCATCCAGAATCAAGAGTGAGATCAGCCTGGCCTGTGGATCCAGCATAATCAAGGATTGAGAAGAAACCTTCTGTGAAGGTGCAGGTCAAAATCTGTGGGCAGCTGGCTCCCCTGAGGAGTCTTCCATTGGATTATTAATGCAGTGCTTCTTTGTGCTGTACCCTCAGGGTCCTGGAAAGGCAGCACAAGGACATGGATGCAATGGAGAGCACAGCTGGACCCACCATGTCCCCAGAAACAGAAAGATAGCCCTGAGACTCTGTATTTCAGTCCCCAAATTGACTGACAAACACTGACATATTTGTCCTGTCCTCACTGAGCCATGGGGTGAAGCTTTGATCCTGATTTTAAGGAGGAGGCATTTATAACACTGGGACTCCTCCTGAGAGTGCCCAAGACAGACTGCATTTGCAATCCAGTAAACATTAGAAGTCTTCACAGAATTTGCATCCTGGACACAACTCTGAAAAAAAAGTACATTCCTCATAAACAACATCAAAGAGAAGAAAGAGCAGCTTTCTTTCTCTTTTACTCTCTTCTAAGCAAAGGGACACTTGAATTTTGCTGAAATACCACCTCTTCTTCCTTCCTTCACAGTGTGGAGGCTTGTTTGAACAATCACACTGTAAAGTTATCTCTTTACCTTTGACTGGAGTACACGTTGGACTTTTCACAGGGAGAAAATATAAAGGAAGATCTGTTTGGTACATAATGCATGTGACAGAGGAGCTGTAATTATTACCTATCTCCAATCTGAGCCAAGTGCTTGCCTGAGGATGTAAGACCTTTCTCCACTAGCATTCATGACATGCATGTGAGGTTCTTAAAAAAGCCAGAGGCAGGGGGCTGTGGGGCAGCCAGTGATGCCAAACACTCCTCTGGGGTCCCCACCTGCCAGAGAGGCTCACCTGTCTCTGAGGAGATGTTCACCTCCACACTGAGGTCAGGAATGGGTGCTCCCTGGAAGGTGGCCACACACAGGTAGGTGCCATAGTCACTGAATCTCAGGTCAATAATCTCCAAGCTGCAGGTCACAGGGGGGAGCTCGGGGTCGTTGCGGGTGATGAGCAAGCGGTCCGAGAACCTGGCTGGTTTCCCGTTCTTGTACCAGGAATAGACAACCTTCTCCTGGGGAACAGCATCGACATGGCACGACAGCTTCAGGTCCTGGCCTAACTGGATGGTCTCACTCTCTTTGATCACATCAGGGGTGATTTGGAACGTGGCATTCTTCATGGCTGACATGAACAGAAGTGCAAAACTGGTTAGGGGCGGCAAAGCATCGTGCAGGGGACAGGAAAACTGTTCTCTGCTCCTCAGGAAGGCAACATTTCCATGCAAAATCTGCCTAAAGACCTCTCCCACTTACATTCCCATAAAATGTCCCAAGGATCATCCAGTTCAGGATGATTCTCCAGCCCAGGATGAAGCTGCAAGCGGTGCTTGCACAGTTGTTGGTCTGGGAGCAGAGAAACTTGTGCAGGCACTTCTCCAGAATATTAATTACTGCTAAATATCACACTGGCCCTCAGCTGTACAAGAACAGCCAGGAGGAATGCAATTCCCCCACCCCCTGAAAACACATGCTCAGAGAACATCAGCAACTTACACCGCACCAGCAGGTTCACAATCTTCTTTGCCGGGTTCCCCACATTGTTGATGGCCGTGCAGTTGTAGTAGCCTGAGTCCTCCACACGGATCCTCCAGATGGTGAGGTTGCCTCCTTGCACAAGGCTGTTGGGAGGCATTGGGCCAGGAGAGTGGGACCAAACCACTTCTGGCTGTGGGTCACCGCCTGTCAGAGAGCACTGCATGGTGATGTTGTCACCAGGGTTGACCACCAGTGTCTCATTTACAGACAGCTTCAGAGCAGGTGGGGCTGGAAAAGCACAAAGAGGGACACTTCAGAGCTTGAGAAAGACCCATCCACTTGCCTGTGCACAGCTTCATACTTTCTATGATTTGTTCTTGTTGATGGCTGGTTTGAGTAGGGACAGCTGGAAGGATCTATGAATTGATTACAAATATGAGGTGTTTGTGAATCTAAAGCGTGATCATTACCATGTCTTTGAGTGAGAACACTCTGTTCTTTCATGGCTAGAAAACAGAGCAAGCAGGACCTCACACCAGCCCAGAAAACACTCCACCAGCAGTGCTTAGGACAGCAGCTATGACATTTTATCAGTGCTCAGTGCAGATTCTCTATGGCTTAGGATGCAGGCCAGAAAAAAAGCGTGATAAACCCACTCTGCCCATACAGGGGTGACAAACAGGCAACATTTGGCAGTGAAAAACCCAAGACCTGAAGTTTCTTGACTCCTGATGCAAACAAATGCAGCCAGGCACAAGGGCAGTGGAAGCCTTTGTAGCCTTGATGGAGAGGTGAAGGAGAAAGGATGGGTTCCAAGGAGCCTGCTTGAACCCAACCACTGCTTGTGCTCAAGGACAGCTGGGATTAAACCACTCCTCTCATTCAGAGCTTCCATCCCAAGAAGAGAGCTTTAGGGAATGTCAATCATTAACAAAACCTCTCTTCAGCTATCCCATGATCTGCCTCTCTATCTCTCAGACCCAACTAGAAATCTTTGAGGGGCAAAGGCATTGCCAAGCAGATATTTCTTGCAGCCTGGAGACTGATATGGAGGACCAGGACCTGTCTGCACCTTAGCAGAGCATGGACAGCAGCTCTGAACCTGCTCTTAATCTCTTTCACCTCCTCAGTTTTCTAATATGCTTTTCTGTACACCTGGAGGCTATAACAATCACAGGGATTCTCCTTCACATTCCGTTGAGCTGAGACTGATTCAATATGTCTAGACAACTCTCCTTTTAATGACCTGGTACCTGGTTTTTGTTTTATTTCTGCACTCTTCTCACTACAGCCCCCTCCAGGAACTGATCCAAATTCCTTCCCTTTGTATTCTTTACTTCATTCCATGAAAAGTGTTTCAAAGCCTCTATGAGCACTATCACTGGCTCCATCCAGACAGAGCTGAGAAAGTAGCAGTCCCCAGCACAAAAGCAGGGAGTATGTTTTAAGTAGCAGCCATAATAATGCAAAATAAGACATTGTTCCATATTCATGAAGCCTGATTTAACAGCATCATTATTTCTGCCTCTTCTCTCCCTGGACCCTGTGTTAATGAGCTGTGCTGGATTTGTGTTGGATCTCTGAATTACAGCCCATACAAACAAGGCAAGGAGGACTCTTCTCTCCTCAGCACCAGTGCCATAATTTAGTAGCACAACTACTGCCATGCTGGGATATTGCTTTGGTGTACTGAATATAATGTCCTCCCTGGCCACTGCACATGCAATTTGTGTCAGAGGTGGCCAGCTATGCCTAAGGAAGAAGGTGGCTCTTCTGCTACCTGCACTGGCCATTTTGAGGCCAGTGGTTGGAGCCCTTGAATTTTGGGAGGCCACAGCCTGCACTCAAAGAGAAGGTGGCAGGTGTCTTTGCAGGAGTCTTGATGGTGTGCAAGGGTTAATGATTATTAAATAGCAAAGGAAGGATTTGTGCATCCTCACCAAGCTCCAGATGGTTTCATGAAGCCCAGAAACACAACAGCACAACTCACCATGGTTGGGCAGGACACATTCCTGTCACTAACTCAGGGTAGCTGACACCAAATAGCTGTTTCTGCCCTCGGACACTGAACTGGTCTCAGGTTCACAGTGCACAGACAAACTGACAGATCTTGCCTGGGAATCTCCATCCATCCCTGTCAGAGACAGAGAAAGCCTGAGACCTGCCTATGTCCAGAGAGGTGGTGTCATAGTTGGGGAGCACAAACCAGAGTCCTGCAGGCTCCGGTTAAGATTTAGGGCTCTTGTAGATTTAGGGTTGGATGTGCACATATCTGACCCACACATCTCACCCAGCTCTGGGCAAGGCAACATGTGAAAAAGGTGACATGCTGGTGCAAGCACTGCATCAGGGCAGGCTGTGTGTGCATGCATGAAGGAGGCAGGGAAGCTGCACATCTGCCACCTGCAAGCTCCCATGACGTGCCCCAAAATGGAGCCCTGGCTGTGGCAGCCTGCGTGGGCTACCACTGCCCACTCCCACTCCTGTCAGCAGACAGAGGTTAACAGACTGCAGACATTGTTATGCAGGAGATGATTCTCATTTATTTGTAACCTGTGGCAATTCCTTTTGTTCTTGGCTCAGAAAACCTGCTGGCGGAGTCTGCCGAGCAGCGAGGGGACCATTAAAAACAAAGAATCGCTTTCAATTCCCTTTGAAGTCCAATTTGCTGCAGTAAAACTGCAGGAGAATTAACCAGCTGGGCTGCCTAATTTTGCAGAAATTGAGGAAGGGGGAAGCATCAGGCTGACCCTGCTGGAGCAGGTGATGGCAGCCTGGTGCTGAGCTGGTCCTGTGGCTCTGTGGACCCAGCGTGCTGCTCTGGAGCCAGGAAACAGCAGCAGAACAGAGGAGAAGCAGGGACATCTCCTTCCCACCAAGGCTGCAAACAAAGAGCCCATTCCCTGCTGCAAGGCCCAAGCTGCTGAGCAGAGCTTGGAAGAAGTCCATCTCCTCACTGGAGACTGTGATCTGCCCAAAGGACACTGAGGAGCCAGCTGAAGAACAGCAGATGAGCTGAGGAGATTCCCCTGGCCTGACCTGACCTGACCCACCAATTCACCTCAAGGTCTGTAGTGCTTGGGACTATAAATATTTAAGAGAGGGAAATTTCCAAGCATTTCAGCACCCTTTGGGCCCTTCTCAGTTGTAAAGGCAAAGGCATCCTGAGCGAAGCTGCTCAGGATTCTGGGCACAGCCAAGCCTAGAGAAGCTGTGAAAGCACAAGCGCAAGGGGAACAGAAAAGACCTAGGCAAAAAAGGAGAGAATTAAAGAATTTCATTTAAATATTTCCCCATCTATGCACAATGCTACCTACAGGGCAAGTAACCCATATAATATCTCATGTTAAATATAGTTGTGCTATTTAACACAAACCCTGCTCACACTGCAATGCCAGCTTCATTTTCACTGCCAACTTTTAATACAATTTGTTAAGAACACATTTTCCATGGCCCCTTTGAGCTTGTAGTGCCAGGCTCCACTGTAACTATGTATAAATATGCATCTATAATTAAAAAACAGGGAATAAAAAAACCTAGATAGATGTGCTTAAGAATCTGGTGTAAATTGAGCCATATTGCTGACTTGTCATCGGGTACAACCTGAAAATACATTTTCCCCATTCACTTATTACAGGGCTTGGATTGAAATGAAGAGTAGTTTCCCTGTGCTTTGGCTGGCAGGGGGAGTGGACATGAAGCAAAATTTGATTTTCTAACACTTCAAAGGTAAAGGCACACAGGGAAGAAGAGCTGTATAAGATCCCTTTCTTCATCACGAACACAAGGTAAGTTTTTAAAGGGAATATTTCAACATTTGCTACACTCTCATCCTGAGAGAAATTCAGCTAATAGGGTGAGTTGTTCGAGATGTGTTCAGAGATCTTGCTACAAAGAGAATACTTTTTCTGACATTAGCTATAATTCACTTTCTTAAGCTCATTATTTTTCTTCTTCCTACATAAAATGAGGCAAGAATTGTTCAGCACCTTGGAACTCAACTCAGATCAATAAGCATAATTTAAACAGTATCAACAATATCCCGTCAACAGTTAACAACATCAAAAAAAGTTCTGTTTCCACTGCACAAAGATGACACAAGGGATGCAAACTGCTTTGTGCTACATTAGAGAGGTGAATAATTCAAACAACTACAATGCCTTTCTCTCTGATCATGGAATACCCCAGGGCTGGAAGCAATTTCCTGACATTTACTTATTATTTGCAAATATTCAACACACATGGGGGCTTTGCAGGTGGGGATTTTTTATTGTGTGTGTGGTTTTGGTTTGGGATTTTTTAATGGACAGGTTGCAATCAAGTCCTTGCCAGTATTTGATACGTGGCACTCAGTTATCTTTCACTTACTGCACGTCAAGCAAGCGGCACCAAACTCAATCTGCTCACAACTGGAGGTGCCCTCAAGCACTGACAGTATGAATATGAGTGTCAAATGTATTTATTGGGAAGGCACTGGAGAAGTATGCTTTCCACAAACACTGGCAGCACTGCAGCCTGTTACCTGGGAGGTGCTGAGAGCACAGCTTGGCAAACCAGGCTGGAGTCACACATGGATGAATTATTTGTAGGAACTCCTGCAGCACTGCCCCGCTCTAGACTGTATCGAGTCTATTTTTAAAGTCACTTAGAATTATAAATAAATAAAACAGTGTATGAATTAGAAGCTACATAGTGCCTCAACACCTACATACAGTCTGTTTTAATGATCTCATGGCAGGCCTGGCCAAGGCAGTGGCTATATGCAGTGCTACAAGAAAGCAGAGCAGCCCTGGCCACAAGACTTCCGTGCGAAGGGTCTGTAATCCCAGCAGCCGTGTAAATGAGCTCGAGGTGCTGCAGGCCCTGGACAGAGTGCTGTGTCACCCTCCTGGAGGAGTAATGGTAGAGGGTCAGAGGGCTGCAGGGACCCTTCCTGTCCCCTCTTACCTGTGGTGTTTGTGAGCTGGAAGGTGATGGATTTGTCAGGGATGCTGCAGACATTGCGGACAGACACCTGGCACGTGTAGCTGGCATAATCCTGAGGTCGAAGGTTCTTCAGCTTCAGGACTTTGGTTTCACCCTGGGATTTGGGAAAAACAGGGGCAAAAAAAGACACAGGTGTACAAATAACAGATCATCATTCCAAGTCCATATCCTGTCCCAAAGTTTACAGGTTACCAGCAGCTCCCATGAAAACCTTGGGAAACTGTGTGGATTTCAAGCCCCCAGCTCTATATAAAGGAGACAAAAATGTTTCCAATTTCACCTCCAGGGTTTTGCAAAACACCCAGCAACTGACTCACACGACCTGCAAGCACTGCCAAACAGGCCTGGGCATAATTTTTCACCAACTACTGCCAGAAACATCTTGTAGAACATGACAAACCTTAACCATCCCAGAACAGACCCTGAGATCTAACTCTGAGATGTCAGTAGGAACCCAAGGGAAGTCGCTGGGGATTCAACATTGCCAAACCAAAGTAAATCAGAGCAGATAGAGGCATTAATACCGGCCTAAATATGACAAGTTTCAACAGTTATGCTCTAGAAATCTGCAGCACAGGAGGAAAAAACAATTCTGAGAAATACTCAAAGAACTTCCAAAACTTTCTGATCCCTCTTCTCCAGATTCTAATCTCATTTATGCTGATGTAAATCCAGAGTGACTGCAGAGACTTTGATAGCCTTTTCTCATTCTAAGGTAACAAATAAAACCACTTGCCAGCACTCCATTAGTTACTGGCTTGTTACAGAAACAGAATCAAGTTGTTGCATTAACGATAGACATGTTCTGTGGATGTTTATTTATGGAATGCAGAAAGCTCTGAGATACATCCTAAGGTTTGCACACCCTGAAACTTGTATGTCTTCTGCTGACAGCTTGTTGCTGTTGTTCTCCTTGTGTTTGTCTAAATCTCTTCTGGAGAAACCATTCCATAACCGCCCGTGAGTGTGAGGAGGCGTCAGCATGACAAATCCTCCTGAGGACAACCTCAAGGGACTGGACAATGAGCTCAGGAATGCTAATATGCAGAGAACAAGGATGTGAAGTGAGTAAATTAGAATGATAAAACCTAGGACACAAATAACCCTAGGAAATCCTGTCCCCTGAGAATTGCTGCTATGCCACACAAATTATGGCATTTGTGATAGGCATGTCATCTAGGTACTTAGAGGTCATATGTACCCTGTTTATTGATGAGTGTGATGAGTGAATTTAGGTATATGTGTATAAACCTTCATTGTAAGGAAGTTTTAAAAAGCTGAAACAGAGAAGTCTTCACCTGGTTTTTAATGTAAAAGCCTATTCAAACATGACACTGATAGAGGTTCATCTCTAAGACAACACTGAAAACTCCAGTAAAGGATACTTTGTTAAACATTCCATCAAGATTTTCCCCTTCATGGAGTGTTGCAGAGGTGTGTTTTTGTTAACTTCAACTCCTACCAACACAAACTTACAGCCTTATGCTGGTGTTGAGGAGAGGACTGCAAGGGCACGCCTGTCTGAGCACAGCAGTCCCAACACCCTCTTTCAGAGCTGGGAATGACCCATCATGCTGGGAGCATTGCCTGACAGGAGCTGCAGCACACTGGGTCATTTAAACATTAATGCTGCAACATGGTGAATTTTTGCCAGATGCTTTATTTAGCTAGAGAAAATATCCCAAGTCCTAAGACATCCTCTCAGTAAGCAATGTCTCCTGGTAATTACACTGGGCCTAGTGAAAACTAGAAGAGCCCATGGTGGCTTCCTCTAAGGCCAGGGATGTCCTAGTTGGGAGCCACATAGCAGACAGATAAAGTTGTCTTCAGGGCCAAACAGCAGCTCTGACCCACGGTGTTTCTGCAAATCTGCTGCTAACCTGCAGCTCTCTCCTCCCTCCTCATGCCCCTGAATATTTCCATTTGGATGCCCATTTCCATGACCTACAGAGACGGCGTGTTTCAATAAAATATGAACATGACTACATTAACTTAAAGGTTGCCTGGGGCATTGCTCAGAAATCAAACTCAGCCAGAATGTGCTCTGGGCCCAGCTTTGGGAATGCAGGAAGGTGCTTGGGATGAAACAGGTGCCCTGGAGAGCTGCCCTTTCAGCCCTCCCTTCCCACCCATCCCTGCCATGTGTTCCCTAGCAGCCTTGCTGGAAGTACTGGGGCTGATTAGCATCTAAAGGACATTCAGATCCTGAGTTCAGCTTAGGGTATCATCCCCAGAGTGCCCTGGCAAAAGAAAAATTCCCTTCCATCTCCCATTGCATTACCAGCCTAATTACTGTGAAGAAAGTGGTGTTTACAGGGGCAACCTGGTTGTGCATGGCAAATACAACACAGGCAAGCAGGAGAAGAAGAAATGCACATCTGGTCACAGGATAACAGTCAGGAAGTGCCCAGGCAGTTGGGCTCCCCATTACTTGTGGCCATTAGGAAAAGCTCATGGATCCCACAGCAATGCCTGCCATTTGCTCACACTGCTAAACAGGAAGTCTTCCCTGATATAGGGAGCCTGAGCACCCAATTAAGAAAAAAAAATAAATTAGTGATGGGAGATAGAGGAAATCCAGTCTTGGGATTGTTTGCTTGGATTTTAGTCTCAGCCTTCCAACAGCTGCATAACCTCATTAGGGGAGCTGTGTCACTGCTCTCAGGGACAGTGACAAAAAGGGAAAGGTCCTCCTAGGCTGTCACACTCCCTCCTACTGCTCTGATCCTCTTGTACCAGGGAATCTGCACGCAGAAGGAAGGTTTCCCAGCCCTTCTGAAGGCAGTGCTCCTTGCAGCAGCCTGCACCCTCTCCCCAGCATCCTAATCCATGCAAGGAAAGAAACACCACCCACTGCACCGCCCTGCAGCAGCAAGACACTCAACACAAGCTGGCAGAGTTCTGCTTCCTTTCACCTGTGTGTAAAGGGGTTCGTAGATGTCCACACCATTGTCCTGGCTGTGCGAGAGCGTCTCCGCTCCGCGTTTCCAGATGAAGCGAGCCGGCGGGTTGGAGTTGACAGTGCAGCGGAGGAAGACGGTCTTCTCCTGGTAGAAGCTTCCCCGTACGTCACTGATGGTCTGGTGGACGGTGAGGACGGGCTCGTCCAGATCTGGAAGGGAGGCAAGGAGCGCCGCAGCCGCTGTTAGCAACGCTTGGTCTGCGTGCAGCCTGCAGAGCAGGTGATGCTCCAGGTGCCACTCAGGACAGGGGGAGGTCCCACACATTTGGCTGATGACAACTGCTGATTTTAGGGCTGATCTGAGGGCAGGTAATACAGCCTACATGTAAAGGGAACAGACAGGAGAAGCCAGAATTCTCCCGCTCACCACACGAACCTTCAGAGAATAGAAAGCAGTCTCTGGTTTGCAGATCCCCGTGCAGTCCTCAAAAAAAAAAAATCTACCTTCTACCTGGGTTTCAGACCAAGTAGGCTGCCTGACCTTCCCCAATGACAACCCTCTACAGAAAATCACCACTTTCTACTTCAGTGAGAGGTCAGAAGGACCCCAGGAAGCTCTGTTCCATCATAATTTCTCCATTTTCCAGTTCCCAAATCCCTCCTGAAATCATGGGGCTTAGCCCATGTCTATGAGATGTCCATACAAATGACATGAGAAACCTTCAAGACAAGGAATGAAAGTAAAAAATCAGGACAAGATCAAGGAGCTGAGTTGGAAAGTCATCTAGACAGAGCCAGTCTCGTGGGGAGTTATGGGAATATGAGATGCAAACCACTGTAATAGGTATGTATAATTTCTCTCTCTTCCTATTAAATATCTTCTGTGTATTTTCTTCCAAGTCTGTATTGACTGTCCTTCTCTGGCAACTTCTAGTCACTGCTATTTCCTCACAGAACCACTTTGAGACTGAGGTTAGAAGGTAAAGATCCCTTTTGACAAGAATTGGCCCTCTAAAATTGAAATCAGCCCCTGTGTCTTTAAGTATGTCTTATAAGGCACCTTTTGAGCTCAAGTTGAAGCGATTCTGTATTTTCAGGAGCGTTATGACCCCATCTTCAGCTGCAAGGAGACCAAAGTACTTGTACCCAGTATCCTTTTGTGCTGCCAGCATGATCCTCTGCACATACTAACACTCTCATCACCTCCTGGCCTCCCATGCCACCTAGTTTTCACAGTATTTTATTTTACGGATTTGGAAGTTTGGAGATCTGACTTCCAGCAAGGAAGAGGAAAGCAAGGATGAGTTTCTGCTAACATGTCATCCAAACAACGTATGCTCTCTGCTGAATCACAAGTGTCAACTTGTGGATTTGCATCTTTTAATGAGTTGTATGCTCAGCAGATGGCAATTGTAATGCGACCTGAAATTTTGCCTGTTTGACCATAGCTCAGAGATATGAGTGGAGCCATTAATGGAATAATGACAAGACACAGAAAATATCCCAGAAAAAAACCTCCACCAACCAAAAAGCACTCATGGCTGAAGAAAAACATATGCAGATGGGAAAAAAAGGCTCCTCTCCATACAGTACTGTTTTCATGTGGCCATAGGGTGACTGAACATCAAATTCTTTTGGACCAGGACCCTGAGCACAACCTCTCCTCTTTTCCTGTTTCTTTGTCCTTAACCCTCCTTTATTTGTTCAAACTTCACATGAGTGACTCTGTAGCTACAATCCTTCCAAGACTGTTTCTCAGCAGGTAAAACACTTCCCTTACTAACCAAAGAAGAAGCTCACCATTCCAGTCTCCTGGCTCCCAGCTACTCCCCACATAGAAAACAATACCTTCTTTTTGGTTGCTAAAACTTTCCTCCTTTGAATCCTTCAGCCTTCTTTTGTAGCAGTCAGCTCTAGGTCTAGCCCTCCTGAGAAAAGCTAAAATAAGACCTGCGACAATATGTATGTCCTTGATGTACGAGTAATGCCACTGATGTCAGTGAGCTGCTCAGATGATAAATTTGGCCCAAGGCTGTTCATGGAGATGATCACATGGGATGTTTCATGCACAATAAAAGCTTGTAAACATTCATTCTTTACTTTACTTTACTTTCTCTCTCTCCCACATGGAAATACTGAGAAGAGCAACTGCCTCTGACAGGATCTAACCAATA
Source organism: Notiomystis cincta (assembly GCA_013398075.1). Classification (NCBI taxonomy): domain Eukaryota; kingdom Metazoa; phylum Chordata; class Aves; order Passeriformes; family Notiomystidae; genus Notiomystis; species Notiomystis cincta. The sequence goes on along the minus strand of VZRX01023581.1, from coordinate 166,029 downwards.
CTTTAAAGGCTCACTGATGCCCACCTGGGGCAAAGGAATGTGCTACAGGGGTTGGTGTTTCCGCTTTAATATCCTCTTGGCACCAACGATGCTCTCTGCGCAACCTCACTGCCGAACACTGAAAGTATGACTGAGGACTCGCAGCAGCTGTCAAGGACACCAAGGTACACATGAGGCTGATTACTTACCTCTAACTACAAAATGGGATGCAGGAAAAGAAGGGGTTTGTTTTCAAAGTCTGGTTCATTCGGCTGAAGGTTGCCTGGGTGAGCGTTCAACAAAAACTGTGGCTTTTCCCATGTGTTCCCTTGTACCTACTGCAAATACCAGCAGCAAACAGTCTCTCCTCCCCAAAAACCAAGTGAGCAGAACAGAGGTGCAGTACCAAGTCCATCTGCAGAGTAGATGTTAGTATGAGAAAGCCCTTGGCACCCCATTGGCCCCACAGTTCTACAGGTCAGAGCTGCATGAGGGACCACGGGACACTACATCACTCTAGCTCCAGCCTGCACCGCAGGAGCACCCTCAGGGCATGGAGAGATTCATGGCAGAGTCTTGTTCCTAGAGACACAGGCCCTGGCAAGGTGTCACACTGAGCCTTGAGAAAAGCAAGTATCCTTTGCAATGGAGAGTTATCTTATGCCTCCACCACACGTAGGAGAAGAAACAGGCAGAGAAGCCAAGCAGATGCAGGGAGGGTGCCAGAACTTCTCTAAACAACGTGATGCAATGCCAATGAAAAAACACTCATCCTATCCACAGTGGCTGCTGTTGAAGCAATCCATTTCCACAGCCTAGGTAGGATGGTGCCCACGCTGTACTACTCCAATAAAGGGTAGGGAAAGGAAGGAACAGAGATGGGAGCTACTCCCAGCCAGATAAAATGGCTATGGATCGTGAACCTGCCAAAAGCTAAGGATGCACGAGCCTGTGGCACATTTTGTGAGAGTCACATCACAGTTGGGCTGGACAGCAGGACTAAAAGGAAGCACTCAGGCAGCAGTTGCTGTCAGCAAAAAGGTCTGCCCAGACTCCAGGCATGTACTGAGATTTTGAATCCTGGAGGTTGTTCCACTGGCAGTGCCCCTCAAAAGGACAGACCTTCTTGCTAGAAGAAATGTAGGAACAGCTCATGGCAGGTTCAGGGACAGATTCAGCTGCTTTATCATACTTTACAATTTTTAGCATCAACCTCTTGCCTTCTCAGATAATATGAGTGAGGAGAGGGATTTGGTGTCAGTTGGGCTGGATAAAATTGAAACGGGGGATAGTCAAGGACAAGGTAATGGTTATCTTCTCCAAGAGAGAAAATCTCTTCACAAGTTGCCTAGGCATTAAATCTTGGATTTCTCCCATATGGGTCTTATGGGATAAATTTAATTTCCCTCCCTTTTGAGCACAGCAGCCCAAGAATAAACATTAAGTCCAAGAAAAAACTTTAAGAGGAACCCTCAAAACTTGAAGCCCAAGGTGGAAAAACCAGTAGCAGCATCTCCAGGACTCAAGCAGGATGTGAACTGGGACCAGCAAGAGAAATGTTGAATCACCTTCACATTATGGGCACGAAGACCAGCCAGGGAAATGCTGAGTCACCTTCACATTCACCCTAGCACAGCTCAGCCTCCTCAGAGTTTTTGGCTCTGTTTCCACCATGCTACAGAAGTAGCAATGCTGGGAGCAGGGCATGGGTTTCAGGAGCAGCCCCAGCATCTGGGGCACTACCAACTTCAAGAAACATTGCTTGCTTCAAGCACTGTCAGCTTCAAAATGAAGACAAAGAAAGCAGAAGCCTCCCACAGTGCTGCATCCCAGAGAAGTGCCAGGGAGCCCTGTCAGCGACAGACATCACGGCACCTAGGTAAGAACGACTCCCGAGGACAGCACAGCTGTGCTTTCCAGGGATGGATCTAATCTCCCAGGCAAAGAAGGCCCTGGGGAGACCACGCCAGTCCCTCTGCTCCTGAGTCAGGTGCACGTGGTGCTAGGGCAATGCAGCTCCCTGCTGGCCCCGCAGCGAGGCGGAGACACGCAGTAGAACTGTGGGAAGGTCTGGGCTGCCGCTAAACGACTTACACTGCACATCTACTCGAATGGACTTGATGGCAGGGACCCCAACCCCATTTTCTGCTTTACAGTAATAGCGGCCCCCCTGCAGCCTTTGGATCTTCTCAATCCGAAGGGTCTCGTTAAGCACTGACGTCTCTTGGAATTTGTCCGACGCGCTGCCAGCGGTTTTGGTCCATCTCACCTGCGTGAGAAGAACAAGAGCAATGAAGTCAGGGACACAAACCTTCATGAGATCCCAACATCCAGCAGAGCTCCCTCTCTTGCTCTTCCCTTCTTCCCTGGCTAATTCCATAAAGAGGTCCTACAGCACAGCCAGACTTACCAAAGCTCAACTACCGATCTCAGTTTATCTCTGTAGGCCAGCTGCTGACTCTGGTCCATCGCCAATCCCTAAGTCCAAGAGTCCAGGATAACCCCTCAGTTCACCCAGACACACACTGCATGTTTGCCACTCCTGCTCTGATCCTGCAAACCCAGCAGCTTGCTTGGTTTTATGCCACTGTCTGCACAGCACAGGAGTTTCAGCATTCAGCCTTGAGACCCCGTGTGGCTGGTAGGCCACGACACTACAGCAGACATCAGCTCACAGCTACAGAGCTTTTACTGCAGTCCACACTCATCTTTTTCTGGACAGCAAGGCTATTTCTGCTTTTTGCTTTTCCATGAGTGAGAAAATGCAGTAGCTATCTGACTCTTGCCCCTTTCCCACTGGGAACCCCTGTGTATTTTATTTTTGTAAGTCATCCTTTTGCAGTACACAAGCTTTTCCTCTGCTTTTAAAGATACAGGAAAAAAAAAAAGAAAAAAAAATCCCTTCAGATTTCAAGCCATCTTTTCATTTTTTGTGATTATGTTACATGTCTTAAGATCCTGGCTTGCAGGGGCAACAGAGCTGCATGATATTTCATGATGAATGGTGGCAAGAAGACAGCAATCCTGAAGACTGAAGGGTTTCTCTCATGTCTGGAATGAGGTACAGCCCTCACAGTGGCAGTACAAGCTTCCCCCTTGTTTTATGCACCCCAGACAATGAAAGAGAGAGATGGCTTTTCTCAGCCCATTGGTTTCCATATCTGCAACCTCCCTTCTAAAGGTTGCTGACTGCCAGTCTCCTACTCTGGGACAATTTAGACTCTGGGACTGAGATCCAGCAAGATCAGCCAGCACAAAGAAGACTTTCATTCAGCACTGGCCATAGATAAGATGGACCAAATACCTTGGCCACTCTCCAGATTTTGCCTAAAGCTCACTGCCCTCACCTGGTTGGTGCTGATGCTCTAGAAGGAACAGGGGTGTCTACATCCCACTCCCAGAGCACCTGGCTGAGCAGATTTTCAGAGCTATTGACCATGGATTTATTCAGCCTTTGTAAGCTTATGAAATTGTCTGAGGGCCCCAAGATTCTTGGAGCCTCCTGTTTTGAAGGACACTTCAGCCAGCTCTTTAATCTTTTCAATCGCAATCTCATTTTAGTATTTTGGCCACATTTTCATGCTTTAATGACTGGCTGATAGAAAGGGAAAGAGAAGATTAAACAAAGGTTAGGATAAGAGCTTAGCTGGGGAAGAAATCAATCCATTAGGAGGGAGGGCAGAAATAGGATGCATGCCACATTTTATATGTGCAGGTTCCAATCTCCCTGATCACGCCTGGTTCCAGGTCCTGGTGTCCCCTGTGCAGGTCTGGGCAATGACAAGCCAGAGTTTTGCCCACTAGCACACTGTCTGCAACAGGCTCTGCTCCAGAAATCTCTCTAGCTACTCAGGCTCAAATCCCTACAACCTGCCAGCACCTTTCCACACATTCAACAACCTTAGGGGCCACTGCTAACAAATTCTCCATTTCTGATGCCTACAGGTATCATTTGCCCAACACTGTCAAAAGCCTAGGTTGGTTGTTTTTGCTGACTTGGCTCAGGTAGTTTTATTTTTATTTTTTCCAGGATATTCTTTTGATGGAAAAACGATTTCAAATCCTCACCTTTGTCATCACCTCTTTGCCAAGTAGCTCCTCACAAGCAAGCCCACAGAGGCATTGACTGGCATAAGAAGATGCATGGCTTCTTGCCACAACTGTCTTTGGCAGGACTGAGGAAGGGGGCCAAGGCACACATCACAGGTGGCTCCCTTGAGTGTGCTGTGGCACACCTAGCCTCGCAGAGTGCACCAGCTGCCACTCCTGCCATGCTCTGTCCCAGAGCTGGCAGACCCATGCTCTGGTCCAGCACCTCTATGGGCACATCCACACAAACAATGAACTGCTCAGATTGAGCATCTGGAGGGTGCTGAGGTGGCTGCATGGGCTTGAGGCTCTGCAAGGCTCTGGGCATCCTGAGTAAGGAATGCAACCATTAGCCAAACTCAGCTTTGTACCTCCCCTCTGGACTGTGTCTGACCACAGCATGGATGCACCCAGTGCTGCAAGTCTGAATCTGCCTCTGCTTGGTGGCCACAAAGCAATGGGTCTGTGTGGGGATCCATGAAGTGCACTACCAACAACTTCCCAAACTCTCCCAAGCAGCGTCCCCTTGGCTGTACATCCAGAGAAACTTAGAAACTGATGGACCATGAAGGACCAACTCCTAGGGCAAGCACGTATGGGAAGCGTTTTCTCGCTGCTCCTACTCTGTAGTAAGAGGGCTGAAGATTTGATAATGGTTTAAGTTTGGACTTTCAGTTTTTGGAAGGACTTCACATACTGAAGACAAGTAAAAGGTCTTTGTAAGCTTCTGCAAAGCTTTGTGGACTGTTTTCCACGAAAGAGAGCTTAAATGTTTACAGCTTAACAAGCTAACTGCTTGCAAAATGGGGCATCCCTACCCAAATCCAACATGTAGGAGAAAACTGGACACCCCACTGCCCACACTTCTCCTCTGTGTGGAGACTACAAACAAGTGCCATGGGGAGCATGGGTGACAGGCAAGACTGAAGGCTTACCTGTGGCCGGGGGTGTCCTGTGACCAGACACTGCAGGACCAGCGTGTCCCCCTCCCGAATTGTGTAAACGCGTTCACTGATGTTGTCTTCCTTCACCACACATGCTTGCCCAGCATGGATGATTTGGGCCTGAGCAGGAGCTGTAGGAAGGAAAGAAGAGGTAAAGATAGAAATGAGAAGAATATGGAGATTTTTTTGGGGTGGACCCTCCTGCATGGGTTGAAGACTAAAAATCACCTGCTGTTGTCTCTCCCAGAAAGGAGTATGTGCAAACAGCTATAGCAGGGACCTGGTCAAATCACAACTGCTCTATGCCTGTCTAAAATAAGCCTGATTACTATGATTTACCTTGCAGGGAGCTGGGATAACTACTGAGCAGAGTAAGAAAGGGCCCTGGAGCTCTGTACAGCTATTAGCACACATCCCTACAACAGGCATAGCACGCACTGCAGGAAAAACAAGTCTTTCCCATATTAAACAGTGGCCTGTCTCAGCCCTGAGCCAGAGGAAACAACCTCTGCAAGACCAGAGGACCTCTTAATCTGTAGGGATTTCTCCACCTATGGCTGCAAATGGAGATCAATTACTACCAGTTCAGTCAGGAAAATGGGTGAAGACCAGTGCAGTGGAAAAGTACATAGAAAGAAAGTTCCCAGAACAAAGTTATAAAGTGCCACGACCCCAAACAGCACCTATATCCCGCTACAGCTCTGATGAGAAGCAGGAAGAGACAGGCTCTAGCAGAACACGACTTTATAAAGAAAGAAGCCTCAGCTCTGAAGTTCTGTGCAAACAGCCTTTGGCTCCCTACTCCAAAGCGTTTGTGTGATCAGAGAAGTGGCGCAGCAGCATTGAAGGTGACGGCGCAGCCCACCAGGACACCTGTGCTCATTTGAGGGGGAACTCCAGTGGCACTTCAAGAAACACAGAAACCCACAAACATGTCTAAGAGTTGGTGTCTCACTGACAGTCCCCTGGGATACTTACCCAGCTTGCTAGAACGCTCTCAAGTGACTCTGGAGTCACAGCTCTAGCTCCCTTTACTGGAATACAACAAAAATGAACAAACCACTGAGGAGATGATCAAAGGGTTTAAAGCAATGAGCCTTAGAGAGCCTTCCTAAGCAAGAATAAATTTTGCACAACCTGTTAAAGCTGAACCAAGCACCCACTTTTTCCTCAAGGTTAGCTGAGCTTCAAAGACTAGCTTTTTAAAAATTATTTTCATTCTTCTAGCATGACCAAAATGCTCTATGCCAAATCACCTGGGCAAGAGAAGTACTCAGATTTTTGCTGGTTTAATCCACCAGCAGTGCAGACAGCAGGACAGGCTGGGCTCAGGCAGTGGAGAAGATCTGCCTTTGAGATCAGCCTTTATAAACTGGTGTCACCACGATGCAATGACCAAGCAGAAGGGACATGAGAGTGGACACAGCAGAGTGGGAAACTCCTCTTTTTGCTGGGGCTTTACAGCCTGCCAGGGCCTCCCAACACCCAGGCAGGAGCCCTGCACATACAGCAAGCTACTCTCTCATTTTCCATCTCTTCCATCTTTCTAGCACGGGTGGCACTTTGTTAAAATCATTATTACTGTCCAAGCTGCTGACAAACAGAAGCAACATGTCTATTTGAATAACATGATGGCACAAACATGGACAAATCCCATGGAATGCCAGAAGTGTCTGTTAAGACTTCACTGATACAAGTGAGCAGATGAGTGACCTTTCCCTGCCTGGATGGCAGAGAGCCTTGTTGAACCCAGGAGAAAGGAGAAAGCACAAACCTGTATATGTGCTTACACACACCTGTGTGTCTGTACACACATACATGTGTGGACATACATACAGATATACATTAATTACAATAGTGATTCATCAGGAAAAGACATCCTGAATTCTTGTCAAGCCAACAGCTGCAGAGGAGAAATTCAGAAGCCTGCATAACCTTTGCTAATACACCTTACACCAAATGACAGCCTCTTGTGCTGTTTCAGCCCTGAGATCAGTTTTCTGCAGATCTGCCACAACACCTTTAGTCCCACGTGTACTGCAGAGCACCACTTACAGGGCTGAGACACAGGCTGTGATGCTGATCAATCTCTGCTGATTAAATGAGAGCCTCTGTCCCTTTCCATCCTATGCCACATTCCCCCAATCCCCAAACTGTGCTGCCTGCATTTCAGCAGGGTCCTGGCACCCAGAAGCAGCAAAGCTCTGGTAACCTCCCTTCACAGTCCTGGGCTGCATTTGCCAGCTGGTGGCTCTATTATCCCTTCGCAAACACGACCTTGCTGTAAAGACTAATTTCCAGACACCCCATGGAGAATCAGAATATTTATCTGCAGCTCTAGCTCCCAGTTAAATGTTGCTCTTAAGATGCTCTGCTGTACTCCATATGGTATACAAAGTAAGCATTGCCACTTCCACTCTTCCCTTTGTCTACTCCACTTCCATTATTTCACCTGTGTTGTGTAACCCTTTTCTACCACTTGTCCAGAGGCATTTCCACATGGGGAACTTCCACAGAAAAATCATTAGGCAGAGTGGTATAGGATTAGAAGGCTTTTGTGCAACTATTCTGGTGCCAAAATACCTTGGGGTAATTTGCTGGTGTATGTCTGAGTTTGAGAGAAACATTATTTAAACTAATCCTTATATGGCACTAGACTAGAACAAAACAATGGCCCTGGGGATAAGCCCTAGGTCATAATTTTGTCCTCTTCTCCTAAATTTTCCCTGGATACACTGAGTTGTGATGAAGCTTATAAGCAAGGGTATACACATCCAGCTTTGTTCACAGGTGTCTGAACTTCCTTGTGTCACCATCACTAACACCTTTCAGCTAAATCACTGGAAAGTGACACCACATTTAAGGGAATCCCCATTGCTTAAGCTGTAACATTTCTCTGGCAGTAACAGCACCAGATCCTCAGTAGAACAACCACCATTTTTTCATGTCTTAAACCCCACCAGATCTCTCAAAAGGAAACTCAGAAAGCTTGGGGTTGCCTTGGAAAGAAAAGCACTCGGGGCAGATGGCACAGGACCCTGAGACTGCCTCTGGTTTGGTTACAACTTGACATTAGTTGGTGGGGGCTGAGCAATGAACAAACCCAGCTCTTTGGGACTGCATTAACTCACAAGAGGAGACTCAGGAAGGTCTCTGTTTCAAGCTCAGCCTGCCACAGCACACAGAGGCTGGGAAAGTCACCTCATGCTGTATTACAGATGGGCATAGAGACTGCCAGGATTAATGACACTTTTAATGTGCTCGAACAGAAAGAATACATTATTGTTTGACATCATCCCAAGTCTCCTGGAGGATTTCAGCATGCAGACAGTTTACACACTGCCAGCTCAACAGGATGGCAGGACCATGCCTGTCAGAGTAACAGCTTCACAGAAGGCCCTTAGGAAGGAAAGGAAAGGCTGCAGATGAAGGAGTGACCGAAGCCATTCTCAGCAGTGCTCCACACAGAACCTCCCCTGTTGAGTCCTTCTGGGGCAGAATCCCTCATCTCAGGCCAGCAAACCCCAAAGCAGAGGTGCAAGGAAGATCTCTAATGGCCTCTTTGGGGGAAGAAGGGACAGACTGTTCCCAGAAATTCCAAGGGACACATTACTTTTCTTCCATTTTCAGGTAAAGAGATCAACTTAGGGAAGGCTCTCAATACAAAGTCCTCCAGAGAAACTAGGCCAGCCAAATACTGAGTGTCAGATGCTTTAGAAGGGAAAAAATATCAGACTATGGACATGCAGTATTAGGCTCTTGCTCAGAAAATGGCTGGCCTGTAATGCATTTGGCCTCTGCATTAAGATTTCCTACTATGATTTCGCTTGATATATTTACACATTAAAACAAAAGGAAATGGAAGTGGATAAAATAACTTTATTCCCAGTGCAGTGTACTGTACAATGTTATTATTACCATAACCTGCAAAGTTTATGAGACTCTTGATGCTTAGAGGTTGCTAATATCATGAAAATGTAGAAAAAAAATGATCTTTTGGAGAGGATTGAGTCATCTGTATTTGGTTCACAGGTCTGGCCATTCATCTTCTCGAACCTCAGCTCTCACCAGTAAAATGCCAATGATGAGAGCTCCTTCACAGAGAGGATGGTGAGTGACAGACACTGCACTGACACCCCCTCAGTCCCTGTCAGCACCCACAGGGGCAGCTGCTCCCCGTTTTGCAGTGCAGCACCTACCACACTCCACTGCTGCCTTCTCAGCACTCCAACTGCAGCCACCGCTGTCTGACTCTGCCCCACACCACCCCTGCCATCTGCATGTCCTGCTGACTGCCTCGAGGATGAAGGACATTCATCTCCAAAGCCCCTGGGCCAATACCTGCAGCTGAACACACAGGGACACTCACTGAATCCACCCGCCTATCATCCTCCTCCAGGGTGGGCAGAGAGGGAAGCTGCACCCAGAGATTTCCTCTTCCTCAGCCTGAATCCACCACCCTTCTTTGCAAGGCAAGCAGTGATCTTCCATGCATCTGGTGCAGATGCAATTCAGCCACTTCTGCACACATCCGAGGAAAAGAAGCCAAGGTCCTTCCCATTGCTGTTCACAGGCTCTCTGGAATCACACTGCGTAGTTACACTCAAACAAGGAGGAGGGCAGCAGCTGCTAATCTGCTGCTTAAACCTCTGAAGAACCTGTCTCCTTTCCTCACCCTTCCCACCCTAAGCAAGTGGCATGCAACAGATGAGTCTTGAAGGGAGTTCCCAGAAATGGCAAAGCACATGGTATTTATGGACCACAGTGGGGTTGAATGAGCATTTCACTGAGGAAATCCACATGTGGAATTTCTTGCTGAAGAGTCACTGTCAGTAAGTGCCTCTCCAGGAGCTGCCCTGCAGCACTGTTAGTTACAGACCACACACTGCAGAGCACCCAAGGGGCAGCTCAGGCCTCGAAGTCGCTGCTGGAGTTAGCGTTTTATCCCATCTGTTCCTGCACTGCACGGATCTGCCTGGAGAGCAGGGGCACACAAACATGGAGACCTGTGAGGAAGAGGTCATGTCCCCCTGGCAGAGCACAAAGGAAAGCCAGCACACACAGAGGCGTGCTAGCAACACTTGGCAGCAGCGAGGAAGGTCTAGTGTGATGGGAAAGGTCTGCAGGGCAGGATCCAAACAGCCAAACAGAACCCTGCTCTGGGAGGGGATGGAAGCTGCCTTGATGTGTGCTCCAGCACTGCTCAGCTGGTCTCATTGATTGCTCCACCAGCGATGAAGAGCACAGGCTTTGCTGAAACAAATTAACCAGGCCAGATCCAGCCCACAATGCAGGGCACGATATCGATGGGCCATTTGAAAAGGAGAATTCACTCCAGCTTGAGGACAATTATGGAAATAATAATACACAATCAGTGTCCATTAACGCTGTCAGCAGGGCTGTGGATCAATACTGTATTAATGGCTGAAGAAAAACCAGCCATACCTATCAGTCAGCAGTTAAGACCAGTGCAAGAGCTGAGGGACAGGAGGTGGCAGTGGGTGGGTGTAATCGAGCTCAGGTGCTGGATGTCTTCAGTGCAGCCTCCTCAGGGGAGCCCGTTTTCCAAACCAAATGCCACCACCATTTTCCAAACACGTTGCCTGGCTGCTTGCTCGGCCTCACCTCAGCCCCTCACGGCCTCTCTGCCCAGCGCAATGGCCAAGGCAGCCCAGTCCCTGCAGGGAACTTGTCCCATGGGAGGTGCTCGGTACAGTTTGTTCTGATTAAACTCCAGCTTTTAACACAAGGCCAGGCTGGTCCCCCAGCACAGAGAGAGGCAACGCAGAAGACCCAGGGACAGCTGAGGATCAAAGCATATCCATGGTTCTGGGTCTCCTCCCACTCCTTGGACTTCTGTCTCGCCCAAGCTCCTTCTGTTGACTCTTCCAACACTAGGTGCTGCCTGGGCAGCTCTGTGCTGACGCAGTACTGTCCTAAACCAGAAGACATCAGGAAGCCCTCCCTGCCTGCTGACACTAAAGGTTACAACCCCAAACAAGGCAGATCTCCACTGAGGATCTTTTCACTGTTTTATTTCACCAAACCACATATGCTCAAAAAGCAAAGAAAAAAAAAGGAAAAAATAATCATCTGCCTACTGTACACCTGGCCTAAATTTGCCACAGGAAACACACCATATTTCAGTAGCAAAATGTCTCTGACTCCTTTGGTGTTTGTACACTGATCACCATTAAAACACAAACATCAATTCACCCACAAAACAACCACATCCACTCACAAGATATGCAAAGAACCATGTCTAACCCCATACAACACTTTACAGCTACTCTTGAGCAAGAAGAAAAAGAAATTTTCAATGAGAAGTGCACAGAGAAATGACAGAGTTGTAGAAAGTAATCACAGAGCACGAAAGTTGGCTACTTGAAATAGCATGGGATGTTTTTTCACTTGGAAGAGACCGAGACCATGGCTTTACATCTCTGTCTGACTGCATCTCCAGAAACAGAGTTTCTTTTTGCAAAGCTCAGCCAGATGATTTCCACAGTCTTAAAATAACTTTTTGCTTAATCAATGTCACTTCCTTGAAGCATCTCTATAATTTTGTTTATTTTAGAAAAATGCCAGCAAGAAAATCATGTGAGATGTCATGAATAGCAGGTACACCCCCCAGTGACTGCAACACCTGCTCCTGAGACCATCGTTCAACTTAAAACCAAAGCAGGATTATGTGCTTTACTAAAGTATCAGTTACCAGATCATCACTGATCACCTCAATCCCCAACTCCACTGCCTGCAGCAGCTCAGTAGCTTTCCTAGATGTTCCCAAAATATTCTTACATAGGTCCACCTAAATGCAGAGTGCTAAGCAGAAGAGCAAAACTGATCAGCAACTTTGTTTGGTAAGAATCAAGTGGCAGATGTTACAGACACAGAGCACTGTGGTGGCATAAACTCTGCATTACTGCCTAACTCCTGTGCCTGAGAGGAATTTCTAAAGATGACTCAATGCCAGCAATATGAAGTAGTTTGTCCTCAAATCTTTAGGGGCTCTGGATGCAGTGGCAGTCAGAGCCTGCACCTCAGCAACACAGTCCTGGAAGGTTCCAGCTTTGGTTGGGAAGTGAAAAAAGCATGCCTGTCTCAAAATGGCCCCAAAAGAGACTTTATCGTCTCTCCCAACCCACCTCCTGCTGTGCCAGCTACACAGCCTGAGCTGTATCTCTAAATCTTGGTGCAGAACCAACGAGCCACAGAGCCACACTTGGGTGAGGTGATCCTGCCAAGCTGAGTGCTCAGAATATTGCACATTTCTTCTCTGGTTCCACTTAAATCTCCTAAGGATTTTAGGGGAAAACACAGATCAGGCAGGCAACCTGGGGGAGAAATCCTCTAATCTAGAAGATAGGGACCACTAACAGAATGACTTGTTTGTCAGCTGGTAAAATATCCCCAAATGAAACAGTCCAGTCAGAGAAAAAAGGGCTACAAGGAGAGGAACTCAGCTGGCCATGGGCAGCACAGACACTTGTTTATCTGACCCATGTGCTGCAGCAACAGATGAGTACTGCAGGACAGGCAAGCACCAGGCTCCTTGGTAGGTTTGATCATTTATGCAAACTCCCACCAGGTCCCCAGTCCCCTGAGCCAATCTCCAGCTGTTCCATGCACCCACCACCCTCTGAAGGGCAATGAACAGCTACAAGCATCCAGAAAGACTGCAGACCCTCTGGCTTTTCTTTTCAGCTTTCACCGTGCCCACCCCCAGGGGCCTCCAGTAGCCAGCTCACCAGAGAGCCAAGGCTAGCTCAGATGGAGATGCAACTCACACTGCTGCTCTCTCTCCCTCTCCTGCCTCTCTGTCACATCACACAGGAAAACTGAAGCAGCATATCCCCACTCAGACAGGAAAAATGCCTTTCACAGCCATGCTGTAGCTTGCCAGCACTGGTAGCAAAGTCCAACAGGCAATGTCCTCACCATCTGCTGCTAATAACTTGTGCAGGTAAATGGGCTTTGTTTGAACGGTCCCAAGGGCTTCACCCTCTCTCCCCTGAATTCAAGATCAGCTCATTTCCGAAGCACCACTGGTGCTGCTTCTTGTGCTTTTTTTCCCTTTTTATACTTTGATCCCCTTTGGTATAACAGTGACTCTTCAACAAAGAGGTCCATGTGCATAGATCTTTAAATCAGACTACTTTGAAACTCATCTGTTGTTTCATGGCTGGATCATTTGACATAGGAGATGAAAGGAGAGCACAATACAGACACTTCAGTCCTTCAAAATGGGGGAAAAAGTCAATTTGCTAATCATCTGTCGACTAGATTAGCAGCAAAGGTGCATGAACTCCAATCAATGAATAACTACAGGCTCCTTTTCATATCAAAACTAGAAAAAATATCAGATGACAGCTGTTGTTCCTGAATCATGAAAAATAAGGCAAAGCAGAGGTAGTGGTTTCAAACTGGATTCCCCAGCTAGTGGGACACAGGGGAATGCTCCAGACACTGCTGGTGAAGACTCCACCAGAGTCACACCCACATGCTAAAACCCACTCTGGAAACAGGAATACCAAGGTATTCCAAAGCTCCAGGTATACCAAAAACAATAAGAGAAGGAATAGAACAAAACCCAAACCAGTATGCAACCAAAGCACACTACTAGAAATTGCCTAAGAGTAGAGAATAGGAGCATTTCCATGAAACTCCAGCTGATGCTGTTCAAAATGCTAAACCCTGAGGCCCAAATTCTTCACTGCCCAGGTGGAAACTGGAAGCTGGTGGGCAGGAGAAGGACTGGCAGAGAAGAGCTGTCAGAGGAGAGGACTTCTCTCTACCTGGAGAGCCAAAGGGATGATGTATGCCCAGGGCTGCTAGCCCCTGAGGGTGGGTGTGCAGACATGGGGTAGCAAAGCAAGGCATTGATTACCTGGTGCCCCAACTCTCCCAGCAAGGCACTGGTTACCTGGTGCCCCAACTCCCCCAAAGAACTCCCTATGTACACAACCAAAGCTGTTCCACCACTGCCAGGAGAGTTTCTGCAGAGGCACAGAGCTCTCTGCAGACCACAAAGCACGTCCACAAAGCTGGGTAAATACTCAGGCACCGAATCAATGCTAAATCCTCACCTGGTGCAGCTCTGCTGCTTCCAAGGGCCCCATCCAGATGGCTCAGAGTGAGCTGGGGATGTGAGGGCAATCATGCCATGATGGCAGTGCAAACATTCTCTTCAGGCAGGAGAGGAAAGATTCAACAAATGGCTGTGTTTACCTACTGCTATCCCCATATTCCACAGAAAGCAAAAGGCTATTTCAACTGTGAAACAGGGCAGAAGGGGGGGACAGGGGAATGAGATCAGGAGAGAGTGGTAAGAACCACAAGAAAATGACTGAAATAAAATTTCACTGAAAGCCTGCTTAGAATGAAACACAGAGATGGAAGTACAAATGCTACCCTTAATTCAAAAATTATCTAAACCCCAATTTTACTACTGAAAAATGGTGGGCAGCAGGGACTTGCCTCTGTCCAAGGCTCTAGGAACAGCAGTGCCCATCCCACATACACCCCAGGTCCCCTGAAGCAAAGCCACCTCCCAGGGGATCAAAGCACAAGCTCTGCTCTCAGCTCCCAGCCACTTGGTGGGACAGGACAGGCAACCACGGCACCAACCCCAGCACAAGCACTCACTGGCAAACCTGGCAGAGATGCCAAGGACCATGGGGGCTGCAGAGACTTGGCACCCCTCTGCTGGGTACCCATCTGCTCCCAGCAAGATCAGGCTTGCAGATGGGTGCTGCTGATGGTACATGGAGGCTGCCTGTGCTACAGCCCCTCGGTGGAAAGAAGCCCTTGTGCTTGAATGAGTTCCAGTGCAGGCCCTCACAAAACACTGAAGCTTTTATCCTCCAGGCAGTGCTGCTAAGTGGGGAAGGGCTGCTATTTCCCCTGCCATCGTTGGGCAGGAAGCCTAAAGCACAGCCAGGGATCAATCCATACCTAATTCCAGTCTACAATGCAAAGGCCAAGCTCCACCCGAAAGGAAGGGAGAGAGCATCAAAAGCAAATGCCAGCAAATTGTCAACAGAACCGAGGCAACAGAGGCTGAGTGACACCCCTGGAAATCGAGCCAAGTAATGTTTTATCTTGACAGCATCTTTTACATCCCTGCAGTGCCTCTGGTGAGCAGAGTCCTGGAAAGTCCCTGGTTCTTTCTCTCTCGAGCACCAATAATTAACAACCACAAACTGGCAGACAAGCAAGCAATTCCCTCTGGTTCCGATAAGAGGAGCTGACATCTCTCTAGCCCCAGCCACCTCCATTGCTTTATTCTCTTTGTTTATTGATCCTTTTATGCACATAATGCAAATTGACATTTAATAATTCAGCCGAGTTAATGGTGCTTAAATATTAAAAGGCTTTTCTCTTTTAATTAGCTGTAACAAAATAGGCAACAAAGGAGTTAGATAGACACCATTTAAAATACTCTTCTCCAAGTTCCTTGGCATTTTTCTGGGGATGGGAAAGAATAGTTCAACAGAAATTTTGTACAAGTCTCCTACTCTCACCAGGAAGGTAACTAACCCATAGAACCATTTCCAGAAGCTTTGATTCACAGAGCATATTCATCTCTGTCACCTCTTTGTTTTCTCTGCCTTCTCCTCCTAATAAAGACAGAGGGGAGTGGAAGGAGGGGCAGAGGGTAGAATGAAAATCCTCCCCCATAAGAAGTGTCAGAACTCATGTAACACATTGCAAAAGGGGATGCAGACACCTTCTGATGCCTCATTGCAAGACCTGCATCCAGGTGAAAACAGAAGTGCACTCAGCTATCTGAAGAGTTACAAACAGCATAGAAATCTTGCAATTATTCCCTGGGGCAAGAATAGCTTATTCAGAAAATTAATTGAATATTACACTGGGAAAAAAATCCCATATATAGCAGAGTAAGGGAGCACTCATTTCTCTTCTGCTCATTATGCCAAGGGTTCAGAATAAGAGGGAAAATACATGGTATCTTTAGACTTCTGTTCCATCTCAGCTGGAGCCCATGGCAGTAATACATCTTAGTCATAATGTTGCTGGTGTGAATCACCATAACTGAAAAGACTTGGTATTATTTGGGGTGTTTCAACTGTGCATACCTCCTCTCTGAATTAGTGCTCATTTGAAGTCCTCAATTGGTTTGAGTTTGGGATAATGATTTCCCACCTAACCCAGAGGAAAACAACATAGTCACAATAATTAGATATAGAAACTGTTAATAACTTAGTTTAATTACAACCTATTTTTTTTCAAATTTAGCCTAGACATAAGATTTCAATGAATTCTAATTACATGGCATGTTTGAAGAGCTTGGGTTATTACATTATTAATTCCAGACAAAGAAACAGACTGACAAACACTAAATTCCTTATTGAGGATACTTTAAAAAAATTAATCTTAATTCAAGTCAATTAATATATTGACTTGCAAATTCTGTGCAAATTCATTCTTCCAGGGAGGACTACGCATTGTAAATATGTAGAGGGTAAGCTGCATTTTTCACATGTAACAAAAATATCAGATTCCCAGTCTATGTGCAAAGCTGACTTCATCCTTACCACTGATCTGCCAGGGGCATTCCACAAAACATGGGAGCCACTGCTCTGAAGCTGCCAGGCAAGAAGTCATGTCAGAGGGTGTCCTCACATGCAAAGGCACCCAAGGACTTCAGGATCATGGGAGAGGGCAGAGCACTGGTCCTTCTACCCAGAAGTGGCAGAGATGTGCAACACACACAGCCTTGCTCCCAACAGCATCCCCCACGCACACAGAGGAGGGCAGTGGGGCACATCTGAGGCTCAGCCCACTGTACTTTCATCACTGACTTTGAGGTGGTGAAATTCGGGTGCAGGAACTGCTACTCTGTCACCTCCTGCACACAAAATCCTGAAGAAGGTCTTTTACAACCCTCTTGGAGGCGGGTTCCCCCCTGCCCATCGCTTTGGCAGAACATGGGGAACCCCTCCTTGCCTCTGTAAACTCTGCACAGGGAGCATTTTCTGTCACTCCACATCTACCTCGTGCCGCTCGAGCACTGAAATATTCCTGACACTGTAACAACAGTTTGCATTGCTTCCCTTTAATTGAATATCCCTCTACTCCTCTCCAGCTGTGCAGCACATCTGGGCACACTGCCTCTCCTGGGCATGCACTCCTTACTCCAGTTTTCTGCTCAGTATTGTTGCTCAGGAGCCTTAGGAAGTGAGAAGGGTGTAAATGCCCAGTGGACAAGTGGCATCTCCAGGCGTTTTCAGAGGCAATAAAACACAAGTTCTCTTCAGCCTCTTCAGTTCTGAGCTACCACTTTTGGCCTTCTGCAGTTGCCAGGACTTAAAGAATGCAGTAAACTTGTCTCAGAGCACTGTCAAAGAAGGAAGTTTCCTTAAGATAAGCTGCCTCAGATGGGAAACAGGAGGGTGTTAATTTCAGCTCCTACATGAAGGTGAAAGGTTTGGAACTGGCACAATGGACAAAATTCCACTGTGCATACTGAGGGAAGAAGCACAGATGGCAACAGCAGATGCCAGGCCTGGTGAGGTGGATCTGGGTAGCCTATCTGGATAAAAATTCCTATCATGGCAAACTGTGAGAGAAGGAAGCAGCTGCTTACAGACATGCCATCCCAAGCTGTGGGAATGGCACATACACCTCCTGGATACCTGTGACTTGGACTGTATAAAAGTGGTACCTCCAGAAGAACACCTGGGGACTCTCACCACTGAAAAGACCAGCAGGAACTCATGTGATGGTAACTAGAATGTGTCTATCTCTCTCTTTCCCTAACACTCTCCCATCCTCCCTTCCCCCTCCCTTCCTATCACTCTCTCTACCTCACATCTATTGTTAAATAAAATCCATACTATTGACTTTGGCATATGGTCTCATTTGCACCTTAATTTGGGCAGAGGCATCTTTTAATAATCAGACCCCAATATTATTTTGGTGTATCATAATGTTATTTTCATGTCAGAAGTGGGATCATAACAGTAGTCTCCCTTCCACCTGCAGCTATTCCCAGTAAGATGAGGCCACACTCTGGATATACATATGATTAACTAACACACTATGGGAAGGCTGTTCCAGCAAATGGTATGGACTTTGGATCATTACTATTAAGAGCCCTCCTCAATCACAAGTGCCAGGTGGTGGCCTCAGGAGTATCCCCCAAATCCTGCAAAATAAGAGTAACTCTGGCATTGCCACATCCTGGGTACATTGATGGAGTTCATTCTGACAAACAGCTGCAGCAGCTCAAACAATCAGAAAAAGGGGAAGAAGAGGGGAAAAAAGGAAAAATGAAAATGGATTAGCAAAGAGTTTTGCAAAAAAAAAATCTGATTACAAGTGAAACACAGGGAAGGGGAAGTGAGACAGGCTGATGATGGCTTGGCAGCTCCCCGGTGAGAGACCAACAGCAATGAACTTAGGAGGAAAAGTTCCACAAAGCAAGGTTATGAATTTATTACTCTGCATCTGTGCGGAGTCAAAAGATCATCTGAAACACCAGAGACTTGCAGAGGAAATTGGGAAAGCACTAATCCACATGGGATAGTGTTTAAAATAATTCCTCAGCTGGCTGGCTGCACAGGGGGTAAGAAGAGGGATTAATTCTCTCCCCCAGATCATGCATTTGTGCAAACATTGTTGAGCAGCTTGTTCAACAGGGGACTCGGGGACTAACGCAGCCGTATCAAAGCAGCCGGGGTCTGGCTGACAGCTTTGCAAAGGAAGCAAGATGATCTTTGACACGAAGGAAATAAAGCTATGAGAGACTGAAATGCTGACAGGCACCAGCCTCAAAGCTGAAGCATCTCTGAAGAGGAAAGCTCTTTAAAGACTTTTGTTCTCAAGCTCTCTTCTGCAAGGGAAAAAGCTTTGGCCTACTTAGGCGAGGCCAAGGGCAGGCTAAGACCTCAGTATATTTTGAAATCACTTATCCTCAGCTCCATTTGATGTCTTCTTGATATGAGTTAGAAATTTCACTTTATTTAAAACACTCCTGGTCCTTCAGCTGCATGTGGAATGACACAGAGCAGTCCATCCCTTGGAGAAAAAAATGGTCCCTTGGTCTTTGAAGGGGACAGGAGAAAAGCAAACTCACACAGAGAGCAAGGTCTCCAAACCAGCCTCCTTTCTTAAAAGACCTCAATCAACACAGCCTGCTACAAAACACCCTGGGACAAATGAACACAAAACTGGGGAGTGGGTTTCCCATTTAAAAGACAAAATGTCTGCAGAGGGAAGGATGCACAGCTTCTGAAAATGTGAATTTACCGGAATTTCCATCTCCTAGATGAGCAAATCCCTTGTGCTGCCCATCAGGCAAAGAATTGGTTTACTTTCTAAAATCTAGTTTTGTCCCCAGCTTCAGTCTACTCCAATTTTGCACTAAGGGTGAAGACTCTGGATCTGGTTATGCCCCAGAGGAGCACACCTCTCCAGCAGTCCACCAGACTGAGGGCTGGCAGGGTCTGTGAAACTGTTTCCCAGTGTCTGTCCCACAAGACATGTCACCAACCACCAAGGCACCAGCAGCCTGTTTCATCAAAGTGGGCAGCACACTGTACTGGGGCATTCTGAAGCCCAATGTGATCAAAGTTTGCTTGGTATAAAGTTTGGGGAAATGGTCAAGAACCATTTGAGTCTTTTGCTAATCCTCATCTGGAGGGACAAAAGTTAGCCTGGACAAACATAGGAAACTGGCTGGGGCAGAAAAAACAAGTCATGTTTGCTCCTGCAATGGGTACAACCAGGACTGCTGCTCCTTCCACAGGCCAACAAGCATGCATACTGTTGAAGACCCAAAAATGAGCCACTCTGACACACACTATAACCACCAAGCCTCCAGACTCCTCTCCCTGTTTGATATCCTAAAACACGTGGGGAACAACAAGCTGTTATCAGCTATGTGCTTTCTGTGTTGATGCCTGCCACAGAGGAGGCAGAAAGTCACCTGAGGTAGCTGGGGAGCTGCTCAATACGCTTCAAAGGATTTCACTTGCAGCAGCAATGTTCCAAAGCACCAGTCACCACTGAGCACTGATGTGAGCTCTTCAGGACCCTGTTAATCTCAAACTACACCAACTCCATCCAGGAGACAGGGCATCCTGTATTTTTGCTCACTTCCATGGACCCAATGGTCTTCAGATTATGGTCTTCACCCTCTACCACTCCCATACATCCCTGCTCAGCTATGACACCAAGGAAGACAGAGAGTGGGAAAGAAACCCCAAACCCAAGAATAGTCTATAACAAGTACTTAGTAATTGCCCTGATGTGTGACCTCAGGCAAGCAGCTTCTCCCCTTGGTGCACCTTTGTCTCACCACATGCCATTTGAATAATTGCACTACTATGTCATGCAGGGTACTTTAAAGCTTACTGTTTATACAACTTTTTGAAGATGCAAAAAACATATAAATGCTAAGTCTTATTGTGGTTATTACCTTCCTCACAGGGGGGTTATGAAGCTTTGTAATTAATGTTTATAAAGCAAACCTCTGTTATCGGATGAAACGTAATGTGCTAGAGAAGTGCGAAGGATTAATATCCTCAGTAATCTGATGTGGGTTTTACAGTTCTGTGCAACACTTAAAAAAATAATTAAAAACAAACCTAAGCTGATACTGATAGGAAGGATGAGGAAGCAGAGACAGATGCATGTGGGGACAGACTGTTCTCCATTAATTAAGCCCAATATCATCAGTCTCCAAGACACCACCAAGTATTTTCCTGTGCATGGTGATAACCACACGTTCAACTTCACGTTTGGGGTAACCAGAACTCTTGAGCACCCCAGAAACGCTTTCAATGCAGTGAGAAATACCAAACACAGCTAAAGCAGCACAGCTCTGATCCCACAAGGAACTGCTGCCTGGAGTAGACAGCAAACAGGTGAGATATTCTCAGAGACCAGAAGAGAACTGAAGGAAGACTGTAAACCCACAGGGTCCCATCCCATACACCTGAAGTCCTGGTCTCCAGTCACTAGCTTGGAGCTGTAGAGAAATTTCACTCCTGAGGCTGTGCAGGATTCAAGCTCCCAGCAGCTGGCAGCCCTATGCATGGAGAGCCACCAGCTCAGTGGCTCTGCAAAAATACCTGCCTTAAATTTCTTCAGCATGAGAAATGTGGCTGCTGAAGTGTTCTGCAGTACAGCTCCTTCCAAGTGCACAGAGATGGAGAAGCGTTTGGAAAGTCTCTTGAAGAACAATTACCACCAGAGCAGGAAAATTGCTGGCAACTGCTTTAACTGCTTGAGTACCAGCTTAGCCCCAGCACGGCAGATGCAGCCAGAGCACCTCCCTGCCAGTGTCTCCACACATGCAAACAGCTCACACCACACCTCCTTGCACTGGGGATGGTAGAGGTACTATTTCTATCCTGTATATGTGCTATTTATATGCTATAAACGTAGGGTGCTATGGGCTATCCTGCCTTTGCACACACAGCTTGCAACAGTAGCTCCCTGGCAGGCTCCAAAATCAACAGGATGTCCAAGAGCTGCAGATTTTTTTTGAGCAACTGTTCATCGGGCTTCACTCTTATTTACTGCACTTGCCCACATGGTTTCTTCTGGTGCCAATTCTCTTTGGTTAACGCCAGAGGGATAAAAGCAATACTGGTTTTCCCCTGAATATGTGCATACAGATATGCCAACACTTCCCACAGGCAAATGGGCCAACAGTAAAACTCAGAGAAGCTACAGAAAGAGTTCAAGGAACCACACATATTTCAGACAGAGTCCCACAGTACTGCCAGGTCATCTGCAAGCCTTCCCTACAGGCTGCTCCACAGTGATGAGCTTGACCAAGCTGTAAAATGTCCCCAGAGAAGCACTTCCACAGCTGCTTTCGTGTTTGCATCGGGAACTTGTTCTGGCATCCAGCCCCAGTTGTTCCTACAGGCAGAGGTTTAAGACAGGCTGGAACAACAGCACCCAAAGCACATCTTCCAGGAGGCATGACATCTTTCCTGTTTATCACTTGAAGGCACACAGCAAGGGGATCTGAGGTCACATCAGGTATAACAGTGACTATCAATAATCTTGGTAGTGTCTGATACACCACCACAGCAAGCAAGACACACATCCTTTCTCTTTAGAGGACTTCAAGTGATGATGAGAAGGAAACTCCACCACAGCAAGAGAGACAACAGCCACTCAAGAGTCCATGGGATGGCGTGGGAGTGTGAGAAACTAAACAAACACCTCTCTTCACCTAGGGGACTTCACTCATTACTCGCTTTTAAATCCTGAGAAGCCACTTACACTGACTCACTGGAGACTGAAAAGCAATACAAAACATGTGGCACTACAGAGCAGTGTAGGATATCCACTGTCCCTGCCCTGAGCAAAGGATCAAGCCAAATGTCCCTTCTCCATCTCCAGTTTTACAGGGGAGAAGTTGGAGGGGGTGTGCTTCATTGCAGGAAGCTCTGCTAATCCTTGCTATACATGAGCAATAAGGGCAAAGGATTAGCATCACCAGCTGCTCTGCTGGAAAGTGCAACAAGGAAAATTGGATGCATATATGCAGTGTGGAGCCATCAGGAAGAACTGCCTCAAGCACCTCCCCCTCCCCATATTGCAGCTCATAATTCCCATGTCACAAGCACTGCACCCCCCTTCAGCACTGCCTTTACCTCTTGTCTCCTCTGCAGCCTGTTACCCCAAATGCCATTTCCACCCCTGAAACACAACACCCCCCTTTCCCATCAGCACTGCTAGGCAGCCTGTTACTCTGATCAAAACCATCCTGGGCAGCTGGTGCACACTGCAGAACCACCAGAGAACTCAGCACCTTCTGCAGCTTGGCCTTAGAGTGGAGATGCCAGACACCCCAGCTGGGAGAAGTGGTTACTTTGCCTCACATTTTGCTATCATTTGTCGTGTCAAAAAGACTTCGTATGTGCACAGGTGGGGGAAGAGGGGCTGCTTCCACGAGAAACAGAACACAGCTTTCTCTGAGGTGGAACACAGCTGGTTAATAGGGCTCAGGAACATTATCTAATTGCTCAGGCTAGAAAGGGAAAAGCAATCTAAACTGATTTGAAGCTTCAGAGGGAATTAGGGAACAGAATATAATAACCTAAGTTGGAATTTGGCCATGACTCATGGGAAATAGGAAAAAAAGTGATTCTGGTCTTTCATGAACACAAACAAATTGCAACTTGGTGTTCCATTCCTTTCCAGAGTGGTACAGGCATGCATTTGATTTTGCTCTAACACTAACAATGCTGTTTCAGAAGCAACTTCGAGGTAAGGGAAAACGCACTGGCTTTTTACCAGTATAGCTGTCGATTACACTGTGACACTGTGCTAGAGAGGACACAATGTCTCACATCACACAGCTGACCTCGGCTTTGGGAATATGCAGATTTTCAATCCTTGAACTTCACCATTTTTTAAAATCCTTCAGCAAATCTTCAATAAAATAAATACACACTAATGACCAACTGCAGCTAAACACTTTTCAGAATGTTCTGTGTCTGTCACCTCAAGGCTCTTCACAAAGCACCCATGGAAGAACAGCAGGTTTCCTATGGCCAGGTGTCAGATGCACAGCTCAGGGCCCATGGCACAGGACAGTGGCACTGCCCTGGGCTTGTGCCCTGGCTGAAGGTCCTGGCAACAAAAGGCTTGCTCAAAGCCTGAATCCCCAAAGCAATGCTGGTAAGGGTCTTAGCAGTCCTAAGGTACAGTGAGATGAGACCAGAAAAGCATGCATTATCAAGGCAGGAAAGCTCTCACTCTCATTAGCTCTGGCACATGGCTACTTTGAGGTATTTTACAAATTGTGAGAAGCAGCCAAGCCAAACCCAGTCTGTTTCAAGGAACAGCCAGACTCCCACACAGGTCTGAAACACTGCACAGCTGCCTGCAGCTCACATGAAGTCCACATATGGGACAGGTCAGAGCTAAAACAGTGCTTGGAGAAAGCTGTCAGCAATGCCATGCTGCTCCTTTTCCACCTCCAACCTCACAAGCATCTGTGAACAAGCAAAGACAAGACTGCTCCTCTTCTGCTTCAGCCTACCCAGAAATTCAGCTCTGACAAGGTCAAAGCCTTGGCTATTCCTGTTGCAGACGTGGCAGGAACAAATAGGAGAGCACAGAAAACCCTGGAGAGGAAACCCATCTCCTCTGTTCCCCTGAGGAGAGGGCTTTTCCCACAGCAGCCATTGCCAGCCCTAACTTTGAGAGTTTTGATGGGGCATGAAGGCCGCAGCTCTCATCATCCCTACCTGTCCTAGCCAAGTGCCTGTTTCATCCACTCCTTAATGTCAGCCTTGTCTCACTCTTGAATAGCAAGGACAGAGCTAATGCTGGGCTGATTGAGCATTTAGGCTGATTGATTTGCAATGAAATTCATGCCCATGCTTTACTACAGCAAAGTCTCCACACCCAGACAGCCCAGCACCAGTATCCAAGCCTGTGGAAGTAAGTGGGTGTATTATAAGCTATACCCAGTGCAAGTGCCACACCAATGTGGGCTTGAAGATTAGTCCTCTACTAGAAGGATTACAAGGGGACAGGTAGGACATCAACATCATTTCTGCTTTCAGCAGCAATCACACAGCTTTACTAACATTGCTGCTCTTTTCTGAAGTAGAAGACAGAGGAAGTGGGATTGGAGTTTGCTTGGAGGGATAGGGAGGTCTGCCAGGAGGAATTAATTTCAACAGTTTTAATGTTTAATATAATCCAGAAAAGAAAATCAAAAAACTCCAAGCCTTCACAGAATGGAAACTGTCGTATACAAAAACATTTAACACTTAAAATCATGTACAAACAAAAGAACAAAAGAAATTTGCAGCAGCCTTTGCTTTCCACCCCATCACACTTGAGTTCTTAATGGTAAAGCAGAGTAGTGGGAGACACAGTCCACTGCAGACTGAGTGAAACACTGGTCACAGACATTTAGAAAGGGTCTTGCACTGACCTTGGAAAAAGGCCCAGTGGAAGCCAGTGATGAAAAGGTTTTCCATGTCAAATACACACGGATACAATTCCACCTTCTGCTGCAAAATGGTAACTTCCACTGCAGTTGATGGGAATTACACCTATTTAATAGACAGTCGAATTGATTTTGTGATCCCACGTGCCTGGGCCTGCAAGATTTCCAGCCCACATAACTTCAGATAAAAATCCAGCAAACCCCAAGATAATGAAGTCTGAGACTCCACAAACACTGCTTCACTGAGCAAAGCCCGGATGTGCTGGGAGCTCAATGCAATCACAAGCTTCTGCTAAATTACCTTGGGCCAGAGGCACTGCAGATCAGGGTACTTCCAGGCAGGTTAGGGACTAATGTCATGAGAATTGCTACCTAAGGGATATTTTTATCGCTACTGTATTGCTCCTGGGCAAAATGCAAAAGGCATTATGTATACACAGAGCTACAATTTCCATCTAAGAGCTGAGCCCAGGCTTCACATCAAGCTCTTTGACTCACCCTGCAAGCTTTGCTCTCCACGGTGCAAATGCAGCGATGTGTTTAAGGAGATCCCGTTAGCAGACAGGGAGAGTGGGAAAGGCAGCAGGAGCAGCTGTCACCTGCTGAGCCCTGGCTTGGCAGCTGAGTCGGTGTCACACCCAGGGCTGTGAAGTGCCTGACAGGGGCAACAAAAGGTCATAGATATATAGTTCACTGGGGGATCCTGGCACCTGGATCAAAGCACTCTTGGGAAATGGGAAGACTCCTCAGCTTTGCTCCCCTTTGTGCTCTCTTCGCACTCCCCTTGCTGAGCTTCTGAGCAGGAGTCAAAGGCAAGAGGCTGCTGCTGGAGCCAGCGGGTGCCTGGCAGCTGAGGGAGTTTGAGAGAGAGCAGGAAAAGTCCTGAGGCATGAGGACAAGCATCGACACCACAATTTTCTCCTGAAATACTGAGTCTTTTCTGTGGCATGGGAAGACTCAACATGTTGGAAAGCATGAGGCATCCCCAGATGGGATGGGTGAGGAGCTGAAACTGGAGCCACACTGACCTGCTGCTGGCTGGGAGCTCAGCAGGGCTCACTTACCAGTGCAACCCCATGGTAATGCCTGTTCCAGACCTACAGGCTGTCCTAGAGTCCTAAAGATGAATTAAGAGTGCTCAAGCAAGACTTTGGCTTGCAATCCCTGCTCCCTCACAGGACACCACCTCTGCTCTCCTCCTCCCTTAGGAGCACTCAGGGAGTGTTAGCTGCATTCTGTTCAGCATCCCATGTCCATTCCCAGTGACTCCACCCCAGGGACCCGGTGGACCTTGTGATACATTGCTCCCACTGCACAGAAATGACCTTGTTTAGCAGCACACTGGTCACAAACTGCGTCATTTCGCATCATTTTGTTGGCTCCTGGCCATCGTGATGGTGGCCTGCTGGGACAAGAGTGGGTGCAGCTTCCAGGGAGAAAATCCTGCTCCTGACCTACTGCTCCTCTCCAAAGGCAGATGGCTGAAAAAGGTACTGTGGCACCTTGTGGGAGCCTGCATCATACCTGGAGAAAGGAGCTGGAAGAAAAGGGAAACACATCCCCTCACCTCTCTGGAGGGAGAGTGCTGAGACTGGAGGGATCCTGATCACTGCCTTTTCTCCCAGCCTTGCACAGGCCTCTCATTTGGAATGGGACAGATGCTCATGCCCCCCTGGCAGGCTGGTCAGCAGCTGCCCAAGTAAAGGAACTGGGCATGGAGAGATTAAGGTTTGTGATGGGGAATTTCAGGGAGCCAGCTGCTCAGTCCAGGAGCTCGCTGTACTCATTTGCTCCCACTATGGCAGTCTTCAGCAACACACAATGAGGAACAGCCCCTTTGGTGCTCATCCTTGCAATTTCCAGTCCAACAGCCCAGTCACACGTTTACCAGCCTTCCAGAAAGGGAATCACAGCATAGAAAACAACAGAGCCCTCAGGGCCTGTTTCCTGTTAGGTATCCAACACAGGTTAGCAAAGGCTGCCTGGTGCATTCCTATGGTAACGCTCACTGCAAGAGCTCACACCCCCCAACACCCCAGGGGCCTGGAGAAAGAGGTGCTATGAGATGGAGGGGGGGTTACTCCACTCATAAGCAACCTGACTTGCTGCTGGAGAAATCCAGCCCCTGAGGAGTAACACAAGGGAGAGAAGCGATGAGCAGCCAGTAGGAGATTGAGACAGGAAGCCTTCCTCGTGTTTATTAAAATAGTGTCTGCTAGTCACCTCCTTGGCAGTGGTGGCATTTAAGCAGTCAAGCATTGCCCTGAGGCAGAAGCCAGCACTCCTGGTGCAAATGCCTGATTCCCACAGGAAGCTCCCAGCAAAGCCTTGCCAGCAGCCTACACAGCTGCAGGTCTTTCACTTCCCAACTGCCCCAAGATGTGGAGCCCCTCAGTCTCCTTGAGCCCTGTCTCACACCCCCACAGCTCTGCAGGAAGGGCTGCACTGTCTGAAACACCCAAGTGCAGGGAGGAGGGACACAAGGGGAAAGGGCAGCTGGAGATGCAGCTGAACACATGGTGAGCCCAACCACGAGAACTGGCAGGGACTGCCGTGCCCCACAGCAGACACAAGCACTGCCCTCCCAGCAGCCTAATAATACTCATTACAGTAGGCTGGATCCTTCAACAGGGAAAGCACAAGGTCTCCCACACAGCTTCTTCAACACTGGGTTTCAGGCTATGGAACATGCAACCTGTGACAGGCTCCTGTTCATCACTTGAGCCAGGTTCTTCAAACCTCATTCATCTTTATCACTTCTCCTTCACAAGCTCCCTTCTTCCTCAAACAATTAGACACTTGTAGACTGTTTCATGGTCTGTCTCTCCCAAATCAGCTCACTTGCCACAGAAATGCATCCATGTGGGGGCAGAGCCCAGACAGTTTAATGATCTGTTGCAGTACCAAACACCACTTGAACTGGGCAGGAGAAGGAGGAACATTAAATATGATCTCACATCAGACATGAAAATCCTTCTGTAGTCATAAGAAATAAAGCCTAGAACATAATATAAACCCATTGGGGGATTTTTGTAATTTTTTTAAACTCTAGGTAATCAGACAAGCCAAAAGACTACTGCAATGCTGGACAGTCACACCAACACAGAGAGCATTTCACCATTCACTGCCCACTGATGCAACCAAAGCACTGGGAGATGCTTCCATCTTCTCCCAAACCAGAGATTTTCTGCTACATCCCATGTTCTAATTCACACAGCTGAAAAAAGAGAGGGTGAAAAAACCAAGCTGGCAGCTAATGGCTAAAGGCTCAGAGTGCCCTCACCTCTGCACCCACAGCAGCAGCGCTGCTGGGCAGGTACCATGACACCAGTTCCTTCATAAAAGACATGAGCTGGAGACCCAGGGAAGGCAGCTTTTCAGTAGCTTTAAGGGATGGCAGGTGTCAGGTGTTGGGGAGGGTGGGAAGCAGTGGAAACTTAGCCCAGACACAGCCCCATCCTAAGCTGTTAATTTTCCTGGGCTGTGGAGTGCTCTGGGAAGGACTCACCCCAGGAGGCCACTGGAACCAGCCAGGTCCGTACATGGATTTCTCAGGGCACCATGACAAGTGGAAATTCCAGGTTCATCTGGCTGAAGGCATACATGCTGCTTTCCTTCCAATACCTCCCTGCCTAATGCTGCTGGCTGCCAAGCCCAAATGAGGCTGGAAAATGAGTGGGTAGTTTTGGTGAAAAGTAGGGAAAAAAAAGGCATAGCCTGCTTCAGTTGTTTGGAGAGAATTAAGGTTACTCTCGGAGAGAGAGAACATCAGGGAGCAGCATCAGACCTGCCTGGGGAAAAGCAAGTCTCTGCTCACCAGGGGGATGATATTTTGTTGAAAGACAGAAGAATAGTTAAAACAGTTCTGTGCTCTGTATCTAAGACAAGAATAGATGTGGTATAAAGAGCAAGTTTCATCCTGTACAATGAGAATTGTCTTGAGTTTCTTTGGATTACATTTCTCAAACTTTTTCTTCCCTCCATGCCCACAATCCCATCCATAAGTAAACCATGCCTCTAATGCAGATACAAGGCTGATGAAGGAGCAGGAAGCATCCAAGCTGGGAGCCAAAAGCTCTGATGGAGATTCTACTGGAAATACAATAGGTTACAACAATTTAAAGGTAACATGGTTCTAGCTGCATGGCAGAGGAATTACCATAGCAGGAAGCACCTGGACCAGTGGAAGACAAGCAGGACAAGGAGCAGTGCAAATAAAGCAGTGCCATGACCTGAGCTGGCTTTGGTGCCCAGTAACTCCACACAACACACCACAACTCCTGTCCCAAGTGACCACCAAAACAGATGGAGCCAGAAGTCATGGACTGAATGAACTCATTGGATATTTTGCAGACATTTATGGACATTCTGCAGACCTTTCCTGGGGCTTGTCCATCAGCTATGGGAATGGTAACTGTGAATTATACCAAAAGGTGGTGCATTGGATAGTATGGGAGCTGAGCATGACAAAGAGTATCTTTAAGGTTGGGAGAATGTGCTGGGTTTGGCTGGGATAGAGTCAATTATCTTTGTAACAGCTGATATGATCTGTTTTGGGAGTGTGCTGGAAACAGCATTGATAACACTGGGATGTTTCCTTCAGTGCTGATCAGTGCACAGCACCAAGGTCCTTCCTGATCCTCACCACCAAGGGGGTGCACAAGAAGTTGGAAGGGGACACAGCTGGGACAGCTGACCCCAGCTGACCAAAGGGACATTGCACACCATACAGCATCGTGCTCAGTATGTAAANGACTGACTGACTGACTGACTGACTGACTGACTTTGTGGTGCTTAGCTGCTGGCTGGGGTTAAACCATGGCACAGGGTGAGGAGCAAGGCCCCTGGAGGGAGTTGATCCCTCTGGTGCCACGGCATCAGACTCAGGCAAGGGGGAGATGCAGCCCCACACGTGCACACACACATTGTGCAGCATGAGACTCAGGACTGGAGGAGACTTTGAGTCGAGCAGTGCCCTCCCCCTGAGTCACACCAAGCCCCCAGCAATGTGGGCAGGCAAGCACATAAATCAGCAGATGCGAGTGGAGCCTGCAAGGAAGACTTCCTCTCATATTCCTGGGGAAATAACCCTGCCAGTGGTGTTACCTCCTAAAAAAGAAATACACTGTACAAGACATTAAAAAGAACACATGAATACTCATCTGCAGGGAGGGAGGAGGAAGCAGGTGCTGCTTGCTGTAGTCCTGAAACACACAGAGCCTGATAGGCTCTCTAGGAGAAACATGATGACTCCGTCTTGCACAACAGCAGGGACACCAAGAGGGTGTTATTCTGGAGACCTGTCACAAACTGTGCTGTGCATCCCAGGGACACACTTGGCTTCTACATACACCCTGTATTACTTTCCCAGCAGTCATTTCCAAGGCATGCTCCACAATATATGCTACAAAACTTTAAATGTTAGTTGGAGAAAGCAGTTTGCCTAAGTCCTTATGATAACTCGTGAGCACTATCCCTCCCTATTCCCCCTCCCCTCAGCAAGGGTGACTCCCAGCATTTTCTCCCTACAACCAACAGCCTTCCTGCCTGGTGCTATCCCAGCAGTCTCCTCCTGTCAGGCTGCTGCTTGGTGCTGTGCACCACATCCCCCCATGGGAGCAAGCAGATGACCTGATACCAGCTGAGCTCTGTATCAGCACACCACCAAAGCACAGCTTGTTTGCTTTGCTACAGGAACCAAAACTGCAAAATTAACTGTTAACAGAGACACTTCAGCTCCCTCCTACAGCTTGTGCCTCNGACTGACTGACTGACTGACTGACTGACTGACTTTGTGGTGCTTAGCTGCTGGCTGGGGTTAAACCATGGCACAGGGTGAGGAGCAAGGCCCCTGGAGGGAGTTGATCCCTCTGGTGCCACGGCATCAGACTCAGGCAAGGGGGAGATGCAGCCCCACACGTGCACACACACATTGTGCAGCATGAGACTCAGGACTGGAGGAGACTTTGAGTCGAGCAGTGCCCTCCCCCTGAGTCACACCAAGCCCCCAGCAATGTGGGCAGGCAAGCACATAAATCAGCAGATGCGAGTGGAGCCTGCAAGGAAGACTTCCTCTCATATTCCTGGGGAAATAACCCTGCCAGTGGTGTTACCTCCTAAAAAAGAAATACACTGTACAAGACATTAAAAAGAACACATGAATACTCATCTGCAGGGAGGGAGGAGGAAGCAGGT
This sequence comes from Notiomystis cincta, assembly GCA_013398075.1. NCBI lineage: Eukaryota > Metazoa > Chordata > Aves > Passeriformes > Notiomystidae > Notiomystis > Notiomystis cincta. The sequence continues at coordinate 134,862 of VZRX01023581.1, read as the reverse complement.
GCTGCTTGCTGTAGTCCTGAAACACACAGAGCCTGATAGGCTCTCTAGGAGAAACATGATGACTCCGTCTTGCACAACAGCAGGGACACCAAGAGGGTGTTATTCTGGAGACCTGTCACAAACTGTGCTGTGCATCCCAGGGACACACTTGGCTTCTACATACACCCTGTATAGTAGTAATAATTCCCAGCAGTCATTTCCAAGGCATGCTCCACAATATATGCTAAAATACTTTAAATGTTAGTTGGAGAAAGCAGTTTGCCTAAGTCCTTATGATAACTCGTGAGCACTATCCCTCCCTATTCCCCCTCCCCTCAGCAAGGGTGACTCCCAGCATTTTCTCCCTACAACCAACAGCCTTCCTGCCTGGTGCTATCCCAGCAGTCTCCTCCTGTCAGGCTGCTGCTTGGTGCTGTGCACCACATCCCCCCATGGGAGCAAGCAGATGACCTGATACCAGCTGAGCTCTGTATCAGCACACCACCAAAGCACAGCTTGTTTGCTTTGCTACAGGAACCAAAACTGCAAAATTAACTGTTAACAGAGACACTTCAGCTCCCTCCTACAGCTTGTGCCTCAGTCCAGGAGGAAGGAGACAGTGGAATGAAAGGGCAGCACATTCAGAGCAAGGCCAAGGACCTGTGGTTTGACAGCTCTGTTTCATGAGTCATTCCCCTTTCAGCTAAAGCCCGGGGCACTGGTCACGCTCAGGGCAGGCATCAGACCAATTAGCTGGCATGAAAGGCTTAAAATCCAGCACCTAATGGGAGCCAATCACTGGTGCATGTCAAGCAAGTGGTACCTTGGATTTTAATTGTCTCCCTCTAGCCTGCTCAGAAAGCCTGGCACAGCAGCTGCTCTGCCTGTTGTCCAGAAAGCCATGATAGGAGCTTGAGGAATGGGGCTCTTCCCTTGAGAATGTGGCTGGCAGCCCTTCAGCAGCAGCCAGCCCCCCTGCCAGCTGGGCAGAGGAGCCTGTCCTCTGCCAACCCTCCCCTCCAGCACCATAACACACCTTCTGCTGACTCTAAAAGCAGCATCAGCTCATTCCACAGCCCCAATACTGTTAAATACTCTCCTAAATATTACAAAATGCTGCTGTCATTGTCCCCATGCACATTCCCCGTGCCATCAACAGCAGGGACCTCTGCCTGACTGCTTTAAAATCTCATAAACTTTCCCACTCTTTCCTAAAGCTGGAGTTACTGCTCTCCCTGGTACTCAGGTTGATTCCCTGAAAGTTATGGCCAAGTCAAAAATAAACTTGTGGTTTGAAAATTGCATAGATTCAAGATTTAAAGTCACTATTTATTTCTGCCTTCCTGCCTCCTTCCTCCCTCTAAGTGTTTCTGTAACCAACACTAAATTAAAGCAAGTATAAACAAGGCTGAGGAGAATTCCAGCTAATTTTGAAAGCTAAAAGCAGCATCTCTCCCACCCTATTACTCCCTCCTACTCTTATCCTTGTATTTTGTACAAAGGATGGTTTCCCCCTCTTCCCACCTTTACTAAACAGATTTTCCAACTCATGCTCCCACACTTGGGCAATTAATGGAAAACAGGCAGCGTGGTATCACTCATTAATGTGGAAGCCAAATACAGACTTAAGGACCAGAAGCTTGGCCAGGGAGCTAAGTTTAGAAGTGGAAAACACTTCTTATGTATTTCAAGACACAACCCTGATGCTTGTGGCCTTCTCAGAGGCAGAGTGGATGCTTCTATGCACATAAAAGCATCCAAAACACTGGCACATCTCTCCAGCCACGACTTTACAACTGCCTCATTGCCACAACAGACAGGCTAAACTCCAAGGCTGGAGATGTCCAAGCTGCCATGGGGTTGGCAGGAAGCAATTGGCATCAGAGCTGCTGCAGACCCAGAAGGCACTGGAAGCCACGAGTCTTGCTAACCTTGTCAGGTTTTTCACCACTGAGATTTCTGGAAGCTCTTGATAGCAGCAGCATCTGGATTTAAGGGATACTGAGTCTGTGTTTCCTTGTCTGGATTACTTCTGAAGCAATCATGGAACAGGCAGCCAAGAGGGAGGAGTGAAAAGGGGAGCCCCACGACTCTATGGCACCTTCAGCACAGCTTTGGGTGAAAGCTGGGACCTGAAGCTTCTTGTTATCAGGCAGCTTCTGTCAGACTCCAAGAAGGCATCAGGATGCATCAACCCCTCTAGCAGGCTCTTAACTTGAGCAGCACCATCCACACTGGCCCTCCCCAGCAGGAGCAAATTGAGGTCAAACCATTTATGGAGCACAGCTGGACCAGGCTGAGACCCACCCGTGGGGAGAGCCATCCTGCCCTCCTCACAGGAAACCTGGACACACACAGAGGGAAGGGATGGGCATGAGGCAGAAACCACTTCTGCCCTCTCTCCCCATCTCTTGAAAAGGCTGCAGGAAGGGCAGCTTTCTCCTTTCTGGGGCAGCTTTGACATGCCAGGCTTGTGTCCTCTGTGCTGAGGGGGTGCAGCCAGCTGTCCCACTGCCCTGGAAGACAAGCCTGCTGCAGCACCCAGACAGCCCAGGGAGGCACATGGAGGGTGCCCAGCTCAGTTTAACCAGGCTTTTTTTTTGGCCAGTCTGGCTCAAGCTTCATTCCCACTTGAGAAGCACCACCCTGCAAAGCCCCATGATGGGGCCCCCCTCTGTAGGCTGTGCAAATTGGAATACAAATCAGAGGAAAAAGCTTTCCTCTGTTTGAACAAATTGCTATAGATTCACCCCCGTCTCAGGTCAGAGCCCCCGATGGGAAATATTTTCACTGGCTGACTGCTAATAGACTCTGGAGCAGCCACTGGATCGATACCTGAATAAGAAAATTAGCCAAAGCACACAATTTGATTTTACCTTGTTTTGAATTACAGCAGGTTTGTGTTTATTTCACTCCCTTTTCCCTCCTTCCCTCTCTAGCACACTTCCCCCATCCTTGCTCCCTGGTTACCTATCTATCAAATCTAGTCAGATTCGTGGGAATATAATAAAGTACGTGCAGGAAGATGTAATGCCTTTTGAAAAATGTTTACATGCATTAATATTTTCCAGTGACACTGCAGTGCTACCACTCCCTCAGAGGAGATAGTTCAGGAGCAATAGCAAGATTTCCATACATCCTCCTCAAAAAAGCAAAAATGCAAACAATTAAAAAAAAAATATCTGCGAAGTAGATGGAGACTTAGCTGCACACTCCCCCTCAGAAAACCCAAGAGGTCAGTAGCAAGGTTTCAATACCAGGAATTTAACATAATAATAGTAATAACAACAACAACAACAATAACAACAAAAGCTCAGTCCTTTCATTCGATGTTGGTAGCAATGGGGATGTGTAACCACACCTGGGCCACATTTCAGCTGCAGAGAGGGCTACACAGACACCAGAAGTCATCCTGTTCTTTGAAAGACTTCACCAGCAAAGAGACAAGTAAAATGCTGTCTTTCACAGACATTCTGTGCTGTGTTTCTGACAGCTGAACACACGAACCATCCCAACTTCCTAATCCTTTCTTGCTGGTTTAGAGCCTATTTCATTTTAATCTGGGAATGGCCCTACAAGAAGGGGAGAGACAGAGAAACAGATCACAGATACTAAGCACATTAAAGAAAAAAAGCTGCCAAACCAACTGTTCACATAGGGCACATTGCCCAGATAAAATTCAGTGGGAGTAAAATAATTCCTTCTACTTCCTACCCCAGCATCCCACTCTTCGTGCCACCTACAACTGTGTCAAATGAAGAGAGAAAGCACGACTCAATCTTCAGCTTCCTGCTCCTGCACATCATGCTGTGAAGCAGAGCCACCAACCAGGCACCCATGGAGAACTGGAAGCATAAAGAAACCCCGGAGCATCCAACGTGAGATGAGGTCCCCCTGCCACATTAACACACCGCAAGTGGCTTCGAACTAAACGCTCTGAGCAGAACCTCGCACCAGCCTCTTTATAAAGCTTCCCTGAGAAACTGCACGTCTCTCTTCCTGCCCAGTCACTTTCTGCTACACACTGGGGACAGGACCTTCTTCACAGCACGGGGCATCTGCTGGACATTCCCTGCTTTCTATTCGAGGAACTGACTGGGTATCCCAAGGGCGACCCTGCAAAATCGCTTGTGTCTAATAAAAAAATAGGTGTGTATTACATATACATGCAAATACCCACATGAGTACATAAATACCTGCACACACAGATGTTTTACTCCCTGTGGCATGTGGTCAAGGGGTTTAACACCCTTTCCCACTGTCTCTAACCCCGTGTTTGTTTAATCTTTATGTTACACTCATGGGAGACTACTAAGTATAACCATCACCACACATTGCTGAACATAATGGAATATGTACAAATGTCTGCCAGCACATCTTCAGTTTCCCTCTTTGTCTGTAGCAGAGGAGCTGGCTAATTACAGCATGTTAATCGAAGAGTTTTAAAGAGGAGGATAGGCAATACATACCATGCAGCAAAGACAATCTCCATGAAAGAAAATAGAAAAGACTTTTTTTGTCCGAAAGCAGCACTTACAGTATGTGATGCTGGATCAAGTCCAGTGAAGGGCCACCAAAATGGCCAGGCAGGTGCAGTATATGGTATACAAAGAAAAGCTGAGAAAAATGTGGATGAGTTTCTTTGGTTGGTTGGTTTGTTGGTTGGGTTCTTTCCCTAAGCCTTAAAAACAGACAAGGCAGAACTTACTGCTATTGCTTAATTGGGATGGGATGGATGGAGGGAAGATGGATATGGAGTCAGATTATCCTCAGTCAGAATCTCCTGCATGGTAAAACAAGGGTAAAACCCACCAGATTCAACACAGTAAATTCACATTTCTAAAGACAGAATCTATTTCACCATGAAATTGGTCAAACACCAGTAGAGGGGCACAGAAAGTGCACAGACCCTCCCTCCTCAGGGAAGATCAAAGTCCACCTGGATGAGGTGTTAAACATCCTGCCTTAACTTCTAATGTCAAAGTAGCTCAGCTTTAAGCAGAGGGCTGGACCAGGTGACTTCCAGAGGTCCCTTACAACCTCAATCATTCCATGAAGTAACCACACAAAAAACCAGTTTAAAACCTGGAGATGTATAAAAAAGGTAAACACCAAAACCACAAAGGAGGACCATCACAGACATCAGACTTGTAGCACATATTTTTCTTCTGCCTTACTTGGTTTGGTTGATTTTTAGGATTTGTTCCATTATTGCAGATGCTATCAGAGATTGACAAATGTTTATATGGTTTGGGGTCTCTAAACCAGGCTGCAATCCAGGCAGCAGGAATTTTTGTCAGTCCTTTCATTCAGATTCAGACTGAGCCCTCAATTACAATTATTTTGGTGCAGATTTAAATCTCTGGATCTTGCTGTCTCCTAGAAAAATGGAAGAGGAATGGAAAGTTACCACAGACTAGATGCAAGCTAAGTCCCAATGAAACACAACTTTTTTCCTTTAAAAACAAACATGTATTTCCCTCTCTGCTCTGTTTACACTGGTGATTTTCCCCAGTAGGATGTTACTGTACCATATCCCTCCTTGAGGACCATAAAACCCAGAAAGAGCTTCTGGGAAGGTGGCCACAGAGCTCCCAACACAACACAAAATGTCACAGCTTTCCCCAGGCAGGGATTCTAGAGAAATCCAGCAGATTATCAGAGAGAAAAGCAGTTATTCCCAAATGGATGAGTGATGCCTTTGCTGCAGTGCCTACAACTGTACTGCTCACCTAAGGCACCTGGCTGCTGCCAACTGAGGGGCTGCACTCTCCTGGGGCAGAGCCTCTGAATACTGGGGAGGAAGAACAGACCAGCTCTGAAAGGGGAAAAGTCACATTCCTGAGAGACTAAAAGACAAAAAAGGAAGATCATTCTGTGATTTGAGTAGGTGAGAGCCTCATGCAATTTTTTTTCTTCAGTGAAAGGGACTGCAGTTATCTCTACTCAACCTCACCATGCCCAGATGCTGCAGAAGAACTTCAGATTTGTGTGTATTACTCACTGGTTACCCAAGAAACAATGATACATTGATCCAGCAGCAACAAACATGACGAGCACAGGAGTATCTTGAGGAGACAGCTTCTTTCTCCACCTAGGAAGTTTAGTGTCTGGAGCTTATTCTGTCCTGGAACATGAGGAAGTTGAGTTTTGGCTTCATTCCAGCATTAGCACTGGGCTCAGAGGGAGACACACCAGCTCCAGAAGCACTCACAGACCTAGAGCCCACACTTCTCCTTGGAGGGTGATGAGATGATGGACAAGTCATCTGGGAATGTATCCACCCAAGAAAGAGGCAATAAAAACATTTAAAAAATAAAATAAAGGCAGCAACATCAATAATGCCTCTGTTAGGGATACCATAAATTGAATTTGTGTGTGTAAATCTACACATTTAGTTGGACAAGGAAGAAAGTGAGGCTGGAAAGAAATCTCTAGGAAGGAAGGCAGGATAAAGGAGCACTGGGAATCTGAAAAGCCATTTGACAGAAAAAACCCAAAACAACAAAGCAGCTGACAGTAAGTCTGCTCTCTCACTCTTGCTCTAAAATGGAAAAAAGTGATGAAAGCTCACACCAGCAGAGCAAACACTCCAGTAGAGATTGCTGGTGTGGCTACAGCAGCAGCAGCCCTGGAAGACTTCAGCCCTGCCTCTGATCCCACACACAGTCCCCCAGAGAACCAGGAGCTGGCCCTTAAGCCCAGACCCCCAGCTCCATGATGAAGGCCAGGTTCTCACCCCAGTGAGATGATACATTTAATGTCCAAAGTGTACAAATAATTACAATAACAGAAAAGAAAGGAGAGACGTGGACACAGCAGAGATGTCCATCCACTCAGGTCAGCAGGGCAATCTACACTACACCAGGTCTTTCTCAGCTGCTTCTCTGCTCTGCTGAGCTCTCTGGTCACCATTCCTGCAGCAGGTACTGAAGACACCCTGTGCTTCTCCACAAGTGTTCAAAAGCTTTGTGGAAGAGGGTCAGGAAAATACCCACCATGAGCACCATGCCTGCTACTTAATCTTATTCATACAAGAAGATCAAACCAAGTTTCCAGCTGCTGTTTGCCTTCAGTGTTGTTACTCAGCATAAAGGCATCACTTGGGTTTTCTTTGCTGCTGCTTCAGCTGTAGGAATTTCCATTGTATCTGGAATTAGCACGCAGGAAGCAGGGGAAAAGGGCTTTCTTCAGCTGCAGACCTCTTACAGGATTTTGTTGACATACTCACTTTATGTGCAAAAGCATACAGTCACACTTCCTTTGCAAACCCCTCTCTCACAGAGCCAATATGTGTATTTAAAGTAAGCAATAATGTACCCCTTTAATGCAGCTTTTATTGTTCAAACAAGGATTATTTTAAGCACGGTGAATTCAGGAAGAATCCCGAAGGTGCAGCAATGGGAACTGAGGGAAGAGAGAAGGCAGATGGGAAGATGGTGGTGACAATGGGACAAAGAGTCCTCCCCAGCAGGCCCCTATCTCCAAAGCAAAGTGAGATCCTGAACACTAGCTGTATTTATGTCCTTTCCTTCTAGCTGTACTTTTCAAGGACACCAGAAAAGTTAGGGAACAAACACAGGTGACAAAGGCAAGGAGAATAAACTTGAACCATTGTAGTGCAATTAAGCAACAGAAAGAAAAATTCCTCTTATTTCAGCATAACAATCCTGCAGAAAAGCAATGGAGAAAATAAAAAAGAAATCCAAATACTTCTTGCCAGCTACCTCCAATTCACTTCAAGACAGCAAGGAGAGACAGGCCTGGAGTCACTAGAAAAGGATACTTGAGTGGTATCACATATCAGATAAAAGAGCCAAAAAACTTTTGGGGTAGGAAAGACTGCTTTTCCCATTATTCCAGGCTGGCCAATGGTAGGGGGAGCATGACTTGCAGAGAGCTAAACTGTAGTTCAAATATAAGAATTATTCCACTCTGGAATAATCACAAGCACAGTCCAAGTCCTCCAGATCAGTGGTGTTTGGAATCAAAGTGCCCAGACACTTTTCAAGCCAAGGGAAACAAGAAATCCCCCTAGAGAAATGACCACCTCAGAAAGCAGATGCAAAAGCAGTGAGTGCAGCACTCTGCCTCTCTGGCAGCACATTACCTGGGGAGCTGAGTCTCGAGCACTGCCTCTGGTTAGAGAAATCCAGCACATTGCTGCAGGGGGGCCTCTCTCCAGGACTCTCCAGGCAGATCTGCCACCAGGTGCTCCGGCAGCAGCTCACCAAAGGCAGCTCAGGGAGCACCTGGGAGAGTGACAGCAGAGCAGGGACCACAGCAACCAGGCAGCCATCAAAAGATGCTCACCAATGCAGCCAAGGGAAAGCTGAACTAAAGTTTAAAACTAAAAACATCTTGAGTGAAAATTTAATGGTGATGGGGCGAGGGGGGAAAAAAATCAGATGTCTGTGAAGACCTGTAAACTACTAAGGCAAGACACCACACAAAAACTGAGGTTGCCCTGTCTATGCCCTTTCCCTTCACATCCAGATGAAATCACCTCTTTGAAATCACCAGTTTCATCTCCAAAATCTCTGAATTGTATGAGGCAGACAAATGGCACCACCTTCCATTCACACAAGCACAAGGGCAGAAGAAACGAACTGATTTGAACTTTTTTGTGATTTAAAGTGTGTTTATTTGTTGCTAGTTGTTATGTTTTGGGTTTTTTTTTTCTACTTGGCTTACACTAAAGTCTTTAAAATAAAAAAGTCATAAAGAAAGACTGACAGCAACAGGATCCAAGCCATTATGTGCAGCATTTCAGGCCAGCATTTTTATGAGAGCAACAGCTCAATTGGATTTAACTCCCTTGCCTTAGAATTAAAATGCTATCTATAAGAGTAGCACAGCAGAGCCAAAAATTGTATCCAGGAAAGTGAATCCTCTAAGTTTCCCTCCACCCTGCTTCTAACTTCTTTTTTCCCTGAGGATCTGAAGAAACTCAAGCATTTCTCCTGGTCAGGCAGCAGCAGAGGCTTGAGTTAGAGTTTGGCCAGCAGGTTTTGCTGACAGATCACAGGCACAAGGGCTTCCTGCTCACACTCCTGGAGCAGCATCACTTCTGGGCTAACACATAAAATGTCATCAAGGTGAGCAGGTGTGACAGAGCACACCTGAGAGGTAAGAGATCAACAAAAGACATCAACAGAAATCCAGCCAGACAAACACACCTCGAAAACCAACTACAGGGACTCACAGGGTCAGGCAAAAAGGGAGAAATGCAGTACAGGAAAAGCCAGTTCATTCAGCAACTGAACCCCTTAATTACAAACTATCACCCATCTGACATCACCCTGGGATTTGGGCTCCAGCCTTGGTGTCACCTACAGTTACTTACCCACAGACACCAGCAATGCTCACAGAGCATTTGGAACTCTAAACAAAAGTGTACAGAAGCACTTACACAAACACTGCTTTTAATCCCCTCTTTCTTGCAGTGGAGGTGCTAAGACAAGCCCCCTTTTACACGACCCTGAACTTGCAGCTCTTGCTTTCTGGCAGATGTGCAATCCTGCTCAGGGAAGGCTTCTGCCTGACAGGGATAGCACTTCTCACTTGCTCTTCCAATCCTTCATTTTCAACAGCAACAATGTCACGGGTATTATCCTGAGACCAATGAAAGACAGAAATATTCTCATTCCTCAAACTTACACACCATCAACAGCATCCATTTCTTTTTGCTGTTTTGTTTTGTTTTTTTTTTTTTTAACATCCAGCAACAGCTAGAAACATTTCCTTCTCATTTCCCTGTCTACCTCACCAAACACATCAAGGATTCTAGCACTTTTTGGCATTTTCCCGTTTCTGCAAAGTTTTGATTTAGGGCTAACAAGCAAAAAGCTCACAAGGATGGCTTCCTTTCCCCATCATCCTCCCTTACTGCTTCCTCTAGATTTGCTTTGAGACAATCCTTGTAATTCTTAAATTAAACTCTGTCTATTAAGTATCAGTTCTGCTGGAGCTTTCCTGCACACTGTTCCATGCAAGGAAGCAAAGCTGGTGGTGCTGTGATGCGGGGCTGGTTCCTCATTTTTCTCTACTGCTCTTTTAGGTGTCTGTACAACATGCCTCGCTGACCCAACTGAAGCTGAGTGATAAGCAGCTGATCCACTGTCTTTTACCCAACTTCTCCTATCTAAAACCATCTTTAAGCAAGCCATATGCTGCAAACATACTTTGAAGCATCTCCATAATAATCCAAGAAGCAGAACTGTTTGTCAAATAGCGCACGCACTGCTGCTGGCCACTTGGAATAACCATCAGCCACAAGTAGGTACATATGCTCATTGTGATCTGCAAAAGTCAGCATGACATCTTTGCCAAGGCTTAGCAAATGCCAGAGTGGTTTCTGGTTTCAGCAGCTAACATTCACTGTGGCTAATTTCTCCTTCTACATGGAGTCCCAAGTCTGATTACCAACCACAAATATGTGGCAAATTGCTTCTTTCAATTTGTTGCGGTGATATTCATGCCTCTCACCCAACACCCCAACATGAAAGATTTATGGTATTAATCATGCACATCATAGTAAACAGTCATTCTCTACTGTCAATTGCATTTTTCTGCTGAAATAAGGATGAAAGTGTTGAGCTGCTTATCGTTTGACCAGCCAGAACACAAGCTATTATTGTGCTATTTTAACCAAAGCTGGGGCTTAGTTTCTATGGGTAACGTCTTCAGATGCAGCTACATGGTACAGGAGCTTGACTATCCCATTTTGAAAAACAATTTAGAAACTTAATCACAGCTAAATGCAGGGCTTGTCTATGCAAGCAGTTATTCAGAAATAGCTTTTCAAAATTAAAGATTAATTCCAGACCTGTAGTTCAGAGGTTCTCTTTAACCACAGAAAACTGCATTAAGCCAGTTTACACTCCTGCATCTGTGCTTGCCTGAAAGACACCACAGATCAAGAAGAACCCTGGCATTTGTCTTGCTAGAGTTCACAGCTATGGGATTGCAACAGCTAAGCTGCTGCAGCCATCAAGCTTCAAACTATACCCCACAAAAAGAGAGCTTGCTGGATTTATAGGATCCCCACCCAGTGGCACAGGCAGTAGTTGAGTCAACTGCACTTGTTCACATTGCAACCCAAAATCAAGCATGAACCTGGTGTAGGTGCCCCACAATTTATTTCTGGAGGGGTCAGGCACAGTGTCACTGCTGGGTGACCCAGCCTCAGGGGGCTCAGCACACACCACAGGGCTCACTCAGGATGTTCCAGGAGTGGCTGGAGCAGAGCCCAGCCTGAGCTCCACCTGTTAATTCTGCAGTGCAATCAGGAACCCAAACTGCTAATTTAAAGCTAGCTCAAGAGTGCTCCCACAAGCCACAGCCCTACTTCTGTGTAGGCGTAGTGTGTGTGCACCCTAAGTCAAACTGTCAAACAAATACCACTGACACCAAGTCCTTTTGGTCTTCATTAGCATTTAGGAAACAAACACCAGAAATTTCTCTCTGTCTTCATACTTGGAAGAAAAATAAGAATAAAGTTTAGCACATACTTAAAATGACAAACTGCGTTGGAATATTCATATTTCCCTTTTGCTTTTTCAAAAGCTGTGCTCTGCTCTGGCACTGAGCCATATTTTAGAGTCATAGCACTTGATATCACAACTTCTCCTTTGTCCTAGGCACTGTCTCTAATCATGTACCTGCTTTTCTTCCCATCCCAAATCGTTGCTCCTTCGTGGCAAACACAGCCTTTCTGTCTTTCCACTGGGTGCCATCAATAGCCATTTAACCTCCTCCATTCATGACAGAAGTTTTCCATAGCAAGAAATACTGCTTCTTTGATCAAGTACAAAATAATTTAAATTGTTGCAGAATGAGTCAACAGTTTCCAAAACTGATCCTTTTGCAGATTCATACACAGCAAAGCCATGTATGTACCCACAACTGAAAGATTTCTGTCTCTCCCAGTGCTCAACTTCTAGAAGACCTCCAAAGGTTGTCCTAAAATAAATCCTAACCTGTGTCAAAGATGAGCTAAATTAGTAGTGAATGACAAAACATGGTTTTGTTCTCTTACTAAAAAGGCTTGATTCGGTGATAACTGGATCAGAGCCTATTTTTAATGGCTTATGCCTTCTTACTGAGGATGTATTTACCTTGGATCTATCAGCCACAGGGATTGCACTTAATACCAGCTGCACTTTACCAGAGAGAAAAGGATGGTTAAAACTTTGCTGATGTTCGATTCTCCATTCTGCCATGGGCAAATCACTTAATCTCCATCTCATTTCCCCACACACAGAGTGGAATAACTAGGCAACAGAGGTAATGGTGGGAGCTCACAGATACTAAAGTGATGGGAGACACATAAGCCCACAAGAAATCCTACATGTACACTGTGAGAGGGATTTTCAGGGCCTATCAACTGCAGATGCCCCTACCAGTTAAATATTCTTAACACCCCAGCTGTATTCACTTGACTGGCAGGGGAATTCAGTCTCCCATCCCCAGCTGGCTCTTGCTGCTCAGGTTACTTTTATGAGCCTCAACTTCTCACATTTCTGCTATTTTGAGGAATGCTCCAAGTCAGAATAATCCATTTATTTAACTTAGGAAAGGACAGTCATTCTTCACTCTAAATATACAAATGCCTTTTTTCACTGTGCAAGGCACGCAACAAGCACCAGAAGGTGAAACAGTATTTGTAAGCAAAGCCCATTTTGACACGTTTCTCAAACATCTGTCTGAATCACATCTTTGTTTTTCCTTTTTATTTCATCACAAAGGCACACAAGAGATGCACAAGATTCCCATCCACATTTATTTTGAAACAATTTACGCTAATTAGTGAAGGACCATTTCCTTCTGAAACAGGAGCAGCAACAGCAAGCAGTTACTCTTGTATTAAATGTCCACCTGCAGACATCCTAAAGCTTTTCTCACAGCTTGACTTTAGCTTTCAATGTTTTGTCAGTTCTTCTTTAGGCAACATTTGCTAATTTGTCTTCAGAAACTGCTGTTCTTACTGCACCTTTGTCAATTGCTATCCTCACCCTGCCACTTCCATTTCCATGAACTCAGAAAAAGTATCTGGATGCCATTTGTCCTACACTACAGCTCACAGTGGAGAGAAACCACAAGCCAGCACATCACAGCCAGGCAGATTTTTAGTTACCTCGGTGGTGTCTCCCCTATGCAAGCTACAGCAAAGGGTAACAGCCATGAGTGATTTGCAGAATGAGTGAAAAGGGAGCCACCTGAAAGCAAGAGGCTGTCCAGAGCAATAAAAGCTGCTTGAGGTTCTTGCTGGCTGCCTCGATGCACCCCCTCCCTGGAGGGCTGCAGCCCAGCACAGAGCTGTGACCTGCTCACAGAACAGTGCTGGGGACTTCAAATCACCAGGCCACTGCAGCACCACAGCTGTCCCCAGTGGGCTGCCCTGCCCTATTCACCATCCCTGAAAGATAAAACTGTGTCTACACAGCTGTTCCTTGCCAGCACAATACTGAGAACACAGAGGGCTTTACAGAAGGAGCATCCTCCTCAGAGGACTTCAAGCATTTCTAGAACCATAAAGCTCTCTCTTCATTTTGGGAGTACACACACTGGAGTCACCACATTGCCTAGTCATTTTGGGAGTCACAGGCACACACTGGAGTCACCACATTGCCTAGTCTGGAAGGACAAGCGGAAAATTTAAAGAACTATTAATTTATATTCAGCTGCCTCTCTACTTCCCTGGTTAACTTTAGGTGTCTCCTTTTGCCAGCCACGGGCCATGGTATTTGGGCATTAAAACTAAAGCTTTAGTAGTCAGAAGCTGACCTTGGACACAGCACGGCAAAGAACTCCCTGTAGGCAGCCACAATGCTCAGGAGACATCGTTGCTCTAGGCTGGGGTCCCTAAGCCATGTTTTCCAAGGGCCAAAGCACCAGCACCAAGCCCATACCTCTGCTGTGGCCCCCTCAGCTCTGCTGCACCACAGAACCAGGCTACAGATACATCACAGCACTAATGACCCCAACTGAGAATTTTAAAGCCTGATAGTCGGACATCACCTTGCCATCTTTTCTTCTTCTCCCAGAGCAAGGCCATGCATGACTATCCCTCTTCCCTCATATCCATTCAGATTGCTTTAATCCTTTTTGAGAACCAAAACCAACCCTACAAAGGCCTAAACAAACAAAAACCCCAGATATGTTATTAAAAAAAAAAAAGGAAGAAAAAATGAGGGAAAGCCTAATGAAGGATTTAAGAGGTCTGCACTTACTTTTTTGTATAATCTTTGTTTGGAAATGGACAAGAAGGACTGGAAGAATAGCACGTTCATAATCTAGGAGAGAGTGGGAGAGGAAGGAAAGAGAGGAAAACAAATAGAAAAGGGGAAATGGTAAAAAAAACCGGGGAGGAGTGGTTGGTTATGTAGTGCTTGGGTACAATTTGACAGAGCTCCAGATCCTAAAACAAACCCGGGACAGATGCAAAGCCGCACGCAGGCAGCCAGCGCCACAACCCGGGCGCGGCGAATCCATCCCGGGCGCTGCCTCCACAGAGCCTCCGGGAAGACGCCGGCGAGACGGACAGCGGGGTCCCGCCCGAGTCCGCCAAGGCGGCCACGGGGAGAAGGAGCCGCCCGCGNGGGCAAGGGGCGCTCGCCGGGACCCCCGCGGGGCCGAGCAGCGCCTCCCGCTGCCGGGCAGTGGCGGAGGAGCGGCCCCGCCGCCCAGATGTGCTCGGCGGCCGCAGCTGGAGAGGAGCCCGCCCGCAGGACGGGGAGCGAGCGGCGGCCTCCTGCGAGGGAGCGAGGAGAAGCGGGAGCCGCGGGCGGGCGGCGCTTTCTGCCTGGGCAGAAGCCAGGGAAAAGAAGCGGGAGTCCAGACCTTCGTTCCGAGAACGCCTGACACTGGGCACAAAGGCTCTGCCTCCCATGTGTGCTGTCCCAGCTACCCTGGCGGTAACAGCCCTTCTCCCGCTTGAATTTCGTTGAGACAGGACCAGCTGTAGCCCAGGATCTCCTTTCCCTAGCTCCACTTCTCGAGCTCTTTCCTAGCTCTTTAATGCAGCACTTTTGAGTCTCAGCTCCGTGGATTATCACACATTTAATTTCTTCTTTTAAACAGTAGGCAAGTACTTAGCTATAAGAAACAAACTTTTGCTGTTTCTTCAATCACCTTCCCCAAATGAGGGGCAGATGAAAGCTTTTTTCTCCTTTTCAAGTCCAAGTACTTTGGATCCTATCAGAGTAGAGATCTCACCAGTTAAACATGGGCACAGAGACATGAAACACACAAATTCTCTTTTGCCACTTCTCAACACGTCACTCTCTGGTGGATCCTGAAGGCCTTTGCAGGTCAGCATTCTGCTGTGTGGTGTCAATGCCATAGCTCTCTGCTTTTCTCCTAGGGAAGGACAAGCCCAGGGGACACCAGCACTTCTTCCCCTTTTGAATTTAAACCTGTGCCACACCAGAGGATGATGATCAGCAAAAACTGCCTGGGACACAGGCACTTGATGTGTTCACCTTGACTGCTTGAGAGCAGAAATGGTCTCAAAGTTTTCTTCACAGTTTCAGCATACCTAAGATCTGGGCTGCCAAGTATGGCCTAAAGAAACATATATTTTATCACCAGATGTGGGTACCCAGAGCTTTTCCAAGAATAAACCATCATCAACTGTCTCTTGTCTAGAGGGTGCACCTTCCCCACAGCAAAACACAGCCCCTTCTGACGACACAACACAGCAACCCCTCTGCACAAAAATTACCAACATCTCACCTGTCCTGATGAGAATTTCACCCATGAACTGCCTCTCTAGAGTTACACATGCAAACCAGTTGCCTGTGGACTTACCTTATATAAAGAATAAAGAAGCCTTTTGCAGGTAGGGTTCAGAATTTCCTTCATTTCCATGAGCAGAGTAAGAAACACTTTCCACCCCAAGCTGTCTTTGACCAGGACAAGTGCATCTCCCTCTATTGCTTTCATCAGCACATTGGCACTGGGCAGAAGGCAATTTTTCCCCACCCCTCCCAACTCTGCCCTCCTGGTAACAAGCCATACCCATGCAGGCATGGTTCTTAGCTTAATGCTAATAGACTATGCTTAATGAACCAAGAGAGCACAGTGTGTATGGAGGGAGGGACTGGAAGCCTGAAACTGCACTATTCAAGCAAGCAGAATAGCAGTAACTCATCAAAACACAGGCAAAACAGTAGGGCTTCTGGTTGATGGGAAGTGTCACAAGATCCCTGAGTTACCAGCATGGAAATAATTTTTATCTTTACTTTAAAATAAGAACAGCAGCCTCAGCAGCACAGCACCCCTTACTGCCACTGCTGAATTACTGTCTTGAACCTCCAGGGCCATCTTCTGCTGCATCTTCCACTTACTGGGAGTCACTTACTACACACACCTCCCCCTCTTTCAAACTCATCTGAAATCATATATATATATTTCAAAAACTCCAGTGTGAACCTGACACGGTGATAATTTTAAAAGCTGTGCTGCTCATGTCAAATTATTCAACATCTGTCTTCATGTTCCCACAAAAATTAGCATAGGATGGTGGTTTCTGATGACACCTATAGTGAAATATTTTGACTTCATCCAGCAAGTTGCAAACAACCTGTCAAGAGGATAATGTCAGTTTTCTAGTACTGCATATTAAAGTCAAATTGAGGGCTTCTCTGGTGTGTGAACATGCTGACCTGACCTAAAACCAGAGGGTCTAGTGTCACAGAAGAGTGAGTCTGACACATTGCAACTGAAGAACAGCAAGGCATTCTGAAGCACTGGGTTGGACAGATTTAAGCCCTTGACCTTAAAGAGCTGATCAAGAACTATGCAAGTCTTGGACCAACCCAGTCCACTGGTGAGACTATTTCTATGGCACTCCAGTTGGAAAACTCATTCCTCAAAAGACTAATATACAGCCTAAGCCAACACAGATTTAAGAGCTGGACAACAAAGAGAAATGATTGAGCACAAAGGATGTGTGTACATCCATGTATATATGTATACACACACACAGGTTTAGTTTGGAGGGCCACTGTTCTCAAACATCACATTTTCCAAACAGAATCAACCAAGAAGTGGCTCACAGGAGCCAGCTCCATCATTCCTTCAGCCAGCAATCTTTTCAGCCATTCCTGAGGACACAGGGTGCACTGAGATGACAGCAAGGTAGCTGAAGAGCTCCATGTCTTGGCCCCCTGTTACTGCTGGCAAAACAGCTCTAGGCAGAGGCATGTGAGAGGGACAGATTCAGATCAGCAGGCTCCAGGTGACATTAGAGAGCCTGTGCCCCAGAAACTGTCAGCAGAAGACATGGGCACACACAGGTTGCAAGAGGGTAGATGGCAGCCTACATTAAAAAAATTCTAGGAAAAGTGTTTTTNAGGCGGCCAGAGGTTACGGCGAGGAATTATGAAGTAGCTACAGGCGCTGGAAGCCCTATTGCTGCATCGGTCTCTCCGCTCAGGCTGAGGCGAGGTTCGGCGGCATCATTCACTTTCTCCTGCAGGTGCTTTTTAACTTTGATCCCACCGCCGCCGTCTGCGCCCTCGCCCCCCACCCCTCACCCTTCCGTCGCAAACAGCGACCGCGACAACGTCTCTTACCGTACACCCCTTGTCCCCTGCTGTACACCGGCACCAGAGACAGGAATAAAAAACAGATCATGTCCATCTTCAAGGCAGAGCCTTCATCGCCGGCGAAGAAAAACAGCCAAAACAGCTCAGGCAGCATCCGGCGGGGGAGCAAGGAGCAGCCGAAAGCCTCCTGAAACGCCGCCCCATGCGCCCCGCTCCGCGCCGGGCACCGGCGCCCCTCGGGCGAAGGAAGGGACCCCCCCACGCAAAAAAAAAACCCAAAACCAACAGGTAAAAGGAGCAGGAAGCAAATTATGTCATGTGTACACGAAATGAAAAAGTGTGGATGTTTATGGCCTAAACACCAGGTATGTTTAACTATGACACTCCTCCATCACAGACACAAGAGAACAGTCTTCCACTAGTTTGGGGTTTTTTGCTGTCTCTAGTGGCATCTCAGGGATGATTCAATGTGATGGTGCCTCTTGAAACAAAGAGCCTTAACAGGCCATTTATTCCCCACCTCTGAGGCCAGGGCAGGACTACTCTACACTCCAAGTGCTCCACACCACCAGGTTCAAGTGCAGCCCACCCAGTCCCTCTGACCATGGTGCCAAGCAGCTTTTCTTGCTGCCCAGCCTAAACATTTCCTTTTATTCCCTTCCCATCACCTTGCTGTATGTAGCCCCTCATCACATATGGTGATGCCCACTCCTGAAATGTCTTTTCTGCAGTTGAATTAGGAGAGGCGGGGGACATCCCACTTTCTTACTCTGCCTGAAAGGCTGCTGCTGATCAGTGGGATTGTGCTAATTGCAGGACAACCCAGAAATGTTAATTATACACTGCACATGGAGCAAGCACAGCAGCAGCACTGTGCACACCGAACCAGAGCTACCCAAGTCCTGGAATGCAGAAGGCAGTGTGGGAGGCAAGAGCCATACTTTTCCCTTTGAATGGCACCACCAGCCCCCAGTCCTCCCCTCTCAGCCTAACTCACAGTCTTTAAGTGTTGGTAACTCCAAGCCTTGAAGGGCAAGTCCCCTGTTTCCTTACCTCTTTCTTCCTCCTCCCCAATTCTGACATTTTCTAGAGATCTATTACAGTTGGCTCCTCATCTTGACCAGCAGCATGAACACACCAGGATTAAAGAGCACATGCAGTCTGGGAAATGGGCTACCACAAAAGGCTGATAAAAGTTGCCTCTTGGCAGTCTGCTGAATTGCCTTCCCCATCAGGCCAGCCTTGTCTCACTGCAACAAACAAGGCTGAAAGAATGGGATCAGCTAATGAGAAGAGGGTTTCAGACACACTTCAGTCATTACAACAAATGCCAATTTATATAACAAGCCTCTTCAGGTAGCAGGCAAAAAGCACCTTGACTCCTAATTAAATTGCACCTCGATTGCAAATGCTTCTTTCCCAGAACCCCCCTTATACACATTTTATTTATACCATTCATCTCAATAAACCTCTCCAACAACTCTGCTCTCCCAGACAGAGGTCTTTTGTGCACATCCATGTGGGTGTATTATTTAAAGGGTACATCACATGGATACTTTATCTTCTTTAATCTGATTTAATCTCAGGAGATTTGCTAAAGTAAAATATATTTATAGACCCATATAGATGTCTCCCCCAGTCTCCACTGCCAATATTCAAAGGCATGAAAAGAGATCTGAACCGTGACACCTGAGTTCCCATAATTTTTACATTAGGTGCCACATGAGATCAACATTCACAACACAGAATGCTGAAGTACAGCCTAAATCTATGGCAAGAGACCAATATAGAGGAAAAACCCAAGTGGAGAGGGGGGGCAGTGGGACTAATTTCTAATCCTGCTTTTTATTTATGCTTGCATATATAATAATATTAATCCAGCTCTGCTTGAGCCATCAGTAACAGCAACCACACATCCAAAGAAACAGTGCTGACTGCAGGAGGCATGAAACCAGCCCAGGGTAGTGGACTGAAGGCAGAATGGGTAAGGACAATATGAGAACTATTAGTCACCATCCAAGTTTGCAGCGTGCTGCTTCCACGAGACACTGCTCTGGGCTGCACTCAGCAACAACTGCGTATTAAGGCTCCTGTTGTTCAGTAGTCTGAAGAGGCAGAGGTGGGAAGGGGAAGGAACACACTAGATTTCCCCTTTGTGTAGTTAAGTAAGAGAACAGATAGAAGTAGTGTACCATTTTGGCTTAAAAGGATGCCTTCATCTTAGTGTATGTCTGCATCTGTGCTTTCTTTTGTACACAGCTTCTTCAATCTCTCTCTGAGAGAAAAAGACAAAAACATCAGTAAGTTATTCTGAAGATCTAATAGCAGCAGCTCTGTCGAATGCAAGTTCACTCAAGTGTATGAAAAAATACAACAGGCAACCTCCTAAAGCACATTTAAGCAAACCTGATTTTAAGCTCTGTCCCTCTTGCTACAACCCTAAGCAGTGAGTCCATTCTACAGCAACTGACAGCTATTCAGCAGCAAACACACTGAACTGAAATAATAAAAGTTCAGGTAGAGGCAGATTACCTGTTTTAAAGGATTAAATGGTATGCCCTGACCAGGTTTCTGTACCACAAACTCATTCTACTCCTCATCTTTCCAGCCTTTCAAGGGTCATACAATTTTTGTCTGGATATGCAGACTGGGAGAAAACACATATACTGAGAAGAAGAAAGAAAAAATAAATAAAGGAAGCTAAACACCCTCTATTTAAAATGGTTATTTTACAAAACAGACCCAAACTCAATTTAACATCCCAGTCCTCAAGGAGAAAGGAGGAATTGTTTCCATTAAAGAAATACATCATTAAAAAGTGACCTACAAAGACTTACCAATAGTCAGTGAGACTGAACTGATCTTTGCCAGAGCTCACACAAGAGACTGGCTGCGTGCTGTTAAAAAAGAGGGAGCGGGGGGGCTGGAGTCTCTCACTGGGGTCTCTCTTCAGAGCTCAGAGAGCTTGGCTTGTTAGAGGCAGTGGTATGCCTTCCAGAAGGACTTTACAGCAACGCACAACTGAGTTGTAAGCCAAGATAAAGCCGGCTTGTTATGAGAGACAAGTCTTGTGGGTTGCTTTTATTTATTTTTTCCCAGTGTATTGGAAATGCAGATCTTGTAAAGCAAGAATTCAGAAAGGGCTGGAAGAAGGAAAGGGGGGCTGCGCGTCTGGCTAAAGTAAATCCCGGGTGTTCTCTCAGCCCGGGGCTTGTGCTCGGCGCCACGGGGTCCATCCCCCGCCTCTGCCCTCGCACTGAGGGGCTGCGGAAGCCAGACCTCTCATGAGGAGACCACCCGAGCTCGCCATTTGCCACCCTGCCCGCAAACAAGGAGAGGAAGTAAGCTCCGTAAATTAAAAAATAATAACAGTAAAAAACGGGTGGAAAAAACCCAAGCAGCTCGACATCAGCTCTGCCACGGGCCACCACCCACCCATCTCCATCACCTTAAGAAGCAAACCAGCATCAAAGTTCCACAGGGCGCAAACCCAGCCTCGCCTCGCCCCCCCGGCAGCCCGGCGGGGCTCGCCTGGGGAGCGNATCTTCAAGGCAGAGCCTTCATCGCCGGCGAAGAAAAACAGCCAAAACAGCTCAGGCAGCATCCGGCGGGGGAGCAAGGAGCAGCCGAAAGCCTCCTGAAACGCCGCCCCATGCGCCCCGCTCCGCGCCGGGCACCGGCGCCCCTCGGGCGAAGGAAGGGACCCCCCCACGCAGGGGCCGCCTGGGGGTAAAATTTAAAATTAAAAAAAAAAAAAAAAAAAAGAAAAAAAAGGGAAAAAAAGAGGGAGATAGCGAAAGAAGGAGGCAGGGAGGGCAGAAACGCGGAGTGCCGCTTCCCGCTTCCCCTCGCCAGGTTGCTCGAGGATCTCCAGGCGAACAAGCAGCCGCGCCCGCACCCGGGGTATGGGGAAAGGCCGGCCCGGGGGCACCGGGCCGGCGCCGGGCTAGGGCAGGAGCGGGGCCCGGGCCAGCCCGGCGCTATCCCCCGATCCCTGCGGGAAACGGGCTCCTTTGTTCAGCGGGAGCTGCCGAGCGCTGCCCCAAGTCCCGCGCTGCCCGAAGTGCTGCCAACTGGGGCCAACTTGAGTGAGTCCTCGCCCTCCTCCTCCTGACGAGGCTCTGGCCGCAGCCCCTGGAGCGGACGGGGAGAAGGAGAGGGAGGTGGAGAAAAAGGGGGGAAGCGAGGGTGGGGGGTAGGAGCCAGCTGCTGAAAGGCGGAGGGAGGGATAGGTGATTCTCGCTCCTCTTTTCCAGATCTTCTGAGGAGGGGATTGTTGTAATTAATCAAATCCAGGAAGGATTTTTTTTTTTTTTTAAGCGGCTCCCAAGAGCTCCCCCAGCTGCACTGCACCGCCCCAACCAGCCTGAAGGGAGAAGCAGCCGAGGAGCAGACAGACCACGCACTCTCGCAGCGCCTGCAGCTAAGCCCGGCTCTCCTCGCCTCCTCCCCAGCCTGCCGGGTCCTTCGCCCTTCAAAACTTTCCCTGATGTTGTGTGCCGGCCTCGTGTGGGTGCGTCGCCTCCGTGCTCGCCCGCTCCGCCCGCCTCGTAGAGGATTTGCAGCTGCAGAGAGGCCCGTGTCTCTCTCCCTCGACGGCTGCCGGAGCTCCGAGTGGGAACTAACAGGCTGCAACTGGAAGGTAGCCAACAGTGAGGGACAAGAAGCTGGACAAAGTTGAGCTACTCCTGCCAGACGCCAGCTGGAAACCGCTTGGGAGGTCTCTACCCCACCGCTTTTTCCTGAAGCGCCAAAATCTCCTGCAAAAGTTGCCGGGAACGTCACCGCTCCGCAGCCGGCCCCGGGGCGCTCCGCTCCCCCGGCCCCCGAC
This sequence comes from Notiomystis cincta, assembly GCA_013398075.1. Lineage (NCBI taxonomy): Eukaryota > Metazoa > Chordata > Aves > Passeriformes > Notiomystidae > Notiomystis > Notiomystis cincta. Next base: position 112,497 of record VZRX01023581.1, on the reverse strand, counting down.
GGGGCGTCCCGGGGTTCCCGCGCCCGCCAGCGGGGCTGGCCCGAGGGCGCTTCACACCTCTGCCTGCCGGCTCTGCCAGCCGCGCCTTGTTTCCTACTCTGTTGGCTTTCCAGGTTTTCCCCCTACCCTCTTCACCATTTCATTCCCTTGCGCTTAAAAAAAAAAAAAAAAAAAAAGAAGAAGAGAGAGCCAATTAAAGCGGGCGTGCTGGGGAGAGCCCAGCCTCCTGCCCAATTCTGCGATTCTGCGAGCCTCCCCACGCCTCGCCCCGGCCCAATTATAGACAAGACCGCAGGGGTGGGGAGAAAAAGGGACTTGCTTCGGGCCGGAGGCAGATTGTCAGTCCGGGGTACTCTCATCCTCAGGACCCTCGCGACAAGGTCGGCTTCTCCCGGCTGGCACCTGAGATGCCCAGGGATGGGGGGCAGCGCAGGTTGCCGGGGTGTCTCCCGTGCTGGCGTTCGCTGGCGCCAGCAAAGTTTTTTGGGGCCCCCCAGGTAGGTTGCAGGCTGTCGGGGCTGCCTTGTGCATGCTGCTGGGGAGCGGCGGGGCGCG
>VZRX01023581.1:30268-111796 GCA_013398075.1 Notiomystis cincta | reverse complement strand
CGTGGGCTTGGCGCGCGGCCCCCGCGGGCTCCCGGCCCCGCATCCCCGCGGCAGCGGGAGAGGGGTGCGGGACCCGGCAAGCACGGAGCCGTCACGGGAACGAGTCACTCCCTGGATAAAAATGTAATTAAAAAAAAATTTTAAAAATCAAAAGATATGTCCCAAAGAGTGGCTGGCTGCTCGGTCATGCTCTAACAAACAAGCAATTAATAGATATAGTCTCTAATTAGTAAGTAGTTATTCCTATTGTAAACGGTGCCCAGCAAGAGAGAAAAGCAGTAGCATGCACCAGGAAGAGAGCAGTGATACAGACAGGACAGCTTCCCCCAGAGCCCAGCATCCCCCAGAGCCCAGCATCCCTGCATGTGGCAATTTCCCACTGGACTCTACTCTATCACCTGTCAGGATACCACCAGTATAAAACTGCCTTGTTTGGTTTTGTGGTGGTTTAGAATTTTTTTTCCTTTGTATTTCTTTTTGCCATAACTAAGGGAAGATTTACCAAGAAACTGTGGTTTTCCCACTCTTAAGATGCCTTTTCCATAGGTGATGGCATAGAGCAGGGCACCTGTGAAAGCACCTGATGTGAGCAAATTTATTCTTTAATACAATAAACCCTTATCTGAGAAGGATTTAATCCTTCCTGCAGTGGGAGGTTGCAACATTAATAAAGGCTGAATAGGTAGAAGGAGGCAGCCAGCACCAGGAGGACAGGTGGATCAACTCCTTTGCCAGGGCATGAGGAGAAGCAGGAGCTGATGATAATGAGACAAAGTAAAATTGCCTACATCTCCACGAAGCAGGCTGAAAGCAACACAAGGAAAACGAGATGAAGAGATGTTTGCAGATCCAGGAAGCTTCGTGGTGATAAAATAAAACCATGGAGACATGAGTCTTGTTCTTTTCTATGCATAATTCTGAAATAAGGATATTTATGTGGCATTTTGTAGCCTTTCCATTATTTTTTTTTTCAGGGATTCTCATTAAATTATGGAATAGTGCCTCAGTGTTTGAATGAGTATGAATTATGTATCTGGCTAATGAGTAAAAAAAAAAAATCAAAAAAATGTATGCTTCACACCCCTTTTTTGTGTTAGTATTCAGTGCACATGCTCAAGTTTCACTGGCACAAATGCTTATGAATTTCAAAGTAAACTGACAAAGTATATTCTGAGTAGGAAAAAATACTGCCAAAACCCAAGAACATAACTGCATTTGCTAAATAAGGTAATTAATAATTATTGCTCGAGGCCTAATAAATCATAGCATTCATAATTATGAAGTTTCCAATGGGTGACAGCAAGGCAGCACTGCCATGCACAGTTGCTAAGCAAGCTACTTGTTGTAGGGAAGCCATAGCCTGTAGTGGTTCTCGGTGTCAGAAAGCAGAGATGAAGGATGCCTTTCCTCCCCCTGACTCTTCCCACACAACACATTTGTCCCATCTTTCCGTCTGGGAGTCAGTGTCTCCGGTCACTTCTCCAGACCCCACTTGTCAAATGGGCCCTGTCTCTGAAATATTTATACACACTCCATCACCCATATTTCACAGCTCTGTTAAGAGGCAGACAGCCTCTGGGACAGCTGCTGTGTTCAAAGAGAGCAAATCATACAGAGCACGGCACCAGGCAGGACGCGATTGAAGAACCGTGTGGGGCCAAGGTCCAGTTGCACGAACATTAATTGTCTCTGTGTCAATGTTTTCATGCTGTAGTCTGGTGCAGTCTGTCATTTCATTCTTTTCTGGGATGATGCAACTATCTCTGGGCCCCAGTGATCTCTTCAGCTTGTGGCCTGACATTTCTGTCACCTCTCTCCTGTTCATTTTCTTCGCAGCAGCCCATCCAAGAATGTCTCCAGGATCTATGAAGTTTGATCTCTTCCTCCCCTCCCTCCTTCCACACATATACGGAAGCTTTACTGCAACATTTCCCTCGCCATTCCTGCTGAAAGGGAGTAGAAATGGAAAGTAGGAATAGAAAAGGAACGTAATGGAGCACCTTAAAGGCAATGGGCAAAGCCAGGGTGACTGCAAATGCTGCAGGAGAGATGAGAGTTGGGAAGGAGAAAGCTGGAGGACTCTGTAGCACTGCAGCAGAGATGTCAGCAGGGAGATGGGAAAACAAGGCAATTCTAACTGCATCCTAGGTCTGCATCAAGGAGCTGAGCATACAGGGCTGTTCCTGTGCTGCTTCTGAGGTGGAGCAGGGTCTGCAGCAGTGTGGAACAGGGCAAGTGTCTGAGCTGAGGCAGCGAGATTGGGCAGCAAAGGAGCCAAAGATGGGGACCTGGGAAAGGCAAGGGAAAGCCAGTGTGTGTGAGGAAGGGGAGCCCCTTCAAAATGCTACAAACAAACTAGACTCAACTGCACCAGGTACTCTGCAACACACAAACTACTGGAAGATGGGAAGGTGGGCAAAGCTACAGTGACAGGATGCAGCTGAACTCTGTGCTGTCTGTTTTCTTTCTGAACTATCTGCTGTCTGTTTTCTTTCTGAATTATCTGCTGTCTCTTTTCTTTCTGTTTAATTGATCTTCCCAGGAACACTGTAAAACAATAGTTTGCCATTCTGAAATGCTGGAATCAGGATCTCTGTGCAAAGAAAATTCCCCTGTCCTAGAGCAGTGTTTCCCATCATTCATAACACCAGGCTGGTGCTGCTGCAGCCCTAGATCCTCCTGGTATCTCCTTCTTTCAGTATGAAGCATGCCAAGATAGGGCTATAAATCCCAAGGGTTCTGCTTTGCTGTCCTCAGTTCTCCTCATCTCCACTCCAGGGAATACACCTCTGCTGTGCTCAGTTTCTTCCCAGATGCATTTTACACCTCTGGTGATATCTCTGAGCCTCTTGTGTATTCTCTGCATTTTTGATTATCTCTTCTCATCACAGGTAGTGTTTGGTGCTGAAAGGAGTGATGGAGAGGGAGTCCATCTCTATTCTTCACCCAAGGTATTCATCCTACCCGAGTTTTACCCCCCTTGCTCCCTGCACTTCCCAGATGCTGTTAGTCACAGAGCCGTGCTGGGCTTTCTGACAGCTGGTTGCTATTGTATCGGATTCTGCTATTCCTGCCTCCTGCCTTTACCCAAATATACTTTGACAAAGTTCTGTTTCCTGGCTAAGGCTTGTTTGAAAGCCATTGCAATCCCTTGCCCCTGTGATCTCAATGTGTGGCCACTCTTCTTTCCCTAGCTCAAGTGCCCTCCCCACTTCCCCCCTCCCCTCTTGTGCACTAAACCCACAGGCTTTTAACTCAACATTTTCTGCGAATCTCTATGCTTCTTAGCCTATATATCTAGTTGGCCAGAGATCCTGCTGGTTTGGGTTTTTTCTCTTATGCTTTAGGACAGATTTGGGCTGGTATAAGGGTGCAGACAAGTGTCTCAGCATCTCTGGGAACATCTTTTTCTTGTTTCACCTTTGCTTTGATCCTTTTCCTCTTCTGCCTGCTTCTCCTTCTACATTCATGCTTTCTTCTTCTTTCCCACCCTCCCTTTCATGTGTAAAAAGTGAGTTGAGAAAATGTCAAGCTGATGCTGGTCAAAGGAACTTGTTCTTCCTTTCTTCCACTTCCTTTTATTGCCTCAGTGCCCTCTCCTAGCCCACGTCTCCCAGACTGTGCTGGGGAGGGATACTTTTTCACAAAGAGGAGATACAAAGGGTTTGGGCACGAATCTCCCTGTTCATGCCCTCTGCCACTACAAGCAAAAGGTGCATCGATTGCAGATTTTGTCAGTGCCAGGCAGCTGATCTTAAATGTGTGATCCCTGCCCTGTGGTGGAGGTGGTGGTGCAGGTGACAGTAAAGGAGCTACTCCTGGAGCAGGTGCCTTCAGCCAGAGGGCTGTGTTTGACCCAGCTGTCAGCACTTCCAGGAGAACGTGCTACTTGAATTTCCCTTGGAGGCTTTAAACACAACTCCAGCATGGGGATGGTTTATCAGCTCACACAAGCCTTAGATGGGACCTTCCTGTTTCGGCCCTGGTGGAGACAGCCTTTGGCCACAGACAGCACATGGTGTCTCCCTGACGAGAGGAGGAAGCCAGCCTGCAGAGTCACTTCTGTGGAGGCACTCAGGTGAGGCTGTGGCTCACATGCCCTGACACCTCTAGCTGGTGAGAAAACACTCAGCTGACTTCACACTTCAGTCGCCCAGTGGCCACACTCGTTTTTGGGAACTTGATCCTATCTGTAATACAGTGACTTTAAATAACACACAAGAAGTTCCTCAATCCCTTTTTGTCCTTAGAGGGAGCCACCCTCACTCCAGGAAGTTGAGCATTTGTGTTTTGGATATCAAAAGGTAGCTGCAGAGAAAACTATTTTTCTGCTGGAATCTCCCTTCACTATCCATCCCAGACCACCAGAGCTGGCAGAGCTGGCTGCAGACAGATCCAGCAGGGTGTGGGCAGGCTGCAGAGAAGAACATGCCATTCAATGCCTGAAGGAGCCCCACTGATCCTGGAGGACCATACCCTGCTGCTCAGAGGTGCAGCTCTCACCAGCTTCTCACTGTAACACAACAATGAAAAAAACCTGAAATCCATAGCTGTCAAAGCCACTGTGCAGTGCCACAATCCAAACAGCTTGGGCAGTCAGACCTTTGCTGGGATGGGCTTTGCTCTGCTCAGGAGAATGGGTGTGCTGTCCCCAGCTCACCTGGCCACCACTGGCTGTTTTGGCTGGAGATGCCTGAGTCAGCCCAGTGCCTGGTGGAGGCTTCCTCCTACTCTTTTTTTGGCAGCTCTCCAGCTGGTTGCTATTTTCCCTCACTACCACAAATCCGCTCTCCAAGCTTGGCCCAACTTCCCTCTGCCCAGACTCCTTCCAGTAGGGTTATAAATAAACATAGCTTTGACCTGAGTTTTGGGCATCCTGAGGCCAGAGTTCTTGTTGGAAATATAATGGCCCCAGTGTACTTATCTCTTCCAGAGGCACTCAAAGATGGATGTGGACACTTATATTTAATTCAAAATGACTTACATGGCCTGTTTCACTGTCATTCCTTCCTCTGCTCATACCTATAGCTCAGGTGGCAGGTGAATACATTTCCAGGCTTAAGGAGAGAATGCAAAGAGCTGCCTTACTGGGCAATGGGTGTCTCAGTGCCACTGAACTTCCCTGCTTTGTGTCTGTAAACCGATGAGCTCTGGAGGGAGAGAGTGCTGCAAATTTTACTCCCATGAGCAAGGATGCTCTGAGCTCATCTGCAAGGTCATGGTCTCTCAGCCCTCATTTGTGCTCCTCAGCAGTCTCTGCACATATACCACTTGTATAAAAACATTATTTCATCTCAGTGTTTTGTTCCTGTATGACATTAAGTAAACTTGGATGCCTGAAATCCAAGTGCTTTGAGAAATGTGGAACACAAAAAAGTCAAGGGTAGTATGTCCCTCTGACTTAATCTGAAAGCCACTCCCTTCTCATGACCCAAATCTAGCCCATGGTGCAAAAGTAGAACACAAGGCTGAGCTGCTTTTAGTGAGTTTGAGAATAAAACCCCTACAGTTAACTTGTGCAGAAGTAGTTTCCTTGTTGGATACTGCATAGAGTATTACAAGGTGCTATGGCCTCTTCATTTTCAGGTGTTGTTTGACACTGCTGCAGTGCTCGGCTCAAGGATCCAGTGATTTTTATTTTTGTGTTAACCTGCATGTACACACACAGACACACAGACACACAGACACACAGACACACAGACACATCCTTTTCTCGTGATACACTACAGCGACATTTTTAGCAAATCTCTTCTTTAAGTCAAAATATCTCAGAAATTCATTGCACAACTCCAGGAATTACAAAAGAAATGTTGAAGGATAAGAAAATGTTCTGAACTGTGCCTGCTGAAAGGATATTAAAACACAACACACACACACATACACACATGCACACGTGCACTAAGGATTGCTGCTCCTTCTTTGCCTTTGGGCTGAGTCCAAAACACAATTCCATGTTGCCTCTGTGCTTAAATATTCTCACATCCTTAAGGCACAGCAATATCCTTGTTTTTCCTCTGTAAATTGATCCATTTTAGAAAATCCATGGTGAAATACTCTGTTTCAACTTAACATGACTATTTATAATGCAATTGTGCAGCAATTCAGAGTTAGAAGAACCATTACTGTAAAACTAAGTAACACTAGATGCTACATACAAGAAATTAACAGAAAAACCCTGTTGGGAGGAAATTTTAGAAAAACCAACCACATTTACCAACGTATTTTTCATTGGAGTTGCTCTGATCATTTTAGAGAAGCTGAGGCTACCTGAGGACACGATGCAGGTGTGTGAATTCTGTGTAGCATTGAAACTCTGCTCCTGGGGAGGCAGTTTACCAGCAGAGCTGCTCTTGCCTGGATCCCCCATCTCCCCTCTGCTCCCAAGCAACACAACAAGTGAACCTGCCCTCACACAGAGGGGTTCTGCTGGGGTGGCTGTCTCAGTCAGGAGCTGCACCCCTGATCAAAAGTGAGCATGAAGGAGCTGTGTGAGGAGGGGGCTGAAACACAGAGTGGAGGTGTGACTCACCTAGGCTCAGGGAGCGAGGCAGAGAGATGAGCAGAGCTGGAACAGAGTACTTGCTCGCCTCGTTTCTCAGCACGGCTGCAGACAGACAGCATTGCCACTGAACTGTGTCTTCCAATGTATAATTACTTGCTTATTAGCTGGCTAGCTCATTATGCCAAGAAAGTTAGCAGGAATGTGGAACAAAGACATTTCTCCTCTTCCTGCCTTTCAGACCAGAGAAATGACAGATCATACAACCTGCTGGGAACCTCCACCTTCTCCACCCTTCATAGGCTGGCAGAGGTTGAAGTCTGATTGATTTCTCAGTTACATCTAGTCCTCAGAAGAAAGGGAAAAAGAGCTAATCATGCTAGCCTGAAACTAAAGCCAGGGACTTTGATGGCTGTTGCTATTGCTGCTTCCAGAGGGATGTGCTGGGCACATGGATGATCTTGTACTGGGCCTTGAAGATGTTGGGAGCAGCCAGCTTTACCACCCACCATTGCTTGGTACCTCACAGGTGGGGAGGACTATGATATGGAGTGTCAGCCTGAGGTAAAGACAAAGTCTTGGCCACTGGAGCCAAGACAGGGCTTGGCTTTCCTCTTGGTTAGGTGGCACTCCCCTAAAGCTTGGAAACGGAATCCCCTCTGTTGCAACCTCCCTCTAGGGGCTCACCAGTCACTGCAGTGCTTTGAGACATATCACTCCATGTCTGAAGGGCTGCACACTCACCCCGTGGGCTCCCAAAGAAGTTTGTCCATGCAGCTCCCCAGGTGGCTGCCCCCTGCTGAAGGGTGAGGCTGAACCAACCCCTGCATCCAAACTTCCCCAGGTAAATCAGACGAGGGTTTTGAGCAGCAGCATGACTTCCCTATTAGCTATGTCAATCAGGAAAATTAGTGGAAAATAGCATAATTTTTAGATGGACCCAATCATTCAGATTACAGAGACAGAAGGAAACACTGCTGGTCTGATCTCCTGTTCTAATCAAAGTGCATTGTGAAGAACAACCTTCAGTACTGATTTCTGATAAGCCTATAATAAACCATTCATTTCTATTTCACACAGAGCAGTGCCATGTTCCATCAGGATGCACAAACCAGTATTCTGAAGGAACAAACCCCACTTGGAATCAGGTTTATATCTCTTTAGCAGCCCCCAGAGTTGCAGGTAGAGCACAGTATCTGACTTGCTGGAAGGTTTCATGGCATGTGATGCTGGCACTGATGAATAGATGTCTCTGATTTTCCTACTCTGATTTTTCCTGGTCTTTGGCATCAACACTGAGGGAGACAGGTGCCACTCTCCACCCAGCTTCAGGGAGGACTGGGGAAACCAGCAAGATCCAGGTGAGAGGGAGGAATTAGTGGGGAGTCAGGCAGCACTGACTCAGGAATTAATGGGGTGGACAGAGAAAGGAGGGGCTGGAAAATGGGCTGTGGGAGGCATGAAAGAGAGACACTGGGGCAGCTTGAAGCACAGACTGCTGGAAAGATGCTGGGAGCAAGTAAACAACTGAAACTTGGGGAAAGCTGGAATGAAGAAGGCACTGCTTGCTGGGGCAGGGACTGGTGGTCCCTGGCTGGGCTGCAATGTGGTCCTGGGCCATGGGTATGGCAAGGGGAGGCTTGTTGGGGGTAGGTTGGGCAGGGTTCCCAGGACCTGGCAGCTCTGCCACTTATTTTTGCCCAGCTAGCCCTTATTTTTCTCCCTCCAACCTTTGTGCACCCCCTCACTTGCCTCACACCCTGCCTTGATTCCCTTACAGTCCTGCTCTTGCAATGAAGCCAGTGGAGTTGGGAGGGCTGATCTCAAGGGGCAGTCAGGGAAGAATGGGGTGAAAAGTGTTTCCTTGTGCCTGAAGATCCAGTCCAGCTGCCCTGGGGCACACCTGGTCTTGGGGGTAACATGCAGGTGGGTCCTAGCAGCTGACAGGGGATGAGCTCATCCCTGCTCCAAACATCCTGTGTGAGGTGTCTCATGTTAAATATTCTTCTGTATTCCCCATGTACCTCTGAGTCCCTGAAAACAGCAGACATATTGATAAAAGATGCCTGAGAAAAAATATTTTACAGGAACCAATAGATGTCTTTCTCTCTGGAAAATGAGCATTGGTTAATCAAGGAATTACCAATAAAAATTTCTCATATGAGCATTTTTCCCCCCTTGTTTGTCTTGCTAGAGGATCATATTTCATTTTCAAACCACAGTTCTACATTTATCATCCCTGATTTAGCAAATTGCCTCTTGTGGAAGCAATGTCTAACCTACCTTTATTTAAGATTTTGCAGGATAATGTGTTTATGTTGGACTCAGAGAGGCTCACGAAAAAGTGGCAAACATATTGCAGTGGAGGTAATATAAATGATCTTAGATTCAAAATATTCCTCCTCAAGTAACACTTTCAGAAAATATTGTATTGTCTGTAAGACTTAACTCTAAAATCTTGAAGCAAAAGGAGTTTTTTTGCCCTTCTCCTTTATTTTTTTTAACAAGGATCAGAATCAACCTTTCAATAAGTCTCTCTTTGTAGTCAAAATACAAGAAGGTGAAGACACCTCTTTAATCAGAGTTGGCTCAAGGCTTATCAGCAGGGTAGGTAAAATTTAATTTTGCAGCCCAAAGATTTTCACTTCACCCTTGGGCAAGCAAATCAACTGTGTGGCAGCAGCAGAGTGGGTCCCTCCCTGGATGTGCTTCTTCTTTTCTCTCCTCTTTATAGCACCCAGCGTGGAGGGGACAGGCTGGACAGTGGGGCCCTGCCTGCTGCAGCCTCAGCCATCCCCACCTCGTCCAGCCAAGCAAACCTGGCTGCTGGTAGCCCCTGGCAGGCTCCTGCCTTTGGCAGCCAACAGCTTTGCCCGTGCTTGAAACCAGCCCTGTCTGTAATAAGGCAGAGAAACTCGAATGTGCAAAGCTGTGTCTGCAATCATTATCTCACCGCTGCAAACGGAGCCTCCCTCTTCAGTGGAAGGGGGCAGATAACTGGGATATCTTGTAGAAAACAAATCCTTCTGCCCTGTGAACTGCATGATGTGATCTCACTGTGCCAGGGTGGAAAAGGGAGCCTTGGGAGTGGGGGTGGCTTGCTCACCCCGAGCAGGAGAGGAGTTCTGTGCCCTTGGCACACAGAGCTGAACTCCAGGGGATCGTGACAGCCACACATATGACCCCTTTCCATTTGAGCTCCGTGGGAACACTTTCAGGCTGATGATTTCCAGTGAAATCAATAAGAAAGTAAGAGGGCATCAACAAAATCATTAATAATTTCTCTCAATCATAATCTAGTTTCTTCAAATACAGCTGTTGCTGGAGCCTCCAGCCAGAATTAATGATATGGAAAATCTGAAGGACAATAAACAGTATATCCATGAGCTAGCAGGATGTGAATAAACAGTAAACAAAAATGAAAATGTCAAAGGGGTTAAATCTTTAATAAACTACTGTTCCAATATTGTTTGATAAGCTCTCCTTCAGATGTTGCACAAATATTCTCTCTTGCTTTCAGAGCCAGCCTGGTCTTTTTCAAGCCAAACACATTTCACAAGACAAAATTGTGGAGGAACTGAAATGGGCCTTTAAAAGAGAAACAGATTGTAACCTCATTCTTACATTTTAAAAGCAATACTGTGAATGCATGATTTCCTATTTTTCATAGCTGGGATTCCTCGTTCCTCATAGGTGCAGAGCTTGTCCTGTGATCAGCACAGAGCTCACTCACACTCAGTACATTCTGCTTGTTTATGAAGTGAATTGAGCAGGTACATTTTGCAGTTGTTAATACCAAGGGTAATAATATACACACACACATGCATCCACCCACATAAGCACAGAGAGGTTAATACCAATCTAAAAATATTTTGTATGGCAGAAAGAATACAAAATCATTGTCAGTGGAGTTGTTGGAAGACAGCATCAGTTAATGGGAGGTTTGTAGTCTTGGGCACACTGTCCATCCTGGGCAGCTGCTGTATTACTTGTAAAGTACTTTATCAAATGCCTTGTGATGAAAGATGCCACAATCCCTGTCTGTCTTAAATAAGGAAACAGCAATGCAAATGAAAGAGGCACATTTATGAAGCCAAGGAAGGAAAGGATAAGTTTTCTTAGGCCTGAATTTATGTCACAGGTCCATTTTTGTTGCTTTTAGACTTGTCATGAGTGACTCAAAATGCCAAATTCGAATCTCCCAAGACACAGAGACAATCAATCAAAGGGGAAACGCTGAATTCCCGTATCCAGCCTTCTCTAAGAAAGCCGGTCAGCTGTGTAATGCAAACTAATCTGTTTCAAGCATCAGCTTTTCTGTTTCTTTCCCTGGTTCACATATATACAGACATCCAGTGGGAGAGAGAGGAAAAAAAAGAAAGGGAGGGGAAGAGAAAGGCCACGTCCACACATATCTAAAACTGTCTGAAGAAAATAGCTAATACTTGGAGCTAGAGCTTGGAGAAGGTGGGACTGCTCTACAATTCCCTTGGTGAACTGCAACTGAGATTGGTCCAGAGCTATCATCAATAAAATACTGCATGGAAGACAAAAATCAAGGCATGTTTTTAACCATCTAGTGGGGGGAAAATAGCTATAGATTCTGACTGGGAGAAGCAGATGGCGATGAATTACGAGAAGAGGGCACTGCTGCTGCTGCAGCCGCTGCTGCAACTGCCACAGCTCAGCTCTTTTCCATCTGACAGAAGAGCCCCTGGGCAGCCACAGATGAGTCAGACTCGTGTGTGTACAGGCATCTCTGGAGAACCCCAGCTTTTCCCTTTCATTTGTGTGACACTGCTTCAGGGTTTGAAAAGAGTCGTGCAGCCCCTACATCCTAAGAACGCACTTTCCCCTTGCACTCTGTTTTTCCCAGAGTCCCAGATGTGGCCAGCCCTGATGAGCACAGAGTGGCTGGCTGGCATCCTGCAGGAGAATCCAAACAGGGCTGATATTGGCATCCTCCCAGTGGTGCACCACAAGTCCTCAGCTGATGCTGAGGTGAGAGAAGGAGCCACTGAGGACACCCATGCTGAAGGCATCTTGCTTGCACTCCTTGGGAATATCTGCACCCAAGGATGTGCAGCAGCCTCGCTGCAGAGCAGCAGGATTTGGCTGACACACTTAAACCTGTAGGTGACCAGTTAGCACTGGTGAACAACCCCACTGGCTCTGGGGGACACCTCAGCCCCTGAGCAACGCTGGCCCAAACGCCAACAAGAGAGTGGAAGCAGAATGAGAGCGTTTTGGGCTGGAGACTGGCCAAAAAACACATCCAGAGCATCCACAGTGTGAGAAGATCTTGCCTGCTTGCAAAAGAGAAACTATGCCAGCACTGGCACCCTGGATTGCTTTTTTTTTGCAGAAAACATAGATGTTGGATTGAAGCTGAGATATTTCCTACCCTCAAAAGACTATTTTAAGTTCCACAGAGAGCAGTTGTTGAACAAGCTCTGTAAATACAGAAGAGCAGTAGCAAATTCATTTCACCTTCTTAGCTAATGGCTTCCCCTTCTGGAAAAGAGATTCCTAAGGAAAGAAACAAACAGTGCTGTCTCTGCCACCAAGCCTGACCTGAGCAGCAGGCTGCTCCCTTCAGCGGGTGGGAAGGAAAGGGGCACCTCTCTGATAAAGGTGTCTGCCTTCAAATACAGACTGCAGGCTAAGAATTGTGGTAAAGGAGGGGAGATGAGCTGGGTGACGAGGAATTATTGCTTTCTGTTCTTTGATACCTTCTGGGAAAAAATTAGGGATACTTAGCTGCTGCCACGCAAACATTTTATGCAAATCTTATCTTTGTCTTCTGCATACCAGTACATAATTTGCATCTGATTATCAAATTTGGGTCTATTGTTTTATTCTAAACAGAATTCCTGCTGCTGAAAGGTGTTGGATTGACAATCCCAGTGAATAAAATCATCTCATCATGTCTCCATCAAGAGGGTAGGGGAAGAACAGCTTCTCACACAGGGCTCTGCTGTTATTCCCCAGCCAGAACCAGCAGTGAGGATGCCAGCCCTTGGCATCTCCTGAGCCTGCCAGCTGATGTAGAGCAGAGCTGTGAATATGGAATCCCTGTGAACTTTCTACAAAGACAACCCCAAAACACTTAAAAAGGCAGCAAGTCTGTTGGGTCAGATTCATGTGTGCTACATACACAAAGGGTTCCAGCACCTAGCTGGAACACCCAAGCATCATTAAACAGTTTACACAGTGGGATCTTCACACTAAAAGTGAAGGCCTTTACTCTCTTGACCTAGAGGAGTGGAGGTCTTTGCTCCCTTGGCACATGCACAAATACTGCCAGCTGGATACAACCCTGTCTCCAGCAGCAGCAGCAGCAGCAGGCTGAGTCCTTTTCCTGACTGTAGCAGTGTGTCTTGCCTTGTGTCTTAAGTTAGAAATACTTGCCTGGAACTAAAGTGTCTCAAGTCCTCTGGAGTCAGTGACTTGACTGTTCTACTTCAGTTCACCCTGGCTGAGAATTTGTCTCAGGTGCACCACATTAGCAGGAACATTTTGGGAAGCCCCATGTAGGAATCAATGACAAGCAGAGATCATGGTCTTCAAGTTTTGCAACACATGGATCTTATCACTTACCTCTTCTGTCTCTGTAAAGGCACTTTTCTTTCTCCTTGAGTGAGGGCACAAAGGGCCTTCCCCTCCCTCATCCTGAATAAGAACAGGGAACAATTCACTGGGATGAAGTGGGGACTGAATCAATCCTGCAACACAAGGCTGCTTCAGTCAAGCCAAAGGATGAGGACAAACAAGTGTTAACCTGATTCTTAGGCTTCAGCAATCACAGCACTGAGCAATAGGAGTCTGTCCACTTGACTTTGGGATGGATGCCTGTTCTAGCTGTGTTTGTCCTGTTGATAAAATATTCAGGCCCAGAAACAGCTGCTTCTGTAAGAGCACCAGATTAAGACAAATAAAGCAGACTTAGTGCTCTTTACATGGATTGCATGGGCTGACCCTGCTGCAATATGCACACCCACAAATCTTCTCAGCTCATTACCTCATTGAACAAGGCTGCTGCTCTGTGAGGACAGGAGCCTGCTGATACCTCGACAGAATTCGACCATGACATGGCCAGGCAGAGGGAAAGAGCTGGCCCAGAGCTCAAGGCCTGCCTTGGCTGAAAGGTGGATCCTGTCAAAACATGCAGCCTCAAGAAGAACACATGACAGCCCTGATGGACAGGACCCTTGGCCTTGTGGAGGAGCTCTTTAAGACACCCCTCATTATTTCTGTCCTTGCTCTTTGCTGACACCCCCTTAGTATTTCACTTCTCTTCTTCTCTGGCGCAGCCAGTTTTGGGTTAAGAAGGGAGGAGCCCACATTGTGTAAATAAAGCTTGTTGTTTTTCTTTAAAGTATGTGAGAAGGCTTTGAAAACCCAACTGTAGCCATTCCAAATAATCTCAACTTTCTGCTCTATTTCTCTGGTTAACCTTGCTGACTCAAAACAACAAAAAGCATAGCCTGAAGGAAATAGTGCTCAGTGCTTTCTTAACTTTCCGATGGCATTTTCCCAGAGATATTTTCTTTTTGTTAAGATCTTTGTAGTCCATTTCTCTCTTTCTGTGTGGAATCCCACTGAGACCAAATGACTTCCCAGCCTGCTTCCCCAGGCCTCCATGGGATAGGAAGCATGGCTGCCTTCCCCAGGTGATAACAAGAAGGAAGACTGAGTGAGGGGGCTGCTGAGATGACAGCAGTAAACAAGTGAACACAGAGATGTGTTTTGTTTTCTTCCCAAAATATGGTGGGAGTGAGATCTTCCCTCACACATGTCTCAATTAGAAAATGACGACATCATCTATTAGGATTTTGGTCTGCTAGTAGATTTTGGTCATCTAGTGAGAATGGCAGGTCTCTTCTTCATCTTGCTTTGCAGTCAGCTCAAAAGGTCACTCTTAACTCAAGCAAATTTTCTTTCCCCACCCACACTTGTTCCCCCCCACCCCTAGCTGCACTTACAAACTGATTGCCTGGAGAAGGAAGTGATGGGAACTTCTCATTAAGGCAGGCTCCTGTCAAGCTTTGCCTGGAAGAAGAGGGTGAAATGTGCCAACAAATCACTTGAGGTAAGGCAGACACCCTTCCTTGCTCCATCCCTGCTACAGAAACTCTGGGCAAGAGTCTATGTCCTCCCTCATGTGAGCCCAAAGGACTGTGGTTTCCTTGCCAAGGTCAGACACTTTTCCTCAGGCTGGTCAGTGGCTGGACAGACAGCCACCCCATGACTGCATGGCACAGACAATGCTTCTGCCAGGATACAAATCCTGAGTGTGAAGAAGGGCATTTGCCAGCTGTGAAGTGAGCACACAGCAGCACACCACAGAGCAGGCTGAGAACAGGAAAGACACACAGCTGGGAGATGTCTCTGCCAGCAAAGCCTGTCCCAGAGGTGGAGCTTTCATCCTGACCAAGCCAGCACAAACACCATGTACCCACCCACAAGGATTCCATATCACCACCCTCTGCTTCTGTCTCATCTCTCAGGAAATTTCTTCAAGGGAAGATGAAGAAAAAGACACGTTCTGCTTCCATAAACACCAGCCCTTCCATCATAGATGTGACGTGTAGAGGGAGGGAGAAAGGACTGTATAAAGAGGCCCCTTGAACATAATTGGAGAACTGGACTAATTTGGCTTGTCCTTATAACAGTCCAGAGCTGGGCACTAGACTTACCCACAACAGATAAAAATGAGTAACTACATAATGAGGTTAAAATATTCATTAAGCTAATTGCATGTTAATTAAGTAAATGACGCTATTAGGGATCCATTGAGCTCCATCTGTGTGTGCAAACAGGAGTGAAAATAATCACACTAGAAAGCAGGGGAAAAGATGATGGCAGCACACAGGCACCAGGGGTGGAAGGCACAATCAGTGGGGGAAGTTCCAGGTCCTGGGGGGACTGACAGCTGTGAAAAGGAGGGTGGTCTCATGAGAAGAGGGGGCCAGGTCACAAGAAATCCTAGGTGCTGTTGCCAGAACTGCAAGTGGGCATATAATTTTCCCATGCTCTCTTTCAAACATGCAAAACATGGACCATAGCCTGGTCTCAAGTGAGAAAATTCAAGAGAGAACTCAGGAAAGAGTCTGGCCAAACTCGCCTTCACTCTTGTGTCTCTTGATTTTATCAGAATTGCCTGCTGGGGCAGAGAAAGAGCACTAGGACTCAAGCCAACAGGCCATAAGGCACTGGAAAGGTCTGTTATTGAAAATGGCCAACAAGAAGGCTAAAAATAAGGAGGCAGAATAACTCATGCATTTAAACTTCCTCTGTCAGCACCATGGAGGACAGTTTCTAATAGGTACTTCCTAAAAAAAGGGGGAAAAAAACCTCCTTTTGACATAATTATGGCCAGTGTTCTATATGGCATAATAGGGAAAAAGCCTACATATTTCATGCTAAAATTCATTAATAATGAAAGGCAAGGGTTAAATTATATAACTGTCACCTTAAAGTTAAATAATATTTTCAGCAGAAGGAAAGGGAGATGGGACAACTCCATAACCAACACGTTTATTTCAGCACATGAATAATTTAGGCAAATAATACAACAGCTTTTTAAAGGGAAGAAGATTTGATGAGGAGATTGGGTTAGAAAGGACTCACACTGCATTTGGATATTTGAAGGACTGAGAGAATAATTCATAATCAATCATTCATTCAATTAATTTGTCCTTTCTTCCAGGCCATTAATGGGCAGATTGTTCTTTTCACAAATGCACTTACAGTCTGAAGTTACTGGGGTGTATCTGGTCCATGGTTCCCCTTGTGTGGCCAGGTTTTTGAAAGGAGACACTGCACAAAATGGAAACAGGTTTGGATGGGGAGGTCATCTCCCAGTGGGCTTCTGATCTCAGACTAGTTCCTCAAGCACTTTTTCTATGAATCTAAATTAACATCTCATCATTCTCCTGCGAAAATTGCTTGAAATTTCTTCTTCCCCAGGTAGACCTGGCAGGTCGCCCCACTCATCCTGTGTGGGCACAAAGCAGAAGGCAAAACTGCAGTGAACATGAATGAAGCAGATTCATTAAAAAATTCAGACCATTGTTAATGAAAAATTAGTTTATTGTGTTAGCTTGTCCCCAGTGAAGTTGGCATTGTTCCAAACTCCCCTTCTGATGAGTGGGAAGGAGAAGAACTGTTTAAGTCTTTCGTATTTCTGCAGAGAAACCTGACAGATGATGCTTTATCCAGAGGCCGATTATTCTCTTGGGAAAAACAAAAATATCCCTGTTAGATTCTGCTAAGTGCCCAAACATATGTGCTCTGCTGTGCAGACCCAGAGCCTCCCAGACGGACTCTGGCTCATGACAGATGCCCAGGAGAATTGGCACAGCCCTTCCCACAGGCTCCCAGATACAAGCACTGCAAAAGTTAACCAGATTTCTCCCAGCGGCTGGAGCCACTGGCAGGAGCTCTGTGTGGGTCTAGGGATGATGCTCCCTGTGTAACAGCAGAGCTCTGGTGCCCAGAAACCATTCCTGTGACTGACTCAGCAGGAAGTCTTAATCCTGATTATTTTATGGCTCTTAGAGGCCTGTGCCTAATGATTTTTGTCTGGGTTGTCTGCCCATTTCCAGGTAGATAAATGTCTGCTTAGCAAAAACAGAAGCTCTGCTTGGCTCTGAGATGCCTGCCAAGCCAGGGATCTCAAAAGGCAGCCTCAGGGCTCCTGCTCAGTTCAGTCCCCACTCCACATCCAGGGAAAGCTGTTTTGCAGCAGAAGGGACAGACAGCCCAGGAGGCACAAATACATGTTGCTTCTGCCCTGCTAGTAGGAACAAGCAAAGAACACCCAATTAATTCTGCACAACGTTCTCTTCATTTAAAGAAAAATGATACATAATAAAAACTTCTGAAAATATTTCCTTTAGGTTTGAAATGCAAGTGAAATCTAGGGTATTCATGTATGTAGGCAAAATGGAGAATGATCAATAATGAATGAGAGTGGGGGCTATGTGTGAGCAGGAAAGACTGTTATTTTATCTGAACTAGTTTATGGGGTAAAGGATCTAGTAAGTCTTTTCCATCTCTAATTTCTCTCTTTTACCTATCCCTAGTTTATCATTAAGGAATCACTCACACAAATTCAATTAAGTATTTAACATTTTCCTTCCTGTAGCTCCCTGCCTCACTGACTCTTCATCCCATTTCAAATCTCAGCTGACAACATCTCTTACCTCTCTGGCTCTCACTCCTTTGCCCTTAGACTATTAACTCAGTAGGTGTGTGTCTTGATCCACTGAAATATTTTGGATTCTCTCTTTCTTGCGAAGGAGACACGAAACGAAGCCGTAGTGTAGCCATTAACAGAGCCCAGCTGCTGGCTGCACAGTTGTGTGCTGCAGGAGATTACCCTGCTGCTCTGGCAGCTCTGATGACCCCAGTTCAATGCTGCATTAAGTCAGGAATGAAAATGAGGTTTTACTTCCCATTGTTTGTGCTCACTGGCTAGGTACAACATATGGGGTTGAGTTTAGCAGAGTGCATTCATGAGCTTGGGATGGGAAGAAGCAGGCTGTGACATGGGCCAGAGGAGGGGGAAGACTTGTGAGTGAGGAATTAAGGGCTGGAATAGCAAAAGGTGAATGCAGGATGTACAGCAGTGGTGCACAGCAGTGCACAGTCCCAGCCAAGAATTACCACTCTGCTGGGCTTTGAGAAGGAAATTTTAGCTGCTTACCACCTTAGGTTCTATCCTTCTGGGTTCTCTGCCATTAGTCTTCTGGGTTTTTGCTCTCTCTGGCATATGCTACCCTCCCTTCCCACATGTTGATGCAATTATATGTCAGCTTGCTGAAGTCGAAGACCAGTGTTCTACAGTGTTCAGGAGAAAGTCCCAGCTAAGTGCATAATTACACAGTACTTGGAGTAATTTTCCTTTTCCCCTGAAAATGCTCATTGGCTCTGATTTTTCTATCTGCAGATTGTGAGCTCATAATTAGCACTAAATTACTCACACAAGTGACAAATTCTGTGCTTTCAAGTAAACAGACAAAATACAGTTCACAAATTGCCTCGTGGTGGCACAGGCACCTGGCTTTTCCTGCTCCCATCTACCCCACTTGTGAGAGGGATGGATGGATCAGAAAACATTTCTTCAAGGAGCTTGGGTGAGGATGCCATTAACTGAGTTACCACAAAAAGCTATAAAAGGCAACTGCTGAGCTAATGCTGCCAGTCCCTGAGGACTGTGTGGCTTGGCTGGGTGTGACAAGGAGAACATGTGGCAGAGGCACCTCAGGAGCAGAGGGTCTCCCTGCAGCCAACCCAGAGTGTCTGAGCACATCAGTAACTGGAACTTCCCCTCTTAAGCAACAGGAAAAAACATGGTCTGGAAAGCTGCTGCAGAGCACTGGAGGAAAAGCAAAGCACTGAGGTATTGTGGAGCAAGGGGCTATGCCTTGAGGAGGGAACAAACTTCTCAAACTGCAGTCTGGTCTTGGGCAGTGCTGTGCAATGAAACAGTGCCAGTATGACTTGTTAATCACAGTTAATCCTGGTTGTTGAGGGCAATAGCCCAGACAGAGTGGGTGGGCTTCAGGGCAAACAAGCATTTTCCAGTTTTCAGAGCCATCAGCTGAGAAATGGCTCCTGGAAGAAGCCCCAGAGATGGGTGTAGCTGGATGGAAGATCTATACTGACTTCTACATCTGTGTGAGACTCAGAGAATGGCAACAGGCCTATTCATCTGATTAATGAGGTGTGTGATTTCAGGGATCTGACCTGATGGTCAGCAGTGCCTCTACTACACAGCAAGGAGGTGTCTCAGGAAAAATCGCCACAGCAATTGTCAGAGAGGTAGAGATGACAACAGAAAAGAAATTTCTTCTGGGGTTAAAAGGTAGTTCTTTGGCAGTGTGTAAATAAAAAGGAGGGATTGTTGGAACATGCCATTAGCAACAGAAGAATAATGTGAGGAGGTTCTGCATGAGGGATGTTGGTTGGGTCTAGGGCAACTTTCAGGAGCCAGTGTTTACAGTGGCAGAGTAAACCCTGCTTCCTGACACTTTCATGGATGCTGCTGTGAGAGTGTAGGCATAAGTAAATACAAAAATCATATCCTTGTTTCATCTTCACTGGAAATTCAGGGGGGAAAATATATAATCTACCCAGCAAGCAGAAAATAACAGAAAAGAAAAGGAAAGGAAAGGCGTTAAAATGGAATTAAAAAAAAAACCAAACAACAAAACAAAACACCAAAAATCCCCCAAACAATAGGAAAAGATTATGTGAAAAAAAATTGTAACCAGAGGTTGCTTTTGGCCTGGATCATAATCCTTTTGTTATTACATATTAATATGTAAGGGATGTTTGCAGGGAAAGGATGGGATAAAACAATTAATCTAGAGCATCCATCCAAATAGAGGCAATTCTTTCCTAAGCATAGTATCATGTGAATGCATTGGAAACAGAGCTGATCACAGAGTCATTTCATATAAAACTCACTTGCATTCTTAAAGGTGGACTGAAGTTTTCCAATATATATACATAAATACATATTTTTAGGAATACTGTTCAAGTCCTTGAATAATAGTACTTTGCACTATTGTAGCAACTTCCTTCTGAAGAACCCAAAGAACTTTACAAAAATGAATGAAGCAGCTTTCCCCAACCCACTGTGAGGGAGATAACTGCTTGTGCCTTGCTGTACAAAGGGGAAGGAGGGGAAACAGCAAGACAGAACAGTTAAGCAATTTGACAAAAGTCACACAGTACATCTGATGGTCTGAATGAATTTAAGAAAGCAGCTGCTAAGTTGCCAGCCTGGCTGATATCAGCTCTAAGGAGAATCAGAGGGTGGCAGATGTTGCAGCAGCCCTCTGCAATAGGTGTTTGGGAAAGCAGAGCAGGAAGTGTTAGTTACCTGTGATGAAAACAAGACTGGAATGACAAAATATCTGAAAGTTGCAGATATGACAGGGACTCTGGAAGGGCATTTGCAAAACCACTTCAATCTATTAGCACTCTTTGAGCGTGTCAGCAAACATGGGACAAATGAAAATTGTCTGCCTGTTTTCACTTGGATTTTCAAAGCATTCTCGACAGGATCCAAACAAGAGAGTAGGCAATCAGGTACTCTATTAATGAGAACATCATGCTGTGGCAAACAGACAAGCTGGCTAAGCATCCAAAAAAACAACTACATAATTTAGCATCAAGTCTGCCATTTCCAGTGCAGAAAAATACTAGTAGCAGCATGCACCTATCTCCTAGAAATATCTCTGTTGGTTTGTAGATTAATGGACAATGTGGTAATGGCAAATAGTCAGTAACCTGGAGATACTTGCCAATGGTAAATATTCTTTGTCAAACCTACAGAAGGATGTGAGTAATCAACCACATAATGGTGCAGACTTTCCTGGTAACAAATGCACATTGGAAGGATTAATTTGAAGTATCCATATCTCTTCCTAGGTTCAAAATAAAAAACACCTGAAGTCCTCCAGGGCTGCAGTCTACACCCCAGCAGCACTGTGCTCCTCTGCAGTCAAACAGTGCTCCCCATTTGTTGAGGAGTGCATATAGGGTGGAGTTTCTTTCTAAAAATGCTGTGAGATCAGTATGAAAGAGCATTATGTCCAGAATGCTGTGCTCAGTTCTGTATTCAGAGAAAATTACAGCAGAAATCAACAGGGTCCAGAAATAGTCAACAAAATTGTTTCAAGGAATAACATGACTTCCATGTGGGAAGCAAATTAAATGACAGGTGTATTTATTTTAGAAATCACATGAATAAAATAGGCATTCAAAATAGTTAGAATAAATTATGTAGAAAAGAAAATTCAATGTTCCTATTTACCTTGTCTTTCACACTCTAGCACTGAAGGCACATCTCATTAAACTGAGAGATAGGGAAAGTATTCCATCAAAGGGAATACTTTTCCTCAGGCGTCCTCACTCACCTGTGGAAATCTCTTCCACAAGATATCTCTGAGGTGCAGGGTGTGGAAGGATTCAAATAAGAAAGAGATATTTGTGGATATTGAAATTTTCCAGATTTACAATAGAAGAAGTTAAGATACAAATGATGAATATAAAGGCTTCACAGCTTCACACTGCAGCATATCAGCCAAGCACTAATGAGGGTGCTAGGGAAGGCATTTCCCTAAGCAGTGGTTATCCTTAACTGCTCAGCATGAGATCCTGTGAGCCTTCCTTTGTAACTTCTGGTACCCATCAATATCAAAGACAAAATACCAAAAAAAATGACTAATTGCCCAGATCAGACGTGGCATTTCCTGTGTTCTTGAACCTTCTTTTCCTCTATTTCTTTCTGTCATCAAGGCCAACCTTCCTGTCATCTAAAGTGCATGGAGGTATAGTTGAATCATTTAACATTTCTATCAGTGGTTTTTTGGCTCTTTTAAGCAATTGAACTCATGGTGCCCAGCATCAGCCTCACTGCCAATTTTGACTTGACCTGGTCACAATCTTGAAAACACTGTCAATGCCAGAGCAACAGCTGAAATGGAAATTTTAATGATGTTAATGAGTAAAAGCTTAAGCTGTGCTTTCTGCACCTGGGCAGGAAAAGTGCATTTATAATTACTTGCCGAACAAGCCTCCTGGCTGCATTCTATCTGCCCCAGGCAAGCAGTTAACTGAGGTTCTCTCCTTTCACCAGGATTATTTTTGAGTGAATACTTCTGCCAGTGAAAGCTGTTGGATTGACAGCTGTGGAGACTGAAGTCCTCTATTATGTGACAGAAGTGAAAAAATCTGTAACAACAGTTTTTATTAGGTCGCCTAGTTCATCCCTCTGTCAACACAGGATTGCTCGTTATAATATATTCTTGAGTGATTTCACCACCCCTATTCTCCTCCTGCTCTTAAATATAAATCCCTAGGTCTTTTCCATTTTGCTGCACAGTCTCTTCTTTACAGACATGGTGAAAAAAACCCTGTGTGTGTGAGAGTGAAGATATGCATGTGCATCTTCCAGGCTCCCAGACTTCATTAGAGAAAGGGCAACAAGAAAGTTTGAAATCTGCAGGGAAGATGCTGAGAAAATATCATATAGCAATTTCTGTGGAACAATGATTTCCCTCCTAGGAGCATGGTGAAAAACAATGTTTTTTCCTCGCTCTGATGCTAATGCACTACAGGTATTGTCTGAATGACCACCACCTTTTTACCAGCAGAGCACCCTTGGAACTTACCAGAGCAACTTTGCACTTGTTTAAACAGAGGGAATGGAGGCACAGGGGGATTAAATGGCTTGCCCAAGCTTACAGTGGGTGAAATGAGTCTTCTACCTTCTAAACCAAACCCTTAAATTCTCCCTGGGGAATGGTTGAGTAAAATTCAACTATCAATGAATCTATGTTCATGACAGGATACCTGTCCCATACCAGTGCAGTAGGAGCAGAGGAGTCCTTCAAATCCTGCATAAGCATGGATTTCTGGGAATTCTGATCTCCTCTTAGCCCCTTCTCCCCTTGCATATTAACAGGATTTATTGCCTCCATATTGTAACATGAGGGTATTTCTTTCAGAATACATCCTTCTCTCTGTCAAAGTCAAACCAACAAACCAAGATGAAAACAGGAACCTGCTTGGCCTCATGAGAAGAACTGTGACAGCTGTTTCTGTTTGTAGAATCACAGACTCACAAAATGGCTTGGGTTGGAAGGGACCTTAAAGACCATCTAGTTTCAACCTCCCTGCCATGGGCAACCTTCCACTAGAACAGATTGCTCAGAGCCCCATCCAGCCTGGCCTTGAACACTTCCAGGCTTGGGGCATCCACAACTTCCCTGGGCAACCTGTTCTGCTGCCTCACCACCCTCAGAGTATTTAGTATATGAATGAGAGGGGGAGCAGAAACTGCACTAGAGATGACCAGTTTACAGAGATGCATTTTCTTTCTGCATTGAAATAATGTATTTACAGATAACTCCAATAGTCAGGAGCAATACACCCATTCTTATCAGATTCCTTTCATGCTACCAGTTCTTGTACTGGAACAGACCTGTGTTAGATCTCTTCCTCCAGAGGGGCATTCTAAACACCCTTATCTTCAAAATAGCACTGCCAATATATAAAATGGACAAGACTGCTGTCCCAGGCATGATCCAGTCTGATGAGCATTTGGGTTCCTGCCATTTAATTCCATACATTTGGTTTATAAAAGGACACTGACCAGCGTCAAGCAGTAACCAAGTGTGTTCAGCCAGGGAATTACAACTGATTTATTTATTTATTGCTGTGATAGTGCCCATGGATGGATCCTAGACTGTGTGCCCCAAAACAGAGGGCATCTTCTGCTCTCACACTACACAGCATATGTCTGTCACACAGTGCATCTCATGTGGAAATTTCCAGGCTTGCACGTCATGATTTCGCTTTGGTTTCAAAGGCACTGGAGCTTCACTGTCTGGTGCTGGCTCCAAGGAGCTGGTCCTGCTGGGAGCAGCCTGCTGGCATTGCTGTGCCACTTCCATGACCTGACCCAATGTTTCCATGCAAGTCCCTGCTGCTGGCTCGCTCAGCGCTTCAGCACAGCAGTGCACTGTGCAGTGTGGACGTGCCCTCAGGTCACTTGCCAAAGTCATTTTATTCCTCCCAGCTCATGCCATGACAATAGAGCAGCATCCAGATGTGGTTATCAAAACAGACTGGGATTACAAAAGGATGCAACAGTCTTGAGGAGTCTGTACAGGAGAAGGGCTGGCTCAAGAGACTCAGAGCACGAGCAGAGCTTTGAAAAAAGACTGAAGACAGCCTCTCTTGGTATTTCACTCTGCAGGAGAATGGTACAAGCATGGGCCACATTCAGCAAAGAAATAAAGGATGCTGGAAGTGCATCTATGCTGAAAAAGAATCAGCAAGGCACTTTAAAGAAGGCAAGAATCCGGTGGCAAACACGGGTGGTGTCAGAGATCCGAATCAAGCCTGGCCACCTGGCCTCCTTCTGTCTTGTGTCGTTACTTTGTGCTCAGCAGAACAAGGTCTGGCTCGCTGTGCAAACACACCTGGAGCCTGCCTGATCCTGGAAGAGATACTGGGCCTGGCTCCCAGCCCCTCACACACCACAGAGCAGCCAAGGACTGGAGCCACGAGGGCCACCCTGGGGTCTCATCCACAGCGTACCCAGAGCGCTCATCCAGAATCACACTGCCTTGTGCCCTGGCAAAATTCACACCCTCTCTAAGTGAACAATTTCCAAAAGAGTAACACAAGTGATTCATTCTGTCTTACAGTCTTTCACATGTAAATATTTTATATTCCTATTGAATATTTTTAGATGATTATGAATTCTTGATGTGATGAGGACCTTGCTATGAAATGCAGGCAATACCAAGGACTCCACAAGGAGGAAAATCATCCAAGAATAAAAATATATCGTTACGAATGACAAATTAGAAAGAGCTAGGGTAAAAACACTGGTAAAACATACCATTCTTTCTTTCTCCTCTGTCTGGACATTTTCAGAAACTGTCTGGAGCTCACATAATGAGCTTTGCACATGGACTGATATGGAATTGGCTGCCTCTCACCCCTTGCCTCCCTTTCTCTCTCTCTCCTTCCAACTCAAGTTTTGTTTCACTGTTCCTGTTGAAAGATACAATACCAATAGCCCCAGAGACCCAGGACTGAAATCACTCCAGAGCTGCTCCTCTGTCTGCAGTTTGACTCTTTTTCTGCAGTGCACCTAGAAACCCAGACAGAGCCTCTGAATCCGTGTAGTGAAGTGAGACTGAAGGCACAGCACTTCTACAATAGAGATAGATCCTGAAAGGATCTGGACAAGACAAGGATTACTTTTATAACCCAAGTATTGATAGTGGCAGCATGAGCTTCATGTACAAGTACCAAAATGCCTCAGTGTCAACACTGCTAGATTGCAGTGATCTCTCTTCCAGGTCTCAATGATCCAGTTGGTCAGAAGACACATACAGAAGTGAAGGGGGGAAAAATGTTAAGTCTCGGTCAAGCTAGGACAAGGTTCATCATCAGAAACCTATCCTCTTCACTGAACTGAAATAAGTGAGTTATAATTAATGTTTTTCCCTATGTATCCATACACAAGCTTGGCTTCTCTTCTAAAATTCCTTGTAATGAGCTAAGAAAAGGATTTGTAGTGCCAATTGTTTTCATGATGTCCTGACTGACAAGATGTCGGTGTCTGTGGGTTACCACAAGCCAGGCCTCACCTGCTGGCCCAGATCTAAGAGTACATTAGCCTAAGCCTGTCCAAAGGGCATGTAGTTTGTGCTGTTGGTATGTCTAGCTAAACCAGGAATAATAGTCTTTCCGAGGTTTCTCTAGGATCCTTGCTGTCCCTTGTCCAAGGTCCCAGCAATTGCATCTCCACAAAAATCCTATGTCAAGGAGTCACACTTCTCTCTGAGCAAGAATAATTTATCAATGCCTGTATGGAATACAGAGATGCTTTAGCCTTTTTTATGTGGTGAGTGAAGAGAACATTATCTTTGTCAGAGTCAAAGCTAATTTGGACAGGCCTAAGCTAAAAAGCTGACACAGAAAATGCTTATCTGACCCATCTTCCAGACCTGCCCACCTCTGCTCATGCTTCCCTAAGCAGTTGTCTCCAAGCACAGTCCCCCCCATGACTGTCTGCTTAGCATGTTGCCTGCAAAGACAAAACATCCCACTGTCTTCCAGAGAAACATGGCCAACCAGCACAGCAAGGGAAGTTCTCAGCTGAAAAAGCCCAGATAAGGATTGCACAAAGGACCCTGGTTATCTGGTCCCTGTCGTGCTGGCATCAAAGTCCTGCACTGAGCATTAGGGTTTCCATGTGTCCCCAGGGTGTCATACACTGACTTTGCTTGAAGTGCAATTTAAGATTGATGAATTCACGCATTTTAAATCAACTGCAAGCATCCGGGCTGGCCCCTTGATGGAAGCTATTAACTTAATGAAACTGAAAGGCTGTGAAGTCAGATAACAGACATTAGAGTCTTTATTTACCTAGAGATTTAAGGAGACTTTTCTGAGATAGCACATGGCTTCTCATTTGAGAAGTGTAAGCTACTGCCTAGCAGCTCTTCCCAGGCACGTGTACACACGCACTGGAGCTGCCAGGAAGGCGCTGCGTGCTGACAAGTGCTCATTCCTCTGAGTTGGCTGACAAGTGGTACGTTGTGGCACATGGAGAAAGGCCTATTTTGAAAGCCCAGGTTCTGCTGCAAGTGACTGTCCAGTATGAAAGGAAGGACACTCAGCAAGCATCGGGGTTCCACGTAGCCAGTCCCCCAAAAGTCATGCAGCCAGATGAATAATGGATGGTCTTGCCCAGGTGTGTGTGAAGTCACTCAGCAAGTCAGCGGCAGGGCTAAGGGTAGAGCCTGACTGTCAGCTGCTGCCTGGCTCTGTTGGCCACCAAGCACCACAGCCTCCCATCACACACTTCAAAAGGAAGAGCCAAAGCAGTTCTCCAGCTGAGAGAGGCAGTCTCAGCAGCCACTGGGATCCCCCTGTGCCCACCTCATGGTTAATGCATAGGGTGTAGCAAGTGCGTGCTCATTCTGTGTACAAATGTTGTCCCTTTCAACCGCTATCAGACCGCGTCTCTCCGATAAGCTCAAACATTATGTTTCCTGCCTTTCCCCCGCTCCCACACACAGCCACAGGGACAGGGTGCAGGGTTCCAATGCTCGAGTGGCTGCTCACGAGGCGGGAGAGGCTCGTCCATCTGGCTCGCTGCTTTCGGGAGGGAGAAGGGGCAGCAGAGTGGGCCCTCGGCACGCCCAGCGATCCCCGGGCAGCCCGGCGGCAGCGGCACAGCCAGCAAACAGCAAGGACGAGCAGAGAAGAGGATGGGTAGCAAACAGGTCTAATGACCCCCACAGACACTTGTCTCCTCGGCAGTCAGGTAAGGAGGGTGTTTGGAAAACTAAAAACACATCAGCTCTGAGCCCCTGCCTTCGCTGCAGCAGGTTTACACAGCACAGAAACCCAAGCAGGCTTCATGAACCATGGAGATTTGTGATGAGAGCTCTTAGAGTTCGGGACGAGCCTCCTACAAGGCAGCAAGGATGCTCTGCTCATGAGATAATCTGGAAGAACAGTCTTAAATGAAGCACTGGTGTTTGGATGTGTTTGTAGTTACACCTCCTCCATTTGAAAATAAGTCTTACTCAGTCACTGAAATGCAACAGGGCAAACCTTTATAAGTCACTTTTGCCCTGGAAAACCCACTGCAGACCCTGGCATATCTTGCTCAAATGTACTTGGGTTCCTCCCAGCACTAGACAGAAGAACTCTCAGAAGCATGTGATAGAGGATTTAAGTGTCAAAATAACTAAGGAGTATTAGGGAATTTATTTTGGCTAAATGACATATGTTTCAATTTGCACAAGGCTGAGGACTATTCCATTTAAGCTCTTCTGCAGATGATTTTTGCTCTTGTTCATCTAGATCTAGCCATGTTTTTTCAGAAAAAGTGAAGAGACCACTCTGAAACACACTTTCTATTCAATTCTCTTTTTTTAAAAAAAGGAGCAGTTAAAGTTTACCTCTTAAATTCTTTCCAGTTTCCAGTTTTCTTCTTTTAGTGATGTAATACCTCTTTGGATTTTCCTGTGGGCTGAATGCATTAGTTAGACTGTAGCAAGAAGACTAAATTTAAATTCCAGAATAATCTCCCATCTGCAGGAAGTTTAAATCAAATACTACATGCAAGTTCTTGTTTATAGGCACAACGGAAATGTGTGCACATGTACATATATTTTTATATATGTATTTAAACCCAAGAATCCGTTGCTAGTATAATCGAAGTCTTAGCAGTGTAATCCAAGAATAACACTCCAGATCTGGCTGTAACACAAAAAGGAAGCATACTTCTGTACAGAAAAAAGCCCTCAATAGTAGTAGTAATGCACTTTAAAACTTCTCAGTTGGCACCCTTTTTCCTGCTCATACGCTCCCCTTTCCACTGTTCTTCTGGGTCTTGATGGTGGTGGTTTCTCTCTGTTGGGAAGCAATGGGTTTGTCATAGTGTGTCTTCAGCATCTGGAGTCCCTCACCAGAAAAATATGATGTTAACATTGATGGTTCCTTCTTCCTCCCTCTAGGTTCTGTAGGGGTCTATTTTATACATCTTCTTCTATACTTTGCTCGTTTTCCATTGGTCTGCCAGCCCACATTACATCCAAATGTATTATGTATGGATAGATTCCTTGTTCTCTCAGTTACCTAAGACCACTGGCTTGGGGCAGCTCAGGAACACCTGTACAGCTGCATTTCTTACCTGGCTGTTGCTGAGCAGTTTATAGCCATGCAGCTTCCTGTGCCCCATTTCTTGCCATCCCATAACTGTGCTCTTCTAAACCTCTTCATGCCTACAAAGCTGACAGAGATCCACGTGCAGCACTGCCCAGATGGTCCAGGCCGTTTTGCCTCAGTATTGCTCTTGACTGTCACAAAAACAACCTTGAAGACCGAACACAAAGAGAGGGAACTCTTTGTTTTAAATCCCTGTGGCTTTCATTACCTCTTACCTGCTGTCTGCCACCTCTAATTGAAGTGCAAGGACCACGTCATGAGGAGGGTGAAGTTGTATCTGGACTGCAAAACTTGTTTCCCAGCCCTGTTACCAACTTACCAGCTGACATCAGACCAGAGCACAGAGTGTGCCCTTTGTTTTTGCCTTTGTAAGAAAAGGATGACATCGCTTGTATTATCTCTGCAGAGACTTTGAAGGAAGGACAGATAATGTATTGACCCAGGTTTGCAGATGAGCTCTGACAACTCAGACAGTGAAGGAAGAGGCTAAGCCACAATAATTCTCTAACCAATTTTTCACTGATTGTAGGTCCTGGAGCAGAGAAGAGAAATCCTGGGGATCACCAACAATGGCAAATTTAGGTAATCCCTTAGGGATTATCCACCTGCAGGGGATGGTGAAAGCACAATGATTCCCCACTTTTCCCATATCTCTCATATGCTCAGTGCCAGGGATGGTCTGGGGATGATGACTTAATACATGAGACCTGTGCCAGCTGAGTGTGGGGCACTCCTCAGCAGTCAGGTACCCATCCCCTCTGGCAGGACAACAGGATGGAGAAGGTCTGATAACCTTTCAGAGGCTGTAATAACAGCAATAAGAGGAGACGTCTCTTGCAGCCTGCCTCCCAGAGAGAGAATTTCTTGCTGAGATTCTCATCCTAATTCACTGCTTCATGCCTCCTGGGCTGCAACTGCAGAGGCATGCCATTGTGCTCAGAAACATTTCCAGTGTATGGCTTCTGGCTCCCTTATTAGAAAAGTGTGCATTATCTACTGGTGAGTGACTCGTGTGGTAGAAGTCACCCACAGGGCCCTGTCCCCTGTGCACACAGGGGGTGCAGCCTCTGGTCACCAAGACCCAGCACGTTGTTCCAAGCTGCTGCAGACCATGAATCCTCTCCTCCCCTGTGTTGTTCCTGCCCATCTTGTTCCAGCCATAATGCTGTCTACCAAAGAGCTGCTCCTGCTTGCTGTGGTGCAAATGGGCAGTAGTCTTGCTGGCAATTGGTGGATATATTCCAGGGTGGGGGAAAGCAGAATTCAGTCTTCCAGTTCTCTGACACATCTGCAGCAAACGCAAAAAAAAACTGTAATACAAAATAATTATATCTCCTACATCTTACCTTTCAGCATTAGGAATAGTTATGGACCTGGATGCAGCCCATATCCTGAGTCAGGATTGTAAATTTTGCCTATTCAACACAGATGATAATAGGTATCAGAGAAAAAAGAAAAAAAAAACAAAAGAGCAACAAAATGATAACCATTCCTTCCCCTATTCCCTGCTGGAGGATTTCTTCCCTTTGGCTGTTGCAGAGCCAGAGAAATAGCAGACTGACTGACTGTCAGGTTTCTTCTTTGGCAACTGGCCACCCTAAGGCAGTGCCTTTTTCCTTCTCCTTTCTGTCTTGGGAGACTGCTCCTTCCTGTGCCCTCACCTTTGGTTTTTGTCCTGCTTGGCAGAAGCAGCCAAGTCCTCATGCCAATCTGAAGTCAATCTGAAGTGGTGTTGAGGTGACTGATATGGGACCCCTTCAGCTTCACAGGATGACAGATTCACAGAATCATTTAGGTTCAAAAATACCTCAGAGATGATTGAGTCCAACCTATGATCAAATACCACCTTGTCAACTAAACCGTGGCACTGAATTCCATGTCCAGACTTTCCTTAAACGCCCCAGAGATGGTGATTCCACCATGTCCCTGGGCAGTCCATTCCAATATTTAACAACCTTTTCTGCAAAGAAATTCCTCCTGACATCCAGTCTGAACCTCCCCTGGTGCACCTTGAAACTATGTCCTTGAACGTTTCTCTGGGAAAATGAAGGGCAACTCTGTAAAAGAGAATAACCAGACCAAACCCATTATCATTTGTGAGAACAATTATTGTTGTATCCACTGTGAACGACTCTAACATATCCCTCCTTTCCCCCGTCTGCCAGGTTATGTGTCCTAGGGGTACAAATATAACTTGAAATGAGAAGCCACCCCAAAATGAGATGTCCTGGAGTTACCTGAGCCCATGCCATGTCTGTAGGAGCAGCTGGGGCAGTAGCCCAGCCCATGGGCAGCTACCTCCAGCTACCACAGAGAATCAAGGACTCTGTCAGTGGCACTGCCCAGATACTCTGGGAAAATACACCTTTCCCCTATAATGCATGAGGTGGATTTTACAAGGTGTAACTTCTGTTTTGCCCAGGAACAAACCCAGAAAGGCAGCTATAAGAGAGCCCTGAAGAGGAACATCTTCTCCCAGCTGTGAAGGAAAGTTCTGCATTGCCTGCTGCTCGGGCAGGGAGGACCCATAGCCACATTGTGACTGTGCAGCCTCATGCTCCTGAGAGAGCTCCAGGGAGAAGACCCCCAGCTTCTGGGTCTTTGAGCCATTAACAGCCCTGCCCTGGCTCTGCCTTCCCCAGTATCTCCTCCCTTGGAGGGGAATTAGACAGTGCTTCTCCAGCCAGGCTGGCCCTGCCCCATGTATTTAGCCTTTTCACTCCGTCATAGCTGGATTAACCCTCCTGCTCATCTGGACAAGCTGATTAGTTAAAGAACTTGTTTCATCCCTCTCTAGGGCTTTATTTTTCATCTGTCATTTTCCTCTTTATTACCACAGTAAGCTTCTGCCTCTCCAGCTCTTTCTGTGCTTTCAACTCACTGTCCCCTCCAGTTCCTGGCCACCAGACTTTGTCAGCCTTTCCCAGCTGGGGTGAGAGTGCAGAGCCTTCCCATTCAGCTCAGTGTGATATTTCTCCGTGTCCTTTTGCCTCCTGCCCTCAGATGTTCCCTTTCACCCGAGTTAATCTCCAGTTTATTGCTTCCTTTCTCCTTTCTATTTCACTCCCCATCATGGGTCCACATTGGTCCCATGCACAGCACTGCACTTGAAGACTCTGGTGTTGTTGCACATTCAAACACAACTGGAGGCAGTCTCAGGGGCTTTTATCACCGTGCTTGGCAATCCTGGGTCAGGAGTCAAGGAAGAAACTGTATGCAGGTGGTTGTCCTAGAGAACACTTACATATTCCTGCTTGTTTCTGGCCAAAAGTAGCTTTGGACCATGAAATGGAGGCTTCAGGACTTTGAAGTGCTTTAGGATGAGTGGTACTGAACCTGGCAGCCTTCCTCAGCCTTTTGCAGACCAGCAACACCCCTCCCTCAGCTGCCTTACTCATCTGGGCAGCTGGAACCTGGCCTTACTCCTCCTTGGCTCTGTCTGTTTGCTGGTAACCTGATCCTGACCACTGCTCCCTGCTCCTGCCATCTCCTCTCTCTGCTGTTGTCCTTCCAAGTGTCCCTGCACATCCTTCTCCATCTCTGACCAGTACAGGCAAACACTCCAAAAGGTGAGCAAATGAAATGCATCTTTAGGGAAGAAAAAAAAAAGCAAAAAGAGCCTATAATTATGCTGCCCCTGTGGCTGCCAGCAACAGCCCTGATCACTTTGATTGTACATTGTGACCCCTTTTGCCAGGCTACATCTGTTTGTTTTTATAGTCTGAACTTGTAGCAGCAGCAAAAGGATCATGTTTTCTTATTTGTATCTGTGGGGTCTCCTGTGCAAGCTGCCCCAGCTCTGCCCAGGGCCTTGCTCTACAGGAGAGATCAGGAAGAAGAGCACTAGAGAGTGGGAGCCACAGCCAGCAGCCAGCCTACTTTTGGCAGCAGAATATGACAATTAAGGAAAGAATTTTCAAATAATCCAAATGAAGAACACAAGTGAATAAATATTTAATATTCCCTCATGCAGTTTCATCCTCTCTAATAATCCCTAATGTTTCTACAGTGCCTTTCAAAAGGGAGCAGTGCATAAAGGGCAGATGCAAA
Source organism: Notiomystis cincta (assembly GCA_013398075.1). Lineage (NCBI taxonomy): Eukaryota > Metazoa > Chordata > Aves > Passeriformes > Notiomystidae > Notiomystis > Notiomystis cincta. Next base: position 78,960 of record VZRX01023581.1, on the reverse strand, counting down.
ATGTGGCTCCAGCAAGCCAAGATCCTCCCTCTTCCCCAGTGGGATGGGGAATGTGCTGCTGGACCAAGGACACGAGAGAGTCCTGTAGTGGCAGCCACAGCTGTAACCCCGTGGAGCTCTCTTGGAAGGATATATTCTGCTTCAGCTGTGGCTATATTTCCTATTCTTACTCCCCTTGGCTGCACAGGCAGGATTGTGCCCAGATCATGTATTTAGAATGCAGTAATGCTCTGTTTAAAACTGAATAAAACCGGTTCACACTTTTTGCAACACAGTCCCTGTTCCCACCTATCTGGGGGCTCAGCAAGTACATTTCTTGAGGGGAGAGGGTGCACTGATCATGGCTTTCTTTCAAAAACCCTCTGCATTACACAGACAATTTCTCTGTCCTCCTCTTGCCCAGGCATTTTCAGGTGTCATGCTCCACTCAGGAATTCCCAGCACAGACCAGTGCAGGTATGACAAATACTGCTGTCCAGTCTGGGTCAAGGGGAATTGAGGACAGTGGGAAGGGACAGACAGATTGCTGGTGGATTGGACTGGCCAGAGAGAGGGAAGGACAGGCAGAGGGGCTGTGTGTTCCTGTTGGAGGATGCTGGAGCTGGCACCTGGGATATGTGCTGTATATTTTGGAGTGGGAACATTTTATCTATGTGTGTGGAGAAAGGAGAGGATTTCAACAGTCTGGTTTTCAAACCTTTTCCCCCCTTGTCTGATGAGCAGTTATGATTATAAGCCAGAATTAACAAGCCATGTTCCTGCTGGGCAGGTAATATCTGTGAACAAAAGGTGACATATATAGATATTCAGATATAGATATGTATATATACACAAGTATATCAGGGAATGGGCCACCACAGCATCTGCAGCCTTCTCCCCTCTCTAAAATAGCTTGGTCTAATTTCCTTCTTAGTAGTCTAAGGCTAACTGCAAGCAACTGGAGGGAGAGGGAAGAAGTTACCAACATGCTGCATCCCTGCTTCTAAGAGTACTTGAGTGTATTTGGGTAAAAAGAAATCCCAATTGCAAAGGATGGATCCAGAGAAGTCTCACTCTGGGACCTGATAGGCTTATTGAGGATTGTGTTAGCTTCCAGAGACATGGACAAAGGAACCACATTGCCTTCACACATTCTCTGGATTATATAACCTTTTCCAATTTTCTGCAAAATCAACCATGCGTATGGAGAACGCACCTGCTTTGTAAGGTGTTCTTAAGGTGCTTTTATACAACTCAGTTTCAGGTCCTGCCTCCCAAGAGGAAGACAGGATGGCATTTCAGAAAGGCATTTTTCCAGTGGTGTCCATGTAACCGTGAGTGCAGCACTGTGTAGTGGCAACCTTGGGAGGAGAAAGGAGCAAAATAAAGAAATGCTGAATAATCCAGGTTGGAAGTGACCTTCTAACTCCTGCTAACTTCAAAGCTGAGTTGGGTTATACAACCTTATATACCTTGTGCAGATGAGTTTTGAACATCTTCAAGGATGGGCTTCCCACAACCTCCCTGGGCACCTTTCTCATGATCACCCTCCTGGTGAAAAATTTCCTCCTTCTGTGCAGCTGGAATTCCGTGTGCTGCAATTCACTTGTGATGACTGCCTTGTGCTTTTTGACCTCTGGGAAGAGCATTTTCACTGTCAACCCTTTTAGGCAGTAGAAAACAGCAGTTAGATCTCCCATTTGCCCTTCCTGTTTAAGACCAAACTGAGTTTCCCTCAGCCTCTCTCTCTGCACTGTGTGCTGCAGCTTCCAACCAGCCTGGTAACCCTGCACTGAGCTCCCTCCAGTTTGCCAAGCTCCTTCTTTTATAGAGCAATCTCATACTGGGCACTGGACACTGGACACTGGACACTAGGTATGTCCTCATGAGTGCCAAATAGAGGGAATAATCCCTTCCCCCAATTTCAGAGTCAGCTCAGCTGCCCAGATCTGCCCCTAATAAATGCACACCATGGATGTGTCCTCTGCAGTTCTGCACTATGCACTGCTTACATGTTAGAAAAGGAAAACCTTACTGCTGAGTGTCAGACAAAATTTCCTTTAATACAGAAAAATTAAACACTTGAAATAATTATTGTTTGAAAACTACAAAGAGGGAAGAGCTTTTAAATGTCCAGTAACATTTAAGGGCAAATTGTGTGTGTATGCTTGTGGGATGTAAGTGAGTAGGTGGCTGAGGGGGTGTCAGTAACACTAGAAAGGAATCTTTGCTTCTTTTTAAAATAAAAAACATTAAGGATCTAGCAGTATGAAATAGTAATTATTATGAAGCATGATCTAATTTATGAATCTGGTATGAATTTCAGGCTCTGCAGCTATTACATTTTGAATAAATAGCAATTAACATCTAAGGCTTTTCTATTTCTTTTCATTTCTTTTTTTCCCCCCCAACTTCTGGATAACAGACAGACTTCAGCCATTCTGAAATTCAAATACATCTGAAGAGAATGTCAAGATCTCTACATCACCACTAATGAAAAAAAAATCCAAAGCACATTATTCAACTTTGAGATTTTGCTTTATCTTCCTGGACTGACAAGCGCTGACCACTTGTGGGTTGTCATTTATTGCAGTGTCAAATGCCTGCAAATCTAATACTGACTTTGCAGCTGATTTGTATTTCAGCTTTTCATTCTATTGCCTCACTGTCAAGTTTAGACTTTTATTTCCCCTTGTTTGTACAATAAGACCCACAGCAAAGTTTTGCAGACCATGTTCTCTGTCAGTGGTGTCTGAACAACTCCACCTTCTGTGGCTCACTGACAGTGGTACAAGTGCATATGCCAAGTGTCCAAATTGTGCCTGAGGCTGCAGATGTGGAATGCCCCCACCAACACTGGAAAGTGTGAAAATGCAGTGTGGAGATGAAGTATGGAGAGCTGGAGCTTCAGGTCACCCTTCCAGGTCTGTGATAGTGATGTAGGAGACATAACATGGAAAAACAATGAAAATGTAGTTATCGAAGAAAAGAACCTCTAATTCTCAGGTGGTACATTTTCCTTTCACTAGAAAATCCTTTCTGACCCATTTTCTTCCCTTAATATCTCCAGTCAGTATGTCTAACATCTACAATTAAAAAAAAAGCCTTGAACATGAGATGAAACATCCACATCAATGAATTAAACCATTCTTTTCAGTTTATGAGCTCCTTAAAAAAATTCCCAGCGTAAGTGTTATTTATTTCCTGTAGAACAAACCTAAGACTGCATTCATGTTTCTTTGTTATCATCTGAAAGTCCTGTGGGAGCAGTCTGTGGACTTCCAGGAATGTGCAGAGCTCAGACTGAAAGCTGTTGCAGTGATGTATGTGGAGCGGATACACCGCCTGCAGAGCAGCGGCTGGACTGGCATTCAGCAAGATATGAAAGCTTTTGAATAGACAAAACACCTCACTATTAACCTCTGTTTAATAGAGAGTGCTGTTGCTGGAGGGCTGAGGGAAGCTTTGCTCCTGGAGAGGAAGCAGCACTACAGCCCACTGGGTCCTGAAACACATTAACCTCACCAAGCAGGTGATGCAAAAGACCAAGACCAGCTACTGCCTGTTCTGAGGAAACCACAGTCTGCCCCTCTTCCACATATTACCTTCAAGTGTACTTCTCAAACGTCCTCTGAAGAAACATGGGGGTGTGGGCAGTGCCTTCAGAGTGTGACAGACTCTGGTCAGTTGTCCCTTTCCCTCTATTCCTGCTGAATTCCACATTACCCTCCACCGGGTGGTGGAAATCCAGACAAAAAAAAATTTCCTGGAAAGTTTCCTCCCTGCAAGTGCAGGGGTTTCCTGCAGGGATGCACCCTCTGCTGTGGTTTCCAGGGGGCAGAAGCAGGGAGCTGAGCAGTGCTGCTGAATCTTAATTCACGGCTGTTATCAGAGGTCACTTTCAAATGCTTCTCCCTTTAATGAAACTCTGGCTGTTCCTTCCTGGTGTTTCATTAAATCACAAGCTGGAGCAGGCAAAGATGCACTGGAATGAAAACTGGAATGAAAACAGGGAAAGAGGGCCCCAGCTGGGCCCCCCTGGGGTCTTCTGGGACCCCTCTGTCTCCTGCAGCTGGAAGTCTCCCCCAGCTCACAAAAGAATAAAGAAAGTATTTTTTGTGTTGAGGGGTTTTGTTGTTGTTGTTGTCGCCTTTTCCCAGCGCCGTGCCCAACGTTCCAAAGAGAGAAGTGAATATTTGATTGCAGTAATTAGTTAATCAGTAACTGGCATAATTTTTTTTCCCTGATTAATGTTCTGAATAATCACTGCAGCCCTATCTGTAGGCAGTCCTGTTATCAGAGTCACTTTGAAAACAGCTTTGAAAAGATAGATCTGCATCCCTACAGATAAAATTAGACAGGTCAGATGCTCCACCCTCCAAAAACTGCTCTTTCACTGAAATTGGCCAGGGGAAAAAAGAGATCAAAAATGCATTCTCTTCTCTCAACTCACTCATTTGCACTTCCCTGTAAGCACCATTCTGGAAGAACCTGAGGAATGAATCCACATGGAAAATCTCAAGCTCACAGGGCAGATGGAGGCACAGGATGGGCCTTCCAGGAAATGAAGACCAGGAAAAACATTTATACCAAGAGTAATCTATCTCTGTCCCTAGAGCTTATTCCAGTGCTCCAGGGGAATGCTGAAACAGAGGACCATATGCTGATCTCAGGGAAGGGCAACCTCAGTGTGGACTCTCTGTGTTTATACATTTGTACAGGAGATGTATATAAATATAATTTTTTTTAGATATATACTATATTTTTGTATAATGTGTGTTTCATATATTTTAGACATATAAAACATGTATGCATTCAACAAGCATTAGAACTAACTTCAGAGAAAGGAAAAGATGTGATCTTTTCCACCCTGCAGGAGTCAGACCAATTCCTAAAGCAGTATCAAAGTTCAAATCAGCCTTACTTTGGAGGCATGAATAGTGCAACTCCAAACATTTTTTGTAACAAATTATTAATTCTGAAAAGCTGAATCTCTCCAGAAGAACATCCCAGGCTCAGAAGCTGTCTCTTGGCTGCTGGGTGAGATTTCTAAATTGAACATTTCCAAGGGGAAGACTTCTGTGAGAGGAAGAGTACAAGTGAATGTATGCAATGCTCAGAATCCTCAGCACAAGACAGTGCTCAGTGGGAAAGGCCCAGCTGCCAAAACCATGACTTTTCCAATTGACTTGGAAAACCTGGACCTGAGTTTTGCTCATCCCTGGTCAGTGCTGAAGTCTCATGCAAATGAGCTATTTGGAGTGTTCACTCCCAGTTTGTCACCTCTCACCAAAAAAAACTTGATAGAATGGAAGTTTTCCTCTTTTCTCTTTTTCTCCCATGAAGCAGGGGTATTTCCAAAGTCCTGAAGGTGCTGTTAGGATGAGATACCATTTCCTGACAGCTGGACCACCTGGCCCCAGAAGTTGTAACATCTGCAATGGGCACTTCAGTAGCTGCATGGAGAGCCCATCAGCAGCAGTGACTTGATCATCATGGATACAAGCTGAATCCCCTCCTTGAGCCAGTTCTCAAAAACCCACGAGGTATAAGGTGGAAATCAAAGGAATTTTTAGATTAGAGAAGAGAGAAGCAGCAGATTGTGTGTGAGGACAGACACTGCATCATTCACAAGAGCTGGACCAAGCTATATTGTGTGACTCCACAGGTATCAGCAGCAAAGGGTTGGAAGAAACTCTTCATGAAACCAGGATTTTCTGTAATACATGTAAAGAAATATATTTCTCAATCTTACAATGTGATATCACAAGTAAATCAGGAACAATGCAATAGAATTACAATCAGACCTCTTACCTATGTCTAAACTATGTCTTCAGTTATAACTTTAGTGAAAGATTGCTTCTTGGCAATGAGGCCATTCCTTCTGACCTTTTGCTTGTGGAAAGCCTCAAATCATTTGTCTTGCACCTCCAATATTTCCTGGACATTTAACTTCCACTTAGCCTGCCTAATGCTGAGCTGACAAAAGCTGTCTTGGTAATGGGTACTCATATGTGCAAAACTACTACCTATACTCCTATCATATTCCATTTCTAATGATTATTGTATAATATTTCCTACTTTCTCTTATGCTTAATACTATACTTAGACTTACTAAAGGAGTCAGGATTAAATGACATGTGAACAGCTATCAAAATGGATAATACTATTCCCCTTGCGACAGGAAGACTCCCAGAGTGATATGGTCTGGCTGGCTGATGCATTTGAGGCAGGAGAAACTGAGCAGACAGATCCCTCCTCATTTCTGTCTCTGGAGAAGGAGAGCTGCTTAGAGCTGCTTTCTGTCTTCTTAATGGGTAGTGGCCACTTTTAGGGGTGAATACAGCAGGACCCAGACAGTGACTCGAGAGGACCCTTGGACATCTCTGTCTCATTCCTGTAAGTAGAGGAGCCAGGTCACTTGCTAGTAAAGTCAGTAAAAATGATGAGATTCATGCTTATTTTTATGATTTCAGAAATAGTTCTCATCTTCCAAAGATTGTTTCTGCCTTAATAATTGACCTGGTCCTGCCAGCATACAGATATCTGCAGAGGGGAAAAGATGATAATTCACTGATGTTTACTCACTCTCATCCCAGTGGGGATGCAAATAGAGAAGGTCATGGCCTCCCTTGTCCATTTATTTAACTAAGGGAATTTCTGCCTCGAGCTTCCTGGCAAACCCAGACTGGGGAGAGCTGGGGCTGCTGTCCTGTCCCTGCTGGTGGCAGCTCCACAGCCCCAGGAGACTCAGACTGCACTGCAAAGGCAGGGGGCAGAAGCAGTGTTAAATTTAGACGAGGCTCATTTCTGCTGTCTGAAGGAAGAGTGAGCAGCTGCCGATGCCCCGGATTCCACATCTGAGCTGTCTCTCTCACGCTTGGATGCTTGGGCACACAGAAAGTCTGGGAAAGAACTGGGGGCAAAGGCAGGAAAGCTGGAGGACCTCTGTGCAACCTCATCCCCAGGGAGAATCTCCGCAGGCTTGGATGTATTTTTAATCTGTTCCATCAGCAATAACAAACACAGTCAGAAGAAGTAATAACAGGGATTTTGCTGTGTATGAACTTGTTATCATGAAATGTAATCTCTTGATCAAATTAGAGCTGTGTTCACACATTCTCTTCGCTGACCTTGGTTTCATCAAGAGAAAAACATTTTGTTTCAAAGTTGGCCTCTCACAGGTGTGTCCTTTAATCAGCCACCTAAACACTTTGCCCTTGTAACTACCTCTTTAATCTTTTGACGCCTCACTCTCTCTGAGTCAACAAGTAAGGTCAAAGCAACATGAGATGTTTTCTTTAGCATGAAATGTCCTATAAAAACCACAGTTGAGTCTGATTACTATCTTGTTACTTCTGTGCCTGAACCAAATACCAAGTCAGAAGACTTGCATCCCATCCTGGATTTATCCTACTGTCTCAGAAGGCCAAGAGTACCTCTTTCCTTCATACTCTTGACTGATGTGTAGCTAAGAACCAAAAAGCAGCTCCTGTAGTTCACAGCAGGGCAGGGCAGTGTGCTCCCTGAATGTAGGTAATGAGCTGGTGAAGTTTGTTAGGTATCTTGGGTGGAAGACACTCACTCATCATTCACTGAGACATAACTCCTTGGACAATCCATTCAGGATGCCAGAATCCTCCATCCCACAGTGCCACTGCTTAAGGGCTCACAGGGAACCTACAGCTACCACATCTGCTTGCTGGGGCTGTGTGATGGATGTCTGGGGAGACTCCTGAAGCTGATCAGACAATTCCGTGGTGCAAGCTGGCCTAGCCTTTGTCCAGTGCTCCAGAAGATTTGTCTAAGCCCACACAACAGAAGTTAAAGGGTAGAGGTACCAAATGACCCTGCTGTGTCCTTAATGTGCCAGCATGCATAATTCATCATCCTCAGATAACCTGCAGTCCTTCCACCCTTCTGGTGACTGTATCAGCATTTGCAATGCAAAGCACTCCTTTAATTTTATTTATTGAGGGACTGATTTGCACAGCAGGGCATCACTTTGTTTATTCTCTGCTATCGTTGTTACCTTTAATGAAGACAATGAAGAATTTTAAATAATAATTATAAAATATATCCCCCTCAGTTACCGTGGCAACAAGCTGGAGCTTTTTAACACTGCCACATATTCCATCTGTTTCTTTCTTTTAAATGACAAAACAGCTTCCTCCCATACCAGCATTGCATGGAGGAGAGGAGACTCTCAGGAGGAGGAAAACAGAAGTTCCAGCTAACAAACAGCTCACTTTACTACCCTGAAGGAAAGCCTGTTTCTCATCAGGAGAGGTTTCCTCCCACAGTGCTGTCCAACAAGGTTTTCTCTACACAAAAAAAGGACACAGGTCTTTCAGCAGCCAGGCCTCCAGGACTTCATCCACTTCTTCAAGGAGCAATAGGTGCAGTGGTGAATGTCTTCCTGCCTTACCTCCATCTGAAGCTAAATCAGACACTGTCAGCTGAACACCCTTCAGCTTGGTGCAAGTCTAGACCTACGTATGACTCTGCCCAGTTTGGAAACAAAAGTGTGGTCTTGTGATGCTGCAAGAGAGATGTCACAAGGTGCTTTCCAATAGATTTTTGGGATGTGGATTAAGGGTAAATAAAACATCATAAAAATGTTGTTTTTCTAGACTCAGTTTCTCTCAGTACTCTCCCACCCAGATTTCCTGGGTTGACTTTTTACTCTTCCTCCTCTTCCTCAGACTCTTCTTTGGGGCTTACCCCAGCTCATCCCCATTCCCAGAAATTTCTTAGCTCTCTAAAATGAACTCTGGTCTTCTCTCTTCCCCTGTTGGCAGATAAACCCTCTCCCTCTAAAGACTGGCTGTCTGCCACTGTTCAGATGTATGTCACACCTGCCTCCTGCCTGGCATCTGACTCACAGATGGAACCATTTGTTGTACCAAGTCTCCATCTGCAAGATTTTGCTCTTACTTGTAAGGATGTAAAGCCAGAGCAATTCTCCCAAATTTCCTGGAGAAACTCTGTTTCTTATGCTTGCACTACCAACACCACAACTATGATCAAATGTTCCTCTTGGTTTCACAACTGATGTTCCACAGAGAAACATCAATGGACAAAACTGAATGCTTAGAAAGAAAGCTGGGAAGTGACTTTACAAGCACAGCAAATATAAGCCTTATCTTTAGAAGTATCTTCAGAATCAAAGAGTTTGCACTCTCCTTTCCTTTCCAGCTTCCAGGGTTCATTTTGGTTTGTGTGGGTTTTTTATTCCTCTTATCATCTAAATATTCTCTTCAGTTTTCTGCCTTCCTTTTCAGTTGGTTTTGCTTTTTTCATCTTGTGTCCCAGTGTTTCTCCCAGAGTCCAATTTAATTACTCACAATTTTATTTTCACGCAAGCTGTATAGTGTTTTGGGGTTTTGCCTCTTCTCATATAAATCTGTTCATTGGTTCCTTCTGTCCTTCCAAATAAACAGCAAATTGCAGCTGGGGATCAAGGGAAAGCTGGGAAGAAATGTGACAGTTCACCTACTGACATTGCAGCCCCTCTATCCAAGCCTGAAATGAGACTCAGCTCCTGGCCAGGAGAGGTTAATGCCTTTTGCCTCTGCATGTGTGGGTCCTGGCTCAGAGGGTTTATCTGCCAACAGGGGAAGAGAGGAGACCAGAGCCAGGCCTCATGCTGACCACTGCTAATGGACACCAGATAAACCACCCTGGTGGTGATCTCTGCTTCAGAAAGATTCAGGGCTGAACAGCAGAGAATCAAGACAGTCAATAGCAAGGATGCATCTTTTAGATGCAGCTTTAGACCTCCAGCTTTAGACTTCCAGGAAAGCCTGGAGGTCAGAGTGGAGTAGTAAGAAGTGCTGTACCACTGACTGAGGTTGCCCCAGGACACAAACAACAGGACATGTCCCCAGTGGTGCTGGAGGGAAAACTGTGTAGCTGTGGAGAGTATGGAACTGTGGAGGATGAGTAGGAAAGTCTAGGTATGGACACACAGGAAAGGACAGCAGAAGAGCTCTGAGAACAACAGATGTTAACAGCACCAAAATCCAGAGGTCACCAGGATCATGGCATATCTACTGGCAGTTTCCCAAGAAACCTGGAAAAAAATCTGGAAAAAATAAAGCACAGACTAAATATGGATGTAACTTCTTTGTTTTGTTTTTATATTTGGTTTAGTTTTGGTATTATAGCCCTGAAAAGTACCACTGGCCTTTCTCTGTCACACACACAGACTGAGATGCTCCTTCTTTCCTTCTTTTCTCCTTATCTCCTAGAAATGCTGTTCGTTTCCTGGAGGAAACAGGCAGTTATGAGAGCAGCAGAGATGTTTGCCTGTAACCTGATAAGCCATGGAGCTAAGACTTGGGAGCCATGAAGCTTATCTGCTGACCAGCAGAGTGTGGGGTGAATGGAAGAGAGCTCCTCAGTGAAGCATTGGACAATGATGGAGAAGAAGCAGAAAGGTCATGTAACCTTTTAAAACTGGGATAGAAGAACTACTAGATGAGAAGTAGAAGAAAAACCAGGCTTGTTTTGAGATACTTTGCCTTGGGGTTTCTAAGGGCAATGTGCAGTGTCTGAATGATAAACCACCAGAATTGTGGTTGATATCAACTGTTAGAGATGCTGTGTTGGAGTCTTTGAAGGGCAGAAGGGGAGAACAGATCAGTAACATCTTCTGTAATATCACATTCCTGAGCCTGGAGGGCTTGGGGCAGAAATGCCACCATCCTGCTTTGGCCCTGCTGTTTCACAGTTGTCCATTACTGGGGATTTTAACCTTCATCCTGAGGTGTCCCTTTGTGTCTAGAGCAATAAACAGGGCCCTGGAGCCAGATGGTCCCATTAGCAGTCCTGATGCTGGCAAGACAAGAGCATAGCACTTGGCACTTTACTACCTGCTCCTTTACATTGCTTATAACTGATGGCTGTGCTGCTAAAAAAGGACAAATATGATAAATAACCAGGGAAAAAAATCTATGTAGATGGATACTCTACTGTAAACCATATGTCTCTGTCCAGAGCTACTGCACAGTTGTTACTGAAAACAGCAGGGAAATAAAAAGCAAGATTTCCTACATTTTCAATGATGTTTTCTGCCCATGTGTAATATCAAGTGTTGAGAGACTGGCCAGAATTCCAGCCCTGGAGGCCAGACAAAGCCTCCTCACGTCACACCTTCTGGGATCTTTTGCTAAAAGGAGGAAACCATTGCTGCCGGCCAGTGCTTGCCTGGCACCAGGCCCTCATCCTCCTTCTGGTGGTGAATCTGCACCTCCAAAAGGAGCCAGTTTTTCACTGCCATCCTGGTGATCATAAAGCTGAAGGTGTTGGCCCTTGACATTAGCTCTTCAAGGGCAAAAATCTTGCTCAGAGAAAGAACACATGCACAATCTGAGGAAAATCCAGAGTCCTAGTGCCAGCAGAGACTTAAACCCCCGGTTTTCCAGGATCCCTAATGACAGAGTCAACCCTTCAAATTACTTTCTCATGCATTGATGAGGATGTCCTAAGGGCTTCTGGACACCCATCTCCCAAACTCCCCTCATGACTAGGCATACCAGCTCAGGTTCCCACAGGAAAATTTGCCTTTGCTGTCAGAAAGTTAATCCAGCTAATTATTCACCTCAATTAACATTCATACAGAGAGGATTTAACAGAGTCATTCCTGCTTTAACAATGCCCTGACCATCAACTTTCACCTTATAGTCTATAACAACCGTCATTGTCAAGCTTTCCATCTCTGTTGGCTCCCTGAATTTCTTGATTTATATCTTCTGCAGCAAAAACTTAGAGGATGAAAGCTAAAAGTGCTTAGCTGAGCAAGGACTGAGATCAATGAAATCAAGGGTTTGGTAGTCCCAGGCGAGGAGCAAGACACGAGTAAACACAATGTGCTCCAAGCTAGAAGCAGTTCTATCCTGTTACCTGCATCCAGGGAGATGTGGTGAGTGGGCACTTAATTGTTGCCCCCAAACACAAACGTTTTCTGCAACTGAAAATCAATAATTTTTTATCTTACAAACCTGAAATCCCAGGTAATAGTGGTTTATTGCCCTGTCACAAAGAGCACTATGAGTAGGGAATCCATAAAAATGGAAATAGCTGGAGTCATTTCCTCCTCTACCTGAGTAGGCAGAATAAGGAGTCCTTCATCCCTTGGAGCTCTGGCTCTTGGGAATTGGCAAGCTGGAAAGATTACCTTTTTACTAACAACTGTGGATCTTAGAGGGGTTTTCAGTTGGATTTCTGCCCCACTGGGTTGGTAGAAGTGAAGCATTATAGGAGAGAAGAGCATTTGCAATCCCTCCTTCCAAGCCTTATCATCTTTTCCTAGCTCTTATGATGAGCCAAAGGATTTGTTCCCCTACCTGTCTTCCCTGAGCTATTTTTCATAGTGGATTGAGAAAGGCTTAAACGTTACAGATGGCTGAAAATCTTGTGGCATCAGCATGAAATGGCTGTTTCTGGTCATGCTAACAGCCCAGAATGAACAGCAGCAGCAACAGGCCATTGTGAGCTTTGCCCTGGCCCCTCCAGTGTCAATCAGCTGAAAAAAATGAACCAACATACCTGGTAGCAAATACCATCCCAAGCCCTTTTGGCCCAAATTTTCCACTGTTTCTGAGACTGGTTTGGCTACCTCAGTGATAGCAATGGACAGGTGACCCATCCAGAATGCAAAGATTGAGAGATTTGCCAGCATTTTTAATGCGCTTTTTTTTTAGCAAAGCTGAACCCAAGAGGCTGTTTATGATGCTTGTGTTTTATGTGAAGATGCTTGTGTTTTATGTGAACTTCCAAAACCTCTAGTGTGTTTGAGACCCTTTGCCTACAGGTCCCATTAAGACAGCTCTCTACAATAGGCAGGAGCCCTCAGGTCAGTGTCACAAAGCCTTTTCTTTGCTGCATGGTTTGGGAGCAGCATTAAAGGTGACCAGCATCTGGCCAGCTGCTTTCTGCCTGTTAACCAAAGCAGCAGGTGAATGTGCATCATCCTGTACATCTCTTCTTCTGCTTGGAAGGCTTCCCAATCTGTCCTTGTACAAGTCCTTCCTCATATGTGGTGCCTTCATGACCTGCCTTCGTTTCCCCTACTTCTTCTTTCTTCTACTAGAATGTAGCTGGTTCTGGTAGGATGAAAAACCAGCATGGCAAGCTGATTTTCATTCTCACATCAAGGAAAAGCAGTAAATCCAGATTCTTAGTGCAAAAGCACCTGTAATTGAAAGCCATCACTGGAGCACTGGAGCCCTTTGCTCCCCATCCTCCTCCATGTAAGAAAGATATTTGCCAGCAGACATTTGCACACATGTGTATTATCTCTACAGCCTTCCCTGTAATAAAGTGTGTAAGGAGGAGGTCAGCCACACCTGTGTTTGAATTGTTCATCTAACAACAAAAATAGCGATCCTTTTAAAATAAAAATACTCAAATTAAAAAGAGATGCATTTGTTGGAGACAGATTTCCGGGTGTTTCTAAGCAGTTGAGCTTGAAAGGCTAAAATTATTAAGTGACAGGACCTAAAATTCAGTTTCCATGTTTTTCTGCAGATATGTTTTTAACATCAACCATGATTATGCCTTGGACAGGCATCCTAGGAAAGCAGATGGGTTTTCCTGGCATCAGGTTTCCCAGGCTTTTGACTGTTGGAGTCTACTGCATCCTGTTGTAAGGGGAATGTATTTTGCAGTGCCATAACAGGATTCTGTCTTTTTCCAAATATAGTGGTTCCCTCCTAATTCTCGGGCATGAGGTACTGCCAGGAATGGCTCAGCCTGACACCATTTTACTACAATGGACATGTGAAAATAGCCTGATTTCTGCACTGAGATTCCAAGCCAGGAATTAATTGAGCCAAGAACAAATAAATAATTCCTTGTTTATTCCTCAGCTAAGGTTTGCTGCTGTTGTCAGCCATAACAGGTCAGGGAAGAAAATTGCTCTCTCTGTCTCAAAGAAAATGCTATTCACTGTTACAGAAAATTAATAAATGGCAGGGCTCCTTTTTGCCCAAGTAAAGAATGCGTCCGCCTCTTTGTAATTTACATCCACGTTTTGTAATTTCTGTCTCTTAACTACAAGTGGTTGGACTATCATCACTGTTGTATAAAACATGGAAATCTTCATAACTTCCCTGGAGTTTTCTCTCACCTCAGACCCCAGAGTAGTTAATTACATTATTTATTTTAAGAAGTTGAATTTTAAATATAATTTCAAAGGAAAGAAATCTGTTTTGCTCTCTATTTGAGGAGCTATTTTGCAAAGCTCCCATCATATTAGCTTTCTCTGGTCAAGAAACCCTTTATGAAGCACATTTTTTTTGTTTCTATCAGTTTTCCTATTGATATTCAAAAGAATTATTGAGTCTGTCCAGTCTAGAGACTTGTGCTCAGTTTGACTCCCTAAACTACATGCCTGTAATAGGAAGCTGCAAAGGTCAGAGTTGGCTTTCAGAGCAAATGCAGGGACAATGTGCCTGGCAGCACTGAGCTGAGCTGAACCCCTAAGTGTCCATGAGGAAGCTCCATGGAAGAGTTAGTGAGTTGGAGTGTTCTACAGAACATCATTGCCTCACCAAAGCCATGAGATCTGAACCACAATCTCCTTGTGGTCTGAAGCTCTCCTTTCCTCTACCATGCTGGCAACAGGACCTGTGGTACCCACAGCCCTCTTCCTTCATGGGTACTCCTGAAAAGCTCCTTATCTTGCTGTTCAGGCTCTGATCACCAGGAAGTTTTCTCTTGGCTTTACATCTCAGTGTGAACTGGGTGCAAGGACATTCTCTAGCAATGTGAGCATTGCTTCTGCATAGTGAGCCCTGAGAGGAGAGGTTTCCCCAGGGCTCCTCTGTTGCAGGCTGAGGCTGCTGAGGGCACTCTGGACAGCAGGACAGGAGATGTGCAGCCCAGGAGCCCAGCTGGTGTCCCACCAGGGGACACAGGCACTGCTAACACCCACCTCTGGCAGGGCAGGAGCCCGTGCTCATGTGCTTGCAGTTGCTGTGCCATGGGGGCACTGCCAAGGTGCCTTCTTGGCTAGGATTGCTTTTAGGAACAGGTTAATTAGAGGGGCACCCGTGAGGACACACAGCAGTCAGTCCTGCTGCAGCAAGGGAGGTGCCCAGGCCATCTCCCCCTGCTCAGGGCTGCTCAAGATGCTCCTCTGCTTGGTGAGACAAGGGACTGCATCACGGTTCTGCTCCATGCCTCTGCTACCCCCCTGCCCATGAAATGTGGCTACTGTTACTGCAGAGAGCTTTTACCTTAGTATTTTACATTTCTATACAGCTTTTAGTTTTAACATTGTCTGATGATCAACTGGCCCCTTCCATCACAGTGTTAAGCACCACTGAAATAATTCATAATTGGTAGCACCTTACAATAGAGCCTGATTTTCCTCCAGCCTTGAGATGAAAAACTTGCAGAGAAGAAAAATGTGGCTGTTTAGTGGTGTCCACTAAAATTATGCAAGAATATAGGACAAAAAGCAAAGTGAAAATCTGCACTAAGCTGAAGTACTGGAGAGATTTAAAAACCACATAATTAGACAGGCATTGATGTGGCCAGGAAAACCCCTGTTTAGTGCCTCTCTCTCCTCAGAAAAGACCTAAATTTTGTGTGTGCAGCAAATAAAGGATTTACCAGAATATTAGCATCCCCATTCCCATATTAGGTACAAATATAAGGTTCAAATAGGCACCCTTGATACAAATAGAAAGGTATTGCTGTCCACCCACGGTCTGTTGCCTTTGCTACTTAAAGACCCCAAGCACTTTGCATTTTGCCAGCCACTTGGAATATATATTCTAGCTATAAAATGATACTTAAAGAGTTCCTGCACTTTGTACAAATGGCTATTTATGACCTGCCATCAATGTTGTTCTAAGGAGAGGCGTGGGGAGGGGGGATTGATGGAGCACTGAGCCCAATCCATCAGTCACTTCGCTGCAAACTCTAAACAGATTTTAATTGTGAGGCCAGATTTACTCCAGCCATCTGTATACGAAACGTGTCTCCCCACTGAAATAGAGAAATACTTTATCCTGAATGTTCTTTTGCAATGTATATATTGTATCAATGTCAATAAAATATTTGTCACAGCAAAAATGTAAGCCTGTCTGCTGTGTAACAGAGAGCCCCAGTGGAAGGCAACATTCCCAGATTTAATGCTGACTAAACTTCTCAGTTTCACAGGAAATTAATGGGGCTGGGGAAGAGCCTTGCAATTAGAGGAGCAGAGCTACAAATTCTTGCCTTGCTGTTGACTTGCTTTATTGGAAAGATCTCAGTTCTCGGAGCAGTACTGGGCTGATGGCTGGAATTGCTGGGAGCTTTTATTTCTCCTCAAAGCAATAAAAATAAAGCCACTGGCATGACAAGCTTACCTATGCCTCCATCCCCTGCTTTGCCAGAGCACCCCAGCACACCCAGAGCAGTGGATTTACTCCCCACAACCCCTTTAAACCAAGGCATCACTGCTGAGACTGCCAACATGGGAGCCAATTAGGTGATGCTGCAAAGATGTGGATGCCTGTGGTGTGATATCTATCGGCTCATCTCAAATATCCCCTGAACTGCCGTAAGTGGGAGCAGCTTTTAATCATTGCTGAGCTTGACTCAGTTCAGACCATTTCCTTGAGCTGTCCAGTCCTTGTGTCCATGTTATTTCCACGATGATTAAAGCTCTGTTTACTGCAAGAGGGCAGTATCTTCTTTAAATGTTATTCCTTTCCTCATTGCTAGCCAAAATACAATTGCTTCTGAAGATCCTTGGGTTATGTGACTTCCCCCTCTCCTGTGGCAAGACCTGTTGGCCACCTCAGATCTCTGGGCAGCTCAGCAGAGTCCTCAAGACCTTGTATCCAGTCCTGCCACTGCCCAACTCTCTCTGGCACTCAGAGAGGCACTGCTTTACACCCTGCTTCCTGCACTGCCATAGACAGGCTCTCCCTGCCACTCACAGATATGTTTTAACCAGGCAGAACAGTCCTCCTTCGCAATTCCTATTGCAGCTGTTAATAACACAGACAAAAAGTGACCAGTACAGCCTGAAAGGTTGGTCTCTGGGACTCCTAAAAGCATTGTGCATGTAAGAAACATTTCCTCCACAATCAAGTGACCACTGCATGCAGGTGTCATCCTTATTTTCTGTGAAGCTGCAAGCCCTACCAGCCCCATAGCATCAACATTTGTATTTTTCTCCTGTGACATTGTGGGTACCATTCACTCATTTATTGTGATTTTAGGTTATTCACACAGCTCATGGCACAGGACTCCAGTCTAATTAACCTGAATGTAGGCTGGCATGCCAAACATTGCATACTCAGATTTATAGAGGATCCCTCAAAAGCTTATCCTTGCAAAGCTTTTCAAAATCCAATTTGCTTTTCACATTCTGCTGTTTCCTTATTCCTTGGCATTTCTCACAATGGACAATGGAAACAGACATCTGGCTCTCACTTCAGTTTCTAGTCAGGTTTACTCTGAATTTTGTGCACTAACAGAGTAACATTTGTGTTGCAAGTTCCAAAAAGGGATTTTTCCTTGTTTTTAGGAACATTTTTTTAATGGGAATTTTTTAATGGATTACTGTGTGATATTTTTATTGGTCTGTGGTATTTATGGGGCAAGTTTACTTCCAGCAAAAGGTGGACTGGGGGTTAAGCCCTAGCCTTGGAGCTTCCCTCAAAATGGTGGCCCCTTGGCCACAGTTACTGAATCTAAAACATTCATCACAGGTTTTCTGTGCACATGAAAGGAAGAATAGATATTGACAGCCTCTTATCTCCATTTCTGGTCAGCCATGCTTGGTATCACAGCAGCTAACTCTGAACCCACCAGATGAACTTCTGTGCCGTGTGATTCCGAGAGATCTGGCAAGTTAAAAGTAACAGGGCAGTGTCAGTCCCCCTGCGTTAACCTGGCGGCGTTCGTGGCACAGGCAGGAGCCTCGTCTCCTGGGTGATATTGAACAACCCAGGAATGACTCCAGACTCCTCAGGCTTTGCTCTTGCTAGGCTGGCAGCACATGTCACCCTTCTCCCATTAGTGGTGAAGCAAGACGTGGAGTACATGGATTTGAAGATGGGAAGGAATCCCAGTGAGGCAGGCAATAGTTTGGCAGTTAAATTTACCATCAAAACCACTCTAATGTATTCTAGAGGCACCTTAAGTGCACTGCATTAAACACAACTGGTGATACAAAAACAGAACAGAAATATGTCTCTGATTTCCTTGCCTGTTTTTTATTGCTCTAGTGTGTGCTCTGTAAGCCACGTGAGCATTTGCATCCAGGATAAGGCATTAAATGACAGTGAAATTCAGTGGGCAATGTTCCTGCCTATAGGCAGAAGCATTGAAGGTCTGTGTTTTCCTTCAAGCTCATACCTGCTGGTAGGAAAGCAGGAAAAGGCTGGAGGGGTAAATTGCTTTTTGGACCAAACATTAAACAGAGAAACATTGTGAGATGCAACAGGGTGAAAATGAGGATGCACATCACTCATTTCAGAAACATTATAGCAGAGTATGTACATCTGACACATAGCAAAACTTATTAAAATGACAGTACAAAGTCAAACACTGAAAAATTAGGAAAAGGCAGGGATCTTCAGGCAACCATTAGTTTGCTCCCTTATGCATTAACTACGTGGCTACACAGTGTTTTCCCTGCAGGGCCCTGTTTCATTCACTGCACAAGGTAGGCAGCACAAACTTAATAAATAGCATTTCAGTATTTCCTTTCTCCTTGGTGTTTTGCTCTGCTGCCTTCATGGTTGAGTTCCTCATCTCCTGTGCCCCTTTCTGCTTCCTCAGTCCCTGTGCTCCCAGCCATACTCCCTTCCCTTGCTGGTGTTCCAGTCCAGATCCCCTGCACAGAAACAGCACTAAATCTTGCTGCCCCTTCCCATCAGTGCCTCCAAGACATCCTGTCACATTTGTCTCTGCTCCCCTCCATCCTCTTCAACCCATATCCCAGGGTTGCTGCTGTGTCTGCTGGGTCCCACCATTATCTCCCCATCCACACAGCCTTGGTCCCTGAGGACTGGCTCCCATGTGACCCTTACCCACCCAGTCCCCAGGGGCAGGACCAAGGAGTCAGCACTGCATCCAGGGGCTCATCCAGGGACTGCGACACGGAGAGACGCCCTGCAGAGGGTCTGCGTGCCAGCCTGGCACCAGGGCTCTGCAATACAGGCAGATCCCCAGTTCTCATCAGCCTGGGAAGGTTTAAATCCCCCAGAGGGTTCAGCAGCTGATGTCTCTCCTGCAGGCTCTGAGCCCAGGCCCCATCTGATCAGAGGCAGAGGTGTCCGTCTGAGCTCATCATCTGAGGAGCCTTTTGTTGTCAAGGCAGAGAAAACACAACAGTCCTGGGGCATGATTCATCCAAGGCAGGCACTTAATATAGGTCAGTGGAAATGTTCCTAGGAGTGCCACTGGCTGTAAACACAAATAGAGCCTGCAAAGCTGTGCAAGTCAGATGCCACACTGGTGCCAGAAGGGGGAGATCCTACAGTCACCCAGACATGGTCTCAGCCTCCATAACCTCAGTCCCAGCCTGACTCCCTGATCCAGTTCCCTCATCCAGACCATTTTCCAGGCCCAGTCTCTTTGTTTGTTGTGTCTCAGTCTTTCACCCTTCTCCAAATCCCAGTTTCCCTCTCTCCCTCTTGCTTTTACCACCTTCCACATGAAGCTCCAAACCTCACCAGGCTCCTGTAAAAATCTGCTGCCCCAGCAAGTGCTAAAAGCTGTCTCTACATGGCTACAGACCTTGTACATCAAATTCTGCATAGCCTGAGGCATCAAACATGCCAAGGACAGACTTTTGGGGGAACACTGCTTCTACAATCCAAGTAATTCCCAGTAAGCATGTGCAAGTCGAAGTTTTTGGAGACCAAATTTGGGGCAGGTTTGTAGACAGACAAAGGGTGCATTCCTGACTCAGAGCCTACCCAAGTGCTCTATTCAAGTCTTATTTCTACAGCATGCTAGATACAGAACATTTAAAGAAAAAGGTCACCTTTATTTTTCAATGTGCACAAAGGCATAATTTTCTTCTGGCGTCATTCTTGAAAACTGTTACATCATTTTGGATGTAACAAATATGTGTATCCCAAAAAGGAAGACTGAGTAACCATGAAAAATCTCTGCCCAGAAATGGTCTTACATATCGAAAAGTAATATCTTATGATGGGAAGTGCTGGACAAGCTTAATTATATGTGAGTCTAACAACCTGCACGTAAAGATGAGGCACTGACAGGAACCAATGTGTCAAAAAAAAAATGTTGGAATAAATGCACTACATTAAAGAGCTGTAAATCACCACTCTCTGATGACACAGGTTAAAAAATTCTGAAGGCATCTAAGACAGAAATTTTGAAGGAAAATACACAATCTCTTGATAAAATTAGCTGAAAGACAGCAAACACCAAGTCTACCACTTTCAGAAACACTAGGGTTACTCATCCTGTGCAAATCAATACACCTTACTCTGATAAACGAGTTTTGTAATGAAAATTTAAAACATAATTACAGTGCCACTGATTGAGATATGTTAAGGTCTAACAAGCAAATTTTCAACACAGGAAAATCATGTTTCATTGGTCGATTGGACTTTGGATAAAAAGGAGAATTGGTTGCTACAGGCTACTGGATTCCTACAGAACTTTTGACAAAGTCTTTCTTAAGACAGAATTGCACAAATTAAGTAGCCAGAGGCAAAGAAACATCATAAACTAGAGCAAGACTGCAAAGCAAAAGAAAATCAAGAGGAACAAATGACCATTTCATTATGGTAAAACACTATTAGTGAGATACAGTAAGTTTTAGTACCAGGGAATTGTACTATTAAACATAGTCTTCAGTGCTCTTGAAATGTGAAAAAAACAGCAGCAAAATGAGCTGATGAAGTGCCTTTATCTAGCCAAGGCTTTGTAAGACTATGGGGCTTGCTAAGTGCCTGGGCTTCTCAAACCTCCAGTGGGCCACCACTGGACCACCAAGCCGGAACTTGGGTCTGTAAACCTCACTTAACACTGTATTTCCCTGCACTGCTTTCACAAGACTGCAGCTGCTGTGTTGCATCTTTCCAACTTTAATTCACAGCACAGCTTGTCCTCAAACAAATGCTCCTTTAAAAATCATGGATATTACTTATGAAGCAAAACCTTCCCTCCTGGGAAGCTGTCAAGCACAGCCATGCCATATTCCATTTGCACCTTGAGGATCAGCATTTGTACAACAAGGGTCTGTTCCTGGAAACCTTTGCTTCAAACTCTGTGAAATTTCAGCCACATTTTTAAACAGCATTGCATCATGTACATTTATAGCATTATAAAAATTAAAATAGTCTTTTTACGACAACCAGTCCACTCCAATGAAGGGTCAAACCAACCCAGGTCCTTTGTCCTGACATGTTTGGACAGGAGACTCCTTAAACTCCCTGCAGGGTCAGCCAAACTGAAGCCAATTGCTCTGAAGGGTGGCTGCTTTAGTGCCTCACCTGTCTCTGCCTTTGAAGTCTTTGCTCAGAGTTGCTGAGGACGAGGCACCTTTAATCCCAGAAGCTGGGCATGCATCCATAGATCACAGCTCCCATTCTCTTGGGCCTGACCCCACTTTTTGTTTTGGCATGGACAAATCTCCCAGATGGTGCCTATAGTGGGTAATAAACATGTCTTGTGCTCCCAGGTATGCTTCATTGCTGCAGGTGGGGAGCCAGCAAGGACATGCTGTTTCTTGTGGCCTCAGAAATAATTCTCTCTTGGGATTTTACTCTCTCCTCTGGTATGTAGGAGCAGCAACACACAGGAGCTTTCAAAAGCTCTCCACACACAGCAGCTCCCTCCAACACTGCAAAGAGGAATGTGGGGAAGGAATGGAGGAAGAACAAGAGGCAACATAAACTTATCAGGAAACAGTCAGAAATGGGAAGCACTACTAAGCCTCCACCTGAAATTCAATACAAAAATGGTCAGGTTAGTTAGGAGGCTGCAGTTCTGTGATAAAGTTTGGAGAGTGTTCTGGAAAGAGCTGGGCAGTGCCCAGCTTGGTGTCTCTGCTGTATGAAGGCAAAATGCTCTGTGGCTCTTCACCTCTGGGCAGGGCCAGCCATTGGGGTGGACACTGGCCATGCTCTCAAACAGGCTGTGGGTTTCAGAGGTGCTCCTTTCTCCTCTCTGTGTGGTCATTTCCTTCTCTGCATCTGTGTCTGATGCTCAGCTGGAGATAATGGGGATCTTAGTGATCTGTGTGAGAAGCCTTCATCTCTTTTCCCCCTCTACCTCTCTTCCATACCATATAAGCCACCTCTTGCCTGTACAATCTGATGTTTGAGCTCAGTTTCCCATATGGAAATTGATGTTTTCTATGTTTGACTTCCACAGGGGCCCTTCCCCAAGACCCTCTTAATAAGTGAAAAACAACCTACATTTGTTCTTATTCTTAGATAAAAACAAATAAAAATATTTACTGTTCCTTCAGGTATTTACAAAGGGAGGTGGACATTCCCACACCAGAGAGGGCAGGAGGCAGTGAAAACTGTACTTCAGGGCTCCTAAATAAAAGCAGCTCCACAGAGCAGCCAGCTGAGCTGAGCTCTAGCACCACTCCCCTGCCCCCCTTTCACTTCTCACACCTTTCTCCAAGTCCCCAAGCTGCAAAGAAGTAAAGCAACAAATCTTCAAAGGTCAAATACTGGTGCTGGCTTGCTGGGATGGGAGAGTTTGGTGTCTGATGTCAGTGTGGAGCTGTTTTCCCCAGTGCCCATGTCAGCATGACAGACTGTTTT
Source organism: Notiomystis cincta (assembly GCA_013398075.1). Taxonomy (NCBI): domain Eukaryota; kingdom Metazoa; phylum Chordata; class Aves; order Passeriformes; family Notiomystidae; genus Notiomystis; species Notiomystis cincta. Next base: position 56,206 of record VZRX01023581.1, on the reverse strand, counting down.
GAGGATGACAACTCAGAAGTAGGATAAATATTTGGGGTCTGAGTTGGATGGCAGCTGTCTAACAGATTGAAAAAAGCCTAAGAGGACAGTCATGTGGGCCAGGCAGCAGGGGACCAGCCCTCTGCTTAATATCTTCACAATGAGGGTAGAAAGAAAGCCCTCCCCTCCTGTCCCTATTTCTGACTGCTTCACAGACAGGGGAAAGGGGATTTTTGAAGCTCCTCTTGCAGATGAGCACCCCTTACAGCAAGGAAAACCTGGTCAAAAGCAAAGCAGCTCTGGGGCATGGTGCACTCAGGTCTCCCTGAAGTGATGTGCTGAAGTTACTGGCCTGAATGTGCACAGTTTAAAAGAACCCCTCAGCTGCCTTAAAGATGGTCAGCCCATGGAAAATAATAAAACTTTCACATTTGTGCCATGAGTTTCGTGCTAGAGAGTCTGTATTGGGGCCCATGTCTCGTCCCTGCTGCTAAAAGGGAAGGTCCTGGGGGGAGAAAGAGGCAGACCATCTTCTCCCATGCAAAGCTGGATATTGCTGGCTAGATTCCACTGCCATTTGCAGGGCAAGGGGGGCAGTAGGGGCTGCTGCAGCCTCCCATGTTGTCCCAGCAAGGACACATGTGTGCCATGCAGCTGACAGAGCACATCAGGACCCCTCCATAGGCAGCCAAGGCTAGGAGGGTATCTACACTTAGACCCACGGTGGGATTGTGCCTGACCATCATTGGTTCTGTGCCTAAACCATCTCTGGGAAAGGAAGATGTTTTTCAAACATACCTTCTTACCCCAGACAAGGGGTTGTATTAATGCATCTATCCACATAAGCAGTTTAGACTGTTAGAAACTGAGGGCAATCCCCACCAATTTTCTTTTTCCTTCTTTGCACTGAAAAAACCCCTGAGGACAGAGAATAATCTTGGAAAATTTTCATTATTGGATTTCTGAGAGAAGATGGTAAGGTGGTGAGGCACTGGAACAAGTTGTGGATGTTTCATCCCTGGCGGTGCTCAAGGCCAGGTTGGATGGGTCTTTGAGCAACCTGGTCCTGTGTGAGGTGTCCCTGTCCATGGCAGGGGGTTGGAATTAGATGATCTTTAAGGTCCTTTCCAAGCAGAATCATACTGTGATTCTACGAAGTTTGTGGGCAAACCCAACAGGAAATGCAAAACTCCCCTGATGCTCTAATGGGACAAATGCTGGGGCCCAACACAACATCAGGTAAGGATCAAGAGCAGCAGTTGTTTGACTTTCTTGACAGTTTCATGAGTCCCAATTAGCAACCTCAGGCATCTTTGTAGCAGTGCATCTTTTCTATTGGGGTCAGACTTTCACCTCATCCTTCTCCAAGTAATACCCCAGGGGAATTGAAATAAAGGTCCAAGATAGGCTCTGTAAAGCTGTGTTCCCTTCAGCTTAGCTATCAGAGTTCAGCTCCACAACACAGCCACATACAGCAGTTTTAGCTGGGCAAAATGTACTGAGTGTGAAGTGGAGGGAAGGTTTATCCTTTTACACCACTCTGTCAATGATTTTCTCTATTAGAATTTCTCTTCAATAGGAATTGTTTCAATTTAGACCCTTAGGAATAGCCTGTGCATAATTTTTCATACTGACTTAATGATATTAGCTTCAAAGCCAATGTAATTAAAGTAGTATTCCCTCCTCCTCCACAGTCACACTTTAACTGGTATAAAGGGACTTATAACAGTACTGTTTACATGAAAATTAACTGCATTCATTTTTCCTTCTCTGCACACCTGTATCACATGCAAACAGCTGCAACATCACAAGGGGATGAACTGGGTATGAAATACTGAAACCCTCTGACAAATTAAAATGTGTTCAAGCATAGGCAGGTGATACTAACAAGGCAGATCACCTCACACTCTGGTCTTGTACTTAGTGTAGAGAGACTGAGAGTCAGCATCTGTGGGTTTGAGGAAAAGGAATCTAGAAGAGTCTGATTTGGGATACTCTGTCAAGAAAGTCCCAAAAGAAAGGGGAACTTACAGCTTCTGGTCTCACACCAGCATGAATCAGGATCTCCACTGCTGATGGCAGAGAACAATGTGTTGGTTTCAATTACTGCCTCTCACAATCTCCTCCTACACATGGTTCTGTCAAGTCTCACAACTCCTTGTCTGGATACTGAAATTTGCAGCCATCCCTGCACCCTGCCCACCCTGCTTTTCCATCTCCCAAACTCCAGGTCTCCTTCTAAAACAACCAGAGGCTTCTCAGGTCAGGTAAGCACCTCTAAGTCACTGCAGTCATCTTCCCTGCACAGAGGCCCAACAAAGTGCAACACAATATCACATTTGTCACTTCCCAGACTCCTTCCCAGTCTCCCTGATTTGTGATTTCTACTTCAGGAGCTCTGCAAAGGAGCTCCACTGATTAATCCTCCATCTATGAACTAAAAGCAGCTGTAATCCCAGGGTATGGGGAGGGACCCTTAAACATTCTTGGTGGAAAGAGGCAGTATTAATTCTGTCATGGGAACAGTACTTAGTTTGCCTGCAGAATGACTTAATTTGTTTCTTAATGGACACAATGCTTTGCTGATAAAAGCCCTAAAGTGCCTTTAAAAAAAAAATTAAGAAAGTGATTGTTCATTCTTTACCCATTGGAGATTTGATTTGTAATGTTTATGCTCCGTCCTGGAAAATGGAAAGGGTTATGCTCTAGATGGAAAATTAACACATGTGCAGGCTCAAGCACTTTGTTAACTTTGAAAGGGAAGGGAGGAGCCCTCCATCGAAGAAATGCTGAGAGCAGCTCCTTGTAAGAATTACTGTCCAGCCAGAGGTTCAGGACAAGGTAGGAGGGATGCCTAAACATCCAGGGAAATGTTTTACCCATGATCTTGTGTGTTACAGGGAGAAGAGATGAGAGATTAAACCCAGTCCCTAAATTTCTCTAAACTGGACAGTAAGGAAAGTCAGTTCTGCCATGGATCAGGTGAAAGCTGGGACCAAACACCACTGCCTAGGCAGAAAGGGTTATCAGCCCCTTGGCTCTTTCTTCTCCTTCAGGTGTCGTCATTTTCTTATAATTGCTGATGTCTCAGCAAAATGGAGGAGGAGGAATGGCAGATCCTAGAGATGGGAATAAGGAAGACCATATATGACATCAGAATAGCAACCAAATATTCAGAAACCGAAAATCAGATCCCTGCCCAGCTCTGGATCCTGGCCCAGCGCTTTGTTTTGGCCATTTCTGCAGGCTGAATTTGTGCTGCTGACCACTGCCAGGCAGTCTAGCTCTGAGAAAGATGAACCATTTGTTTAATCAAACATGACAGGCCCTGTGTTCTGCAATGCATGATGCATATCCAGGGACCCCAGGCTTTCATCTTAAGCCCAACAGCCAGGTTTTGGCACCCAGGCTGAAGTGCTGGGGCTCCTGCTTGTACTCCTTGCCACATTTGCCTGGAGTTGCTGGGTGAGTGCTGGACCCAGCAGTGCCATGTTTTACACATCTCTGTGTCTTTCTGGCATCTCTTCAGTCTATGGTGTGTGCTGGGTATGGTGCTGCAGCAGGGTTGCTCGTGTTTCCTGCCAAGGTTAGTGGATTACCTGCTCTCATCCCCTCAGGTCTGGAATCCCTTGATCAGTTTTCCCATGCTGGACTCCTTGGAGAACTATGACTGACAGGACACCATCTCCTCTTATGCCTGGAAGCCTCTTCCAGGAAGGGGGGGAAAGCAACCCATTGTCTGAGGTTTATCCCTGTCTCCAGGGTGGGGACAGCAGGCTGGGTTGGAAACAGAGAGCTTGGAGGTCAGTCTCCCCACAGCACTTATCGTCCTCCCTGTCCAGGAGATGAGGATGGAGCAAAAGAGCTTCTGGAGGCCAGACTAAAGTAGATGAGAAACCAAAGTAAAACATTTGAGATGGCAGAGAAATGATGATCCAGGAGCATCAGTGGAATGAGGGAAGATCTTGCAGAGATCAGTGCTATAAGAGCAATAAAGCAGAAGAACGTGACTAGCTGCTCAAAATAAAGCTCCTTGAGCCACACTGCATTAGCCCATGAAGGAGAAAAACACCCTATGTAATGTACAGAGCAATTATGTACAGAAATCCTGGGCCAAAGCTGAAAGAGGGGGAAAGTGCACAGGAGCCTCTGCTTTAGTGTCAGTCTGTCATAAGCCCTCACCAAGGTACAAATGTCAGTGAAAGCTGTGTATCATCCTGCCCTGGTGAGCACAAAGGGCACCCTTCTGCCTGCAGAGACAGGGATGTGGCACCAACTGATGCTGAAAATTCCTTGACATTGGGAAAATCTAGGTTGAAGTCAGCAGGAAGCTCTGTGCTCTCTTGGGCTTCCCTTCCTCTTCCCTAGCATGTAAAAATATTGGTACTTGTCTGAGCAGGAGAAACAAGGGAAATCCCATTCCTAAATATGCTATTTTCTGGCACTTGGCATCTAGCCCAATTCTTATTTAACTTTTACAGGCATTAAGGCAGCATTTACATCATCTGAGCAACTTCAGACTTAGAGTGGTGTAACCACAATCAGAATCAGGCCTTCAATGATTTCTGGCATGAGAGTCTGTTCCACTCCCCCTGTTCCTCCCGTTATTTTCTGTGGTCTATAAGATAATTCACTAAAAACATTGCTATGTGCTGTTTGCACTGCCTGCCTCTTCAAGGTGTTCCTATGCCGTCATCTCTCCCCCACTCCAATCTGAGGAAATGCCATAAATCACTGCAGGTTACACTCACCTGCCATGGGGACATGCATCACCTAAATACCCTCTTCACAAACTGGCTTTCACCTCAAGGACACAAGAAAAGATGCTCCTGCTGGCTAGTCTGCTCCTTACCTCGCAGAGGGTGTGTGAGGAAAACTCCAAACACAGCAGTATATTGATCTAAATTAAACACACAGACACAATCTAATTGCACTGACAGGAAACTGGTGTTTAAAGGCAGAAAATTAAAGCTGTTAATATAATAATGAACAGTTGTGCTTACTGTCTGTGCCTCTGACATTTCATATTGTCATCTCACCAGCTAATCACCACCTCTCCCTCTTTTGTGGGAGTTAAAATGTTTTCATCCATTCACCCAACAAGGTATCTCTCCAGTCCTCTGACAGTTACTAATATATCCTACCTGCTAATGAGCCACCGAGCTGGAGCTGCTCAGCTGATGGAATAACAGCCGCCCACACTCCACAGTAACCCTCCTCAGGTCAGGCACAGCACACTATAAGGATCCCTCAGCTGAGAGCAGGGCCCCCACAGCCCCACTCACCCCCTTGGTGCTGATGGGGGTCCCTCAGGAGCAGCTCTGTCTGAACAACATTGCCAAGGCTGCTGCAGGAGCAGAGAGAGCCACAGCCACTGCTTTTGGCCAGGGAGGTCCCTCTCTAGCTCAGGGTTGGAAAGTCAGACCCTGGCCATGGATGTGAACCCCAGCTCAAACTGCTGCACCATCTGTGGCTTTGCAGGGTACCTGGCAGATCTGCCCATGCAGCTATTCCCAGAACAAGCTGCAGAGGTTTTGGGGCACTGCACTTGTCACTGGTCCTGGCTGTCACAGTAATTTGGCTCCCCTCATCCCCAGCCAAGGGCTGTGAAGAATTCAGCCTGCAGCCAGTGAGGTTGCTGGGCTGGGCCACTTCAAAGGGTCTCTGCAAGTTTAGTGGCCAGCTACCACCTGCCTGCTCTCCCAAAATCAGGGACCTGAGCACTGCAGCTCAATGGCTTTTTTCGCCTGGGGAGCTGTGCTCACCCCTAAGTAAATATCTCTGCTGCACAGAGTGAGCCTAGGGGGAGGCAAGAGGGCAGGCTTGCCTGCAAGCCAGCAGCTGGACTGGGAAATGGACCCTTGCCCCAGCCTCTGGCATTGCCAGCTCCCATTTCCAACAGCAGAAGAGGGAGAAGGGGAATGAGGCTCATCTGCTTTTAAAGATGGTGCAAGCTGATTTCCTCCAATGATTTTCCAATAAACTTGGCTACATCGCTTGAGTGGATTCTTGACAGCCTCAGCATAACAGAAAGGGCACCACATCCCCCTACAGTGGCCCCCACAAGGGCTGCACGAGCTGAGAGCCTGAGGAATAAAAGTGACATTACCCAGGCCAAATCCTGCTTCGTGCTGCCTGCCAGTTATGCCCTAGGTGATGAGTAACTACCTCATTAAGGGTAGAGGGATGAGCATGGAGTTGCCAAAGTGATTGGACCTATGGCTAGAGACCAGCATGACTGGGAGACACCTTCTGCTTGCACAGCCAGTGTGTACAGAGTCCCATATCACACTGGGAAGGAGCAAATCCAGAGAATTAAGGGCATTTCCATAATCCATAATCATGCATTTTTTTTAAATTTTTGTTCCATTCTGGTTTTTGGATATATTAATTTTTGACAGCAAGGAGTTCCTACAGACCTGGAGTTATGTATTACACAAAAATAATTTCCTAGCTTTTTATGAGCAGCTTTTCAATATAATGAATCATCTCTGAGAAAGAAAGTAATTAGGAGCCTCCAGTACACCATATATTGTTTTACTCTGGTCTACCATGTCTTTGTTATTTATCTCCTGTGTTTGATAAACAAATCCAGTATTTTCCACCCTTTTCCTGCCTGACTGCCAGTTCCTTTTACTTCTTCTACACCTTTTGTGGACAGATCTCCAGGGCAGAGTATAATACTGCAGGTAAAAGCAAGCCATCTAGCAATATCATGGCATTGCCACATAGTTGATCTCCTCTCACATTTCCAGCTGTTCTTTGCCTTCCTTCACCACCTTCCTGCATATTGGAAAGGTTTCATGGAGTTCTCTGCACTGGAAAGCTCATTTTTCCTCCCCTTAAGTGAAGACACAGCAATGTCACTGAACAGTTTAAATTACCTCTCCTTGCTCCTTGCCCATGATGGCTCCACATCTTTAGGAAACAGATTATTGGCTTTGTTTGGGTTAGCAGTTTTCCATCCCTGCATTCCTGTCCATGTGTCACATTCTCTGCCAGCTCCCTCTGTTTATGGACTGTGTGAATTGCCCCCAGTCCCTCGGTCAGCCCCACGTACACAGACCCACACCAGCTGCTGGGAGCAGTGCTAGATGAGGATGAATGCAGTCTGTCCTCCTGCAGTTTGCCCTAAACCTTCCACTGAGGAGCTACAGGAAATCAGCCTCCAAGCCCAGACTTTCCACTACCAGAGACATGAAGAACAAAATAAATCTTCATTTGCCCAAGGTGGAAACAGTGCTTGTGGGTGACATTCAAGTTCCTGTGGGGAACAACAAGGCAGTCAGGAAGCCCCAGCTGCCACACAGCTTTCCCAGGTTCATTCCATGCTTGGGTGGATTAAATCCAGAGGACAGTCAGGAAAGGTTAATGGGCAAGGAGGGACAGCAGAAGTCCTGTTTCAGAGGGAGAGTAAGGACAGCAAGGCAAAGTGGAGGGGGTCTGTCCTGCAGAGCAGAGCCAACTCCACCATCCTCACCACCACCACACTGCAGAGCATTGGTGCACGAGTCCCTGGGGATTGCTGCCATTGAGGGGATTGCTCAGGAGGAGATTCCTCACTTCTGGGCAGCCCTGGCCACTGGCACCACGTGTTGGTCATCAGAGCTGGGAACTGGTGATGGGGGAGATCAGAAAAGCCAAGATATGATCAGCTGTAGCAGTGAATCAGCATTTTCCCTGGCCTGGCCTTGCCCACATGGAACAGAGAGTGGACACTGGATGCAAATCTGCCTTTCCCATTGGGAGTGAGCCCACTAACATCCTCCTACACATGGAGCCCATCCTCTGACAGGTAGGTAGCATCCAGGCTTGCCCTGCAGTTTGTCACTCAGAGGTCTTTTCTGGGGCACTCTGCTCCTGACTTGGCCCACAGCACAACCAAGAGGAATGCAGAGAAGGATGTAATTTCCCATTGCCCAGGCAATGAAAGTATCTTTCCTCATTTTATAGGCACCTGCCAACAGGCTTTAAAAATAGGGGACCCAATTTCCATTTTCATGGTGCTCCCTTATAACATAAAGGAGCTTTAAATTGGAGTGATCTATATTCATCTCATGGTTTCTTTCCACTGCCGTAGTGTTGTAAAACCTGCTGTAGTGTAAATGAGAATCAGGTCCAAAGTCTTCCCCTACAGCACAGAACAGCACTGGTCCAAGTCCTTGAGCAAGGCACCTGGAAAGGGGGAGAGAAGGAGAAATTCCATGGTCAAGAAGGGAAGAAAGTAAGAGGGCAGGATGGGAAATGTGACTTTGAAAGGCACATTTGAGAAATAACCCACCAGCAGCTTTTGGCTGTGGATAGCCCTCAGGGATGAGAGTGCTCAAACTGTTCACACGTGGGGGAATTAATGGGAGTCTGAGCTTGTGAGAGAAATAGGCCCTGTGCAGGTGACACCTTCAGTGACACAGTTTGTATGTGTATGTATAAATCTATATATTTATACACATGGATACCCTGGAGTTTTGGCAAATTTTTCAAATTTGTTTCAACTACCACCAAAATCCGGTGGATTACTGATAATTTAGAGTTATTCTTCCTGTACGAGATAAGCAGTTTCATATGCAGTGTAAGCAAATATGTCAAGCAATTTCTTGGTTCACCCATCTGTAGCTGCCAGTCACACTGGGATTTATGTATTAACTGCATTGGATCAAATGTTGGCTCAAATGTTGGATAATTTGGTGAGAGAGGCCGGTGCTTTTCCAACTGAAAAGAGAACATGCTGGAAGACGGACAGGGCTGTGAGCAATGGAATAGTTTTACTTTTTTAACCCCTGACAAATGCCACAGGCAGCAAGGCTAATCACCTGCACTGTTAAAACTGGGAGGACTGTGGGCTTGATGTGCATGGCTCACATGCAGGTAGCCACTGCCAGGAGAAGCTCTCCCCTCTGACCATGTCTGCTGTGCCTGTGGGTGCAAACTTTTGACTCCTGGGCTTGGAAAAGGAGAAGGCTGTGCAGAGGTCAAGAGTCAGAGAACAACAGCTGCTCAGCAAGAGGTCTCTCTAACAATTCTCAGCCTCCACAAAGCCCATCTTTTTCTGTCAGGGTGTCTATGGAGCCTCTGCTCTCACTGCTGATGGGTGGCCAGCACAGCTAGGAGGCATTTTGGTCTAATGACCAAGATCCACAAAGGTTCCCAAGTCACTTTGTGCATTCATCTTCTAAAGAAATTGGTATGGAGAGAGGAGAGTGGCAGTGCCCCATCCCTCAGACCTTCATCAAACTCCAGAGAAACTTTCTAGCTTGAATAAACTGTGCTGAGGAAAATGCTGGGACCTGCACCAGGCCAGTGGCTGAGTGCTGGCATGTCCCAAGGCCCCCACAGAGGTGCTCTGAGGACTGGAAGAGGGACAGCCTCTCTGACTCTTGTGCCTTGCTCTGCTTGTGGTACCTTCTGCCCATCTGGTTCCCTGTGGGATTCTGAAACTGCTGGGTGGACAAAGGGGAATCACCTTTCACCTGACTGCCTCTCCCCTGGAGTATCATGAAAAAGTCAGGTACAGGATTCTGGGATGCTGAAAGAGTAAGAAAGGAAGAAGGGATCTTCCCAGCCTAGCAAGGGTGAAAGGTTATTAGGTTTGCAGAAGGCAGCCTTCAGCCAAAAAAGAGGCTTTGCCTGAAGTCTCAGATACATCAAAAAAATGTGTAATGTGCAAACACACTGGCCAGTGCTTTGCACCATGGAGTTAATATTGTTATTATGTGGCACAGCATTTGGGGTGACAGGATGAATGTTAGTGTTGTGGGTAACAGACCAGGAGACCCCATTAACTCACTCCTCTCATGGATTTCTGCTTCAAAACATATTGACAACCTGGCTTGAGGCTGCCCATACGGAAAGTAGGTGTCTGATTGGTGGTCTTCTCATTCTGCAAACATCCATTGCTCCTCACCATCACAGAATTCTCTTCAAAGATAGAGGTCAGGCACAGTACAGCAGCTATTGAAGCACTGCACATTTCCCAGCCAGAAAATCTGAAAATAGCTAAATTAATTGAGTGGGTTAGAATGTGTCCAGGATGCTGGTGCTCTGTCCTAGGGAGAAATGCTGTGGCATTTGCCAGGCATTAAAGACATCACTAGCTGTACAGTGCATGCAGGTCTTGCTAACTCTCCATTGAGCATGAATTCAAATGTCAGAGGGTGGCTGTTTCCTGAAAACACAGGCACAGCAGAACACCAGTGCCATCTCCCACAGCAGTTCAGTGTCCCACAGTGGGGCACTGACACACATTGGTGCTGCTTACTTTGTAGGACAGGTCAGAAGCAGAGCCCCGAGGGACATCATGTGCTTGTCTTCTTCCTGTAAGTTTCTCCTGCTGACACTGGTCACACCACCTTCCAGCCACCTTGGCCAACATATCTCAAGCAGAGAGATTGCTGTCACCAGTTGAATCAGACCTGACCAAAAAATATCGCAGCCATTGGCTCTTCCAGAGCAAGGCCTGTTCACAGCAAGCTGAGAGAGGAGCATGAATCAACTCTATGAGTCAAGAGTGGTTTTCCTAAGCTCCCAGGCAAGAAGCTGTTCATGCCAGGTGGTGCTTCCCAGAAGACTTACCTGGTTGGCATTGTTCCTCCAAGGCTCGTTTTGCTTTTGCTACTTCCTAGCTCATATTTGACTAGTTAAAAGTTTTATCAGCCAGAGCCATAAATTATCATGACAGCTTCTAGGGAAACTCAGCCCTTTCGTCTCCTGCTCATTTCCTCTCTGTCCCTTGCCATTGATCAAACCTGCAGAGTTTTAAACTTCTCAAAAGCAGAAACAAAGAGAGCTCCAACCCTGTCTAATTGAGATGTAGGTAAAGTTAAAAAGCAGCCGCCACGCATGTCTTTGCCTCAATTAAATTGGCTCCTTGATATTCCTGATAATTCCTTTTTCCTCTTTCCTTTTCATATCTTTTTTTTTTTTTTTTCAGAGCAGCTTTATGATTAATGGGTGCTGTGATGTGCTGACATTTCAGCTTTTGGCATATCCCACGCCCCTGTTAAATGGCGGGGGCTTGAGCTCCTGTTTACAAGGAGCAAGAGGACTGCAAGTTGTATTATTAATCAGCAGGGTAATTCAGCAGGGGTGTGGACAGAGAGCTCAGAGCCCTGCTCCTGGCAAACATGATACCCCCCAGGAAATTTGAAAATGTTTGTTTCCAATGCACTCTTGCAGCTGAGAGCAAAGTGGCTCAGCTGAGTAGCAGGCTCGAGGAGTATCACTGCACTGCTTGAAGGTCATTAATTTGTGTCTGATGAGGGAGAAAAAAAGCAGTGAAAGCCAATGCTTTTCCAATGTGTGGATTGAGGGCTCTAACAGGCCCTGAAGAGCTGATGCTGGAGAGCAGGAGTTGTGTTTCAACCCATTAAGCCCTGGCCTGACTTTCAATGTCAAAAAGGAGATGGATGATGGTGCTGAGAGCAGTTTCCTTGCACAGGAGTTTGGAAGCTGTACAGTAAACTTTGAACTGGAGGAAGTGTGAGGAGTATCAGGCTTTTCTGGGGCTGCCTCTGTAATAACAAGAGTTTCAGACACTAACGGTGTTTGATCCTAAAGGGACTTCAACAAAATTGGGCTCAGGAATGCCTCACTGTGCTGAGAAGGGAAGGGCAGCTGATCCTGGAAAGAAACAAACACAGTGGAATAAGACAGCACTGCATGTCAGGAAAGTGGGACTGATCCTTCTACTTAAAGGGCTCATTGAGAATCCAAAAGCAACGAATAAGTGTAAAAGCAATGTTTAACCATGTCCCTAAGAGCACATCCTAAGTTGCATGAGCATTATGGTTGCATGGCAAAAAAAGCCTCAGATTCCCATAGTTGAGTTTCTTGGTCAGGTCTCTGCTATGTCAGTCACTGTGCAGCTGGGGAGGGTGGATAAGGTGACAGCCTGACATGACTGATAAGCTTTGTGCACAAGCAGAGGAAGGCACAGCTGAGGCATGGGCTATCAGAATTCTCCCTTTCTTTCCCTGGTACAGCATTTCTGAACAGAGGTGCCAGCCCAGCATCTAGCATCTGATGAAGCATCAAAGCACAGAATGTCCTTTCTTCTGAATGGGAGCAGAATAAGACTCCCTTGCCACTGCAGTGGGAGTTGCACAATGTGGCATGTTCAGCAACAAACAAAAAGACACAGGTTAAAATTAAGGCTCCCAGAAAAGGACTGGAGAAGCTAACTTCGATCTTCTTATCAAAACACAGAGCACAGCCTTATAATCATCAGTGTCAGGACAACTGAGGGGGCTGCAAAATGTGTTACGAGGGCAGAAATCTCTTAAGTCAGCTTTCCAAGTAAAGGAAACTTATGATGTAATTATACCCTACCCAGAAGCACAGCAGCAGCAGGTCTCTGTTGTCTCTGGATGTCTCTGTTCCTCCCTACATGGGTGTAGTTGTAGTAGAAACAATCCAGCCAGTCCAAGCTATCCCACATAAAATAGCAGCAGTGAAGAAAGTAATTCAAAGCTTTGTCTGCCATGGCCGTATGGGGCTTGTAAGTGATGTTCTTAGGGAACAGGAAAGGTTTCTCTAGGGGACCAGGACACCTAAAATCAGTCTAAAGACTGTGGAGATGGAAGAAGTTGTGCTTACTCTTTGGGAAGACTTGCAGAGCAGCAGCCCTCAGAGGGAGCATCAGAGCAGGTGCAGCTCTTGTGTGGAGCTACTGCAGAGAGCACTGTTGTTCAGCACTGCAACAGCAATTATCCCAAAACGGCTGAGAGGGGAGCAAGGAGAGCAATGCAAAGAGGAGAAACCCCCAGCCTGTTCTTCATGGCCACCTCTCTTTGCAAAGCACCAGCAGAGACATACAAGAGATGAAAGAGTCCCTTCTTGGGTAAGCAGTGTCCAAACATCATCTTTTCTGCTGCCTGACTGACCCAACTCCGAGAGAACAAACACTCCCCAACATAACTAAGCCAAGGGATGAACACTAAGTGCTTTCTTTGAACTAGATGAGCTCCCAAAAGAGGGGTTGGCAGGCCTGGGATGTCCAAGGGAAAAGAATTTAAGGAGGCTTTGACAGAGGGCTCAGGCTGCAAGCTTTGGAAGGGGAAACATCAGAGGGACATGTTGGCACAGCTAACCTTGCCTGGGGAGTTTCTGGTATGGGCACTGGTCTGCTGGGAGGGACCCAGCTCTAACCAACCCTGCTGGGGTAGGAATGCCTCACTGATCTGCCTCAGCAGATCTCATAACTTTCTTTTTACTCCCATTTTCTGCAGCCCCTGTGAAAGGGGCCTCTTTGTAAATAAAAGAAATCACTGTCTTAATTCTTCCACAACCAGGCTTAAGCAGAGCAAATAGATTTAGATATAAAACCCAAGGGACAGGAAGCTCTGTTGGAGGCCACAGCTTTATCCAGTAACCCCAGCCACATCCTCTGCTCCCTCCTCTGCTGAATAATTCAGAGCTTCATTTTCTTATCTGCTCTAATCTGGGTTTGTACAAACCAGCCCTGCTGTTAAGTAACATGAGGAAGATAAAGAACAACAAGGCATCTTTGTGCAGGGGGAGCCTCAGCAGGCAACAGATACCTCCCCTTTGTGCTGCCTCTGTTCAAGAGAGGAACTGGCATCTTTCCTCTGCTCTGGCACACTTGTTTCCCTTCATTTTTTCTTTATGCTCCTTTCTCCACAAGGATTCATTGTGTGCCTAGGCTGGCCTCTACCTGAATCAGGAAAAGCCAAGAAGCACTGAGGGGGGAAAGGAAAAACAAAAAAAGCCCCAAGCTCTGTAATAGACTTTTCATTTACTAAATCTTTTAGAAGTTTTCCTTCTTTCTGCACTAAATATCAGTTGCTTAAGATAATCTGAGAACCTGCAGAATGGCCATTAGGAGCTCCCTGGTGACTAGGTTAATTCACAGTAAATTACAGTCACTGCCAAGGAGATTGCAGGGAGGTTAGGAAGAGATTGGAAGCGGCAGGCAGCAAAGCACTGCAGCATTTACCAAAACCAGAAAATAGAATAATAATCAAGGATTGTAAGGAATGAGGACTCCAGGCACTGAATGCATGTTAGAATAGTCATTTCCAAACTCTGACAAATGCTGGTAAACACTGGAATCAACATTGGGCAAGTTTTCTGAGTGACAGGCCAGCAGTAGCCTGTGTTACCATGCACAGGAAGCATAAAGAACAGGCATAAAGAGACTGTCCTTTTCCCAACTGTTTTTTAATGTGGTAAAACACAGGAATGCTGGGCAAGAACCAAAAACTAGGCTGCACCAGGCACTGTAGGCATGGAAAGTTGTTCTTCAGGCAGATGACAACCTTTTCCACCTTCCCCTTCCCCTCACCATCCTTCCACCCTTTCCCATATGACTGCTTGTACGATGACACTGACCTTGTCACCAGCCCCACCACTGGTGTTGCTGTGAGGACCTGGGCTCTTTCAGGACCCAGATGTTTGCTAGGGCACTGTGTGTGCCCCTGCTCAGAGGAAGGCTCTCTGGGAGCACAGCCTGGTCCTGATGAAAACCAGCTAGGTGTAAGCATAAAGTGAGGGACGAGTTCCCTGTGCAACTCACACCTCACAGAGCACAGTTTGCCTTCCTCCTTCTGGCTCAGTTCAGAGCCCAGGACCCTCTCATGTGCTTGGCCACTCTGATGCTGGGAATAAGTACATTTCTATGATCACACTCAAGAGGGAATAAAGGGGAAAATGCCACAAACCAGGCAACCCCCAAATTACTGAGCAGTAATTTCAGTCACATGCAATGTCTAAGTGTGACAAAATTGTGCCTGGAGACCTTTTGGAGAATGCCAGAGAGTGGTCCCCACTGCAGGACTGTTCCTATCTGCCTGGGGTCTGCAGCTGCTCACTGCAAACCTCCTCAGGGCTCCCAGAACAATTGTGTGCAGCAGAAAACTGCCAGGATTTCTTCACCACAGCTTCCAGACACAAAAGGCTCCCTCAGCATATTTGCCCTAATGTCTGTATCCCTTGAAGAGACGAGTATAGTGAGGACCAACTTAGCCCATAGTGGCACTGTGGCCAAAAAGAGGGCACATAGCAAGGGTCACCATCCCACAGTGGCTTCTTTCCTGCCTCCCACCCAAGATTTGTTTCCTTTCTCTTGCTGTTTCCACAGTCCCTTACACCAGCCACTGCTGTGGCTACCAGCCAATATTCAGATCCCTGTGATATTCTGGCTGTGGCTTCCTAGTGTATAAAAGCCTGGTGTTCAGCACTTTCCCAGTAAGTTGGTAGGAGATCATCCTCCAGTGTTCTGGGGTTTTCTGCACAATTCAGCTCAATTCATTCTTCCACCTTTCTGGTGGGCAACAGGCAACAAAGTATAGAGGTCTCTGGAAATTCAGCTATCATCTCACCCTCTCCTCCCTTTTCTTCTTCCCTCCACCCCCAGGCATCTCTGGGCTGGTTTCTTTAATATGAACTTTAATTTTTTCTGCTAGTAAAATATAACTGTACAAAAAAATCATTTATGCCTTTTTTCTTTCTTCCTGAAAATATACATATTAACCTATCGGAAAGCCTTCGTTTCTTCTGCCAACTGGTATCAACAGTCAATCAGAATCTGTCAACATACCAATTTTATCATCTCCAACTCGGATAGCAGTGCAGTCGTCATGGGAACCAAAATAGTAACTATGGAATAGCTGCCTTAGTAACAACAACAACAAAAAATGTGTTGGCATAAAATTGCATTTGTAGTAAATTTCAGTTAACACTTTAGAAATTAAACAGCTGCTGTGTGAATCCTGGAGTTTGTAAAATCAAGGGCCCTCTCCAAGGAAATGGTGGCTTTTAAAGTTCCCCAAGACCTAACCTTGTTGCTGGCCCCTCATGCTACAATTTGAAAGAGAAGTAACAGGGGGAAAGACATCTTTATTTTGATCTGGGCATTTGTGCAGCAGCTTTATCCTGTTTGAAGAGGCAAACTGCATTCCTTATATACAGAGTTAAATTTGTGATGCTGGGGAGAACTACTGACTACAGAGACTTTAAAGACAGCTTGCTCTGGTCCTTGTGAAAATCCGAGAGAACATGACCATGGGCAAGCAGGAAGGCAAACATGGAAACTGCTGTATCAGTGCAGACCTGTGGCCCAGTACTCTGGGGAATATGCACATTTCAAAGGAAAATGCATATTTTTCAAATGCTTAAGTCACATATGCACAGAGATTCCGCTTTTCAGGATAGTGGGTCATTCCCTTATTCCTTTTAATGCTCACATTATATTCCCAAAAGCAAGTGAACAGAAAGGGAGGGTATGTCTGAGAAGAGCACTTGCTGGGTTGTCTTTTCAGAGGACAGGTTAAATACACTCAGTGCTTTTATCCCCTCCAGACCTCTGGCTTCTGTCCTGTAACACCTTCAGAAACAGGAAAAGTCAATCCCAGCTTTACTTTGTACGTGACCTGTAAAGATCCTGCCAGATCTCCTTGCATTGCATAGATGAACATGACTCTCTTAACAGCAAAGATGAATAGCTAATTTCCAGGTCGACGTTTTTAATTCACTGTCAAGGAGGTGACCTGCTCAGCTGAGCATCAACACTACCCACAGCAGCAGATTCAAATCTCAGCACTGTCTTCTCTGCCCTGCATAGAAAAACTCACGAGTTCTCTACTACTGAGGTCAATCAGACACTGTGGACAGTTGAGGAAGAGTCCTCAGAACAGTAATAAAGTCCTTTATGAAATGTCTCAGGGCTCTTTTTGAAATGACAGTACTCTTAATTTCAGTTTACCAAAACTAACAAATATATAGAAAACACATCTGGCACTAGAAAGGCTGAACCACAGGAGGTTGAAGGATGGAGAAGAAGTGGGGAATTACCACTGTCTACTTACACTGGTCTTATATATTTTCTGAAAGGTCCAATTTTTTACTCCTGACAGATAAAAGATGCTGTGCTTTGGGGATCTTTGACACACACAATTTAGGTATTATAATACTCTTCCGTACACACGCCCAGTTCATTACTGGCCTACAGCCAAGGAACAGTTTTATTTAATTGGTGCTATATTAAAATTGTGAAACCATTGTCATAAAAAGGGAATGGATAGGTAGTAAATGTTTCCCTTTCTAGAATAAGAGGTAGTTTAAATATTTGTGTAATTGCAGTGTCACAGGGTTATAATCCATTCACTTTAGCACCAAGATACTCTTTACTGGGAACAAGGCCATTGAGGCTGTCAGTTTGCAACAAAGGCCAGTGACCCAAACTCCTGTTCCAGTAGATCATGTCCCCAAGTAAAACACCATCATTTAGAATGGTATAAGTGATATATACAGTTTAAGTGACCTTTTGGCCAGATGAGTGTGTCCTAGTGACTAGTTACCTAGACAGAGCACGCTCAGAGGAGAGCAATGGTCAGAAAGGTCAAGAAAGCTTTCCATTCTTCCACCTTCAGAAACCTTTTTGTAAGTCAAAGTGAAGATGCCTTGAGATGTTCCAGAGAAATCAATAGGAAAATTCTGTTGGAGCAGTAACAAAATCTGTGTCATGTAAAATGAATTTAGACCTGAGGTTTAATGCCATTATCTTAAAAGGGCATCTCTCTACATTCTTCCTAGCACTGTGATAGTGCAGTGGAGAATGGCCTGAAAAGGTGTTTCTCAAGAAGAGGTGTGAGTGCTGAAGGGTTTGGAGGATTAACCTTTCAGTTTTGAAGACCAGGGCTGTGAGAAGTGGGTATGAGTCAGTGAGGGCTGCAAGGCTATCAGCGTGGACTGAGCTGGCAAGGTTACAAAACAGTTTGGGTGATTAGCCAAGAGCCCCAGTGGAATCAGTGACAGAAGTGAAACAGATTAGAAATGCTGCAGCTTTGAAGACAGGAACCAGGACATTGGCTAGAGAATGAGTTTAGTTTGCTCAGAGGTGTTTCTGTGCTAATAAATAGGGGCCAGGGGACTGTGGGGAGAGGGAGGGGCCCTGTAAAGCTGATTTAGAAAGCAGGACTGCTGGTAGGAAAAGGATCAACCCTGGAGGTATCAGCAAACCTAGGGTGTGCCCATGCAAAGCTTGTAGCTATTATTTCCTCACTCCACACATTTAGCACTCTCTCCATCACTTGCCCCTTCTCCCTTTCATCCTGACATACACAACCACTTCTCCAAATAAAAGTGGTGTGAGGTTAGAAACCTTTGCAGTTTTACCACTCAGGAGAGCTGAGCACTAACTGGGATGTCCACATGGAGCTGTAACAGACTAAGCAAGTTCAGTGACTTCCAAACTTCCTGTGTCTATGCAGCAGACCCCTTCAGCCCATGAAAGAGGATTGCTACTGTTCTAATTTCTAAAAGACACAAGATAATTGTGATTTCTTGTTTGCATCATGGAGTTATGGGTTGATCCCAGCATCAATGTGCCTGGCTGCTACCTATAATGTTCTCTAATCCTCAAAAGTTTCCATATCCCACACATGCTACAATTAAAATCTTTTAGAGAGCAATTTAACACCAAGAAGAAAGAAGCAGGAATATTTCATAAAGCCACTAAAATCTACTGGGATAAGGAAGGCTTTAGGAAGGGCAAAGGGAGAAAATAAAGTTATTTCAAAAGACAAATGGGGCATAGCATAGGATGCACATGAGAACCAGTTTGTCACTGCCCCTCAGGTGAACATCTGGCTCAGGAGGCACCATGACTGCAGTCTGCAGGCAGCCAAGGAGAGCACACCAGGGAAGCTTCATTGTCTAGTGGCTTATTTCTGATGCTCTTCTCCAGGCCATTGCTGCTGCCAGATACTGGATTCCGAGCAAAACAGCTCTTGGGTCTCACCCAGAGCAGCTGGTTGGATGGTTGTGTCCTGATACATTCCTGGAAGGCAGCTTTGACTACATAAGCTGGAAAGGGAAGATCTTACTAGGGGAGGAAACAGTGTAAGCAGTTCACAGTCACTGTGCTCTAAAAGCACATGTTTACTTTTGACACTTCCAAGAAAACATTTCTGAAATCAGGTCTGCAACTGCTGACCTCTTTTTCCAGTTATAAAACATACGATTTTTGAAGAAAGAGTGACCAAAATTGAAGGCAATTTTCCCATATCTCAAAATAGGGAGCCAAATGGGGAAGGCATTTCCAGTATGCCCTGCAAGGCTATAAGCAATACTCCTTGTAATGCAGCAGCCCTCAGGGAAGGGGGAGGCAGGTGAAGCCCTGTCTCAGCCACATGCATGTCCCAGCACAGGCAAAGAGCTCAGCTCCACTTCGGTGAGGAGTTGTCTGAATGCCACAACAAATGGAAATGCAGGCCTGAAAGGGTCTCATGGCCAGCTTTGTGCAGCAGTATATTATCATTTGATGCAATTATGTCATTAACTAATTTGCAAATTTGCATAGAACCATTCATTTAATCTTCAAATAAATGGTATGGATTTAGCACCAGTGAAAGCCCTCCAGATTAACTGCTTGGTGAATGAAGCCTTCCACTTATCTGTGAGGCAGCAGCAGGACCAGCTTTATCCAGATGCTGACCTGCCAGCACATTGCAACCTCGATTTGACAGATAAGTGCACAGCTTCATCTGAGGAGCTGTAGAAAGGAGCTCAACTCCCTGGCTCAGGCTCCTCATAATCTCTCTTGGACCTTTATTGCACATCAGGGCAGAAAGTTTTCACGGAGTGCAGCTGGCACTGAGACTCCTCTCAGTTCCTGTGCTCAAATCTCAGCATCTCTGGAATTGAAATGACTAGCAAGTTGCCACAGGGAGCCAGAAATGGCCCCTCCACAAAATGAGCACTCTGCGTCTGTGAGCAGCCACAGCAGAATAAAACTTTCTCACATTCTCACGCTGTCTTATTGTCCTCTGCCACCCACCTCACTTTAGTTAGTTATGCTGTGCTCTACACAAGATCCTCACACCTCCTTAGACAGCCTCTGATGGTTGTTTTATGACAACTGGTTGGATTAGCTCTGCTGCCTGGAAGCTGCCCCCACAACCACTGCTCTCCTGCAAGCTGCAGAGGCAGCCATGGTGTTGAGGAGGGGCAGCAGATGCTTGTGCACCTCCTTGATGGCAGCTGGAGCTGGATTCCCTCACCTACCTCTCACAGCTGGGCAGACTGACAGACTCTCCCTTCATCTGGAAATACACAGGGCCTACACCATAGAGGAGAAAGAAGAGGAGGAGGAGGAGGAGGATGCAGGCTCTTGCTCTACTGTCTTTACAAAATCCCAGGACCACGACATAACCATGACAACTGCAGCTCTGCAGTCAGGGGGCTGAGTGCTCAAAGACAGTTGCAGCCAGAGGAGTGGAATGGCAGACAAAAGCCAGAAGTAGAAAACTATCGGGAAGGGGGTGATTTTGCAGCCTGTTGTGAGAATAGACCCCATGCCTCACACCACTGCCAGGGAGGCACACTCAGCAGCTGGGCACACCTGGACCAGCCACTTGCCTCTTGGCTGCTCTTATTATTCCCTGCAACCCTTCAGCATGACTCTTGACAGAAAAATTACCAAATGTAATGCACTTGTGACTTAGTTAATTTGCACCTGTATCTAATTTCAGACCTGCTAGAATAACAGAGCAGTTCTGTAATCAAAAATGGAGAGAAAAAAAAAAAAGCCAGAGCTGCCAGTCACTGGCTGCTGCCGGGGAAACTGCCCCCACTTCATACAGTGTCCTCATGAAAGAGCTTGCATGAAGGTCACAGCAGGATGCTGAGGTTTCCCTGAGAAGGCCCAAAGCAAACCCCTGTGTGTGGCACTCGGACTGAGCCCATGGCAATTCCCAGTGGCAGCTGGCAGTACCATGCTTCTCCCTGCTTTGCCAGTTAGCAGTTGTTTCAGTCTTGTACATCTCTCCATTTTTATTTTGGGAGATTGTTCTGAGCAGTTTACAATTTTCTACTTGTGGCTAATGGCCATGACTTCCAGGAAGCCAGAGGGTGCCTTGCTTCATCATCAGAGAAGGCACTAATGAGACAGACCCTCTGGCCCATGGTTGTGGCTCATTAGGGTACCAGTCACAATGCCTCAGTTTCCCCCTCCAGGCTCTGGAGCCTGGAGGAACCACAGATGCTGTATTTCTTGTGTCATTTTTAATCCTCTCCCTCAGTCTCTGCCAGGGTCTACCTCCTCCACAGTATTCAAGCCTCTAAACATGGGATTGGAGAAAGTCAAACCCACTTTGCTTTTGTTAGCTCTCCCAGGACCCTTACCCATGCTGGTGCCAGGGTGCTTTGCTCAGCCTGCTCAGCCCTGGCCACATGTGGAGTGGCACACCAGCCCACAGGACCTCTCATGGGTTGTTCTGTGGGACCTTGGGCTCACCCCTGCCCAGCCAGCAGCTGCCTCTCCTTCATTGCCTAGCACAGAGCTGTGATTTTGAAAATGTTCTCTCTGAAGGAAATCAACAACGAAGAGCTTTGGTTTACTTCTTGACCACCTTGTCTGTCCAGCCCTCCCCAAAGAGGGCCAATCCATCAGCCTTGTTTTCTGCTGTCCCTTCCCTCTATGGATCCCATTGCAGCATCTCCAGGCATCCCTTTCATCCTGATACCCCTTAAAGCAGGTGCAACTCTACCCTGTCACATGGCTCACTGCTTATACTAAATCATCTCAACCCATACCCAGCCATCTTCCTACACCTTCCCTCAATGGCATCTGCCTTCCCATAGCACAGTCACTCAGCTCATCCCCAGTGAGTGTGGTGACAAACCCCAGCCATCTCCATCCCGAGGGGACCTGGAGGCAATACAGACACAGTACAGCATGAAGCAGCCTGCACTTTGCCCCCTGGAAGACCAACAGCCTTCAACAGAGCTGCACAGAGAAAGCTAAATGGGACATAAAACATTTTGAGATGTTCAGATGAAAGGGGTTGGTACATCGTTAACATCAATTTCTTTGGCTGAGACACATGTTAAGCACAGCTCTGGGAATATGTAAGTCTGATGTTTTAACCTTGGCCTTCTCACTGACCTTACATTTCTAGCCCTGGTCATACATTTTAATGCCCTTCTCTTAATTTTTAGCCTAAAAGGAGGTGGGTTCTAACTGTCCTGCCTTGCCAGGCTGCTGTGATTCTGTAATTAGGTACAGCCCATGGATCTCTTTAAATGTAAGCATTATCTCTGTAATAGCCTCAGAACTCAGTGTCCTGCAATAGCTGGTGTACCACAGCAATGTGCTCCCTGAGGAAATAGGTCCTTCCACCTCACAGCCTTGCTTTCCTCCACATGCAAGGGCTCTCCTGGGCAGCCCCTGCAGGTAATCTGCCAATTAGGGCCGAAGCTGAAGGTTGAACCAGGAGGAAGGAATTTCAGGCACTGTCTTGGGACATCCTCATGCATCATGCTGTTTTCAAACAGGACTTCTCTGCACAAGATACAATCCCAGGAGTGGTTGCTCACTCACCCAGTGAGAAGAGTGCAAAGCACAACAGTTGACCCATGCTGATCCTACCACTGTTGAGATTTCCTCCCAGTGATGCCCTGCAGCAAGAGCTCAGAGGAAAAATCTGGGTGAAGGATTTGCACTTCTGTGTTCCAAGGGACCCCTGAAGCCACCATTCCCAGCCTGCCATAGGAGCACAAAAGCCATGAAAAGACCACGCCAGCATTCACACCAGATCCACAAAAAAGAACAACTGAGAGGAGCAGGACAAACTCAGGGCATCGTGGACTTCCTTCATGTCATAATTGGCTCCAGCAAACCCTCTGCTTTAGTCAGCTGAGAACTCTTTCACATTCACAGTACCTGTGCAGAAACTCTTCTAAGACAAGCAGCCTTTATGTGAAACAGCCTTCTATGCTTAGAGCAAACAACTAACCTAGGGCTGGAATCCTCTCAAGCCCTGGTGACTCATGATGGGGTAATTACCTACAGTCCTGCTCCTCTGAGACGTGCACCTGTCCATGGGCTGGCACTCATCAGTCCTGGTTTCAGTGCCAGCAGAGAGGCCCAGCCTCCAGCACAGCAGGGAAAGCAAACCCCTAATCCCCCGAGGTGCTGCCTCGGGGCCAAGGTCGAGGGTGGATCAGCGGTAGGGAGTGGGAGAGCTGTAGTTTATCTCAGGATCCAGAGCTATCAACGCAGCGCTGCTGCGGTGGGGAGATGCAAAATCTTTAATTAACTTTTGCTCACTCGCTCCCAGCGCTGGTGGAGGTGGGTGGATGTGATCGTTGCTCAAGGGAGGATTCTCCCCTCCCCCTGCTTTTGAATTCCCAAGCAGTCAGTGCTCTGTACAGAGCAAAATAAATAGAGCTCCTCAAACCTGGTGGGTTTTTGTTTTGTTTTGTTCTGTTTGGGGTGGGTTAGCCCTCCCACCTGTTCTATCAAATACCAAGCAATTTATGGGCCACTTTGAATCTGTTTGCACACTCTCTTTGCATCTTAACTGACAACGTACATACTTTTTTAATTAAAATTTTATTGGCTTTTCCATAAGTGATGTACCTACTGTAAGTAAGCACATTTAAGTACAGATAACATGTGGTTTGTTTAGTTATCTTGCAGGAGATTACTTCTGTTATCACTGTAAGTTGATTATTGTAATTATTGAAAGAGAGAAGGCTGACAGAGAGAGAGCATGCAGAAGGAAAATGGGGGGGGAATTAAAAGATAATACTAAAAGATAATAGCAGTCTCCTTTGTTCTTATTTTTTTTCTCTTGACAACCTACTGTACATGCTAAATTTCAGTTTAATGTTAGAGTCCCTCCTTTTGCTAACACACCCCCATCAATAACACAAGGTCTATAAACCCTAGATGCCTGCAATTAACTTCAGTATCAAAAAAAGACAGAAACTGTCTCTCTTGTTACTACTACAAACCCTGTGAATATCTCAGAATGATTCTTTTCACCTCTGTCTTCCAAATTAATTTGATATTTTTAACCCTCTTTAGAAATTGTATGGTTTGGGTGCACAGAAAATTAAAGATAAGCATTATGTATGTGGGGAATATGTCTGCATAAAAAGACTGAGGGGAAGATATTATATACACTGCACAGACAACCAGGTGCTCCTGGCATCATTCTGAGGTCACAGCATGGGATGGGAAGGTGCAAACCCCTGACAGCCAGCTGCCCTTCTGTTGGTGAAACACTGTGTTGCCCTGCACTTGTCTGGAGGGACGTAGGTTCCAGAGGCAGGGAACATTCCCTGTTCGTGTGAAGAGCAAGGGGATCTGCACATGCTGGTAATTTCAGTAAGAGAAGTGCTGGTTGTCTCAGGTAAGGTTCTTTTATTCCACATTTCAGAGAGACACTGGGCAATGCTTAAAACTACTGGAGGAGGGTGTCAGAGGGCCACCTTTTCCCCCTCTCACCTTCTGCTGCAATGGGAAATGGCAAAACTCTCGTATAAATCAGATGGTGCTAATAAGGTTACTTTTTTAGATACTTTGATCCAGACTACTAAGGCTCTCAAGGACTGAGACTTTGAACTTGACTGTGTATTATTTTAAAACATGAGAGGAAGGGATGGCACAACCAGCTTGAGCTACTGAAGTGTTCTGGGCTGCAGCGATGTCCCTCACACCACAATGACTTTGTGTTCAGTTGGGTCAGCAAAAAGGGGAAAGGCATAGGTCCTTGTGGGACAGCACCACATCCAGGCATTAGTAATAGTGGTGTATGTTTTCATCTCTAACAACTGGGTGTCTTCCACTGAACCATTACCACCAGACTGCAAATCCCCTCCTCAGCAGGGACATGGAGAGTTTCATGGTCAACAGAGTCAAATGCTGCAGAGAGATAGAGCAGGGGATCTGTCCTCTCTGTATCAAATGCAGAAGTGCCACAAAAGCAGTTTCATCTAATGTCCTGGCCTGACTCCAGCCAGAGCCCCTGTGTCATTCCAGGAATACTGTGAGTGGAAAACCTCACTTGGGCTGAGGGCTCAGAACAGAAACCATCCAGCTATGAGCTATTCAGATGCTTCTCAGAAAGTCCTCCCAACAGACCAAGCCCCATGAAACCAACCTGAGAAAGAAAAAACCAAGAAATCAATTCTGTGCTCTTTGCAGTTTCTCTGTGGTAAATAAATAGTGCATTACCTGCACCGTGCTCACATTAAAGCATTCTCTTCACTCAAGGTAGTTACTCACTTCAGCATATTTGGTGTTTGCTTCCTCTCTTCACTAAGGCACCTGATTTGTGATGTCTCATGAAACTTCAAAAATGAAGTGCAGCTCTCCCTTCTCTCTCTCAGGAAAGGAGACTAACAAGCTGCACACCCTTCCTCACCTTTCCCAAGGAAGGAAAGCTGCAGCCCATGCTATTGCTTTATAATGATGTGACTATTTATGGCTGCAAAAGTTCTTGTCAGGGTTCCTCTAGTGAAGAGGAGAAAGACAGGAGATAAGCTTTGAAGGTCGAAACAAATGGACAAACCAAGAGAATGTTTTTTTCCACTGGGGGAGGGGGTGAGAGATGGGGAGAATACACCCCTTAAGATTATCTGTGATCATTAAAAAGCAGTAGGGATCAAATCAGATTTTCATTTGAAGTGTAGAAATCTGGAGATCTCAGACTATAAATATATTCAAAAATAACAAATTTTACCGTGCCTTCATATTATCTAGCAGTGCCCATCCTGACCTCTGAGAAGCAAAGAAATGAAAGAAACTGGGAGGAAAATATTTTTAAATTAACCCAGATTTCTCAAACCACCTCGGATAGGCAAACAAAGAAATAAACCAGGCTGAACCGCCACTCACTTCTTGGATGCAAGCTCACGTCAACTTTTATTTTTCTGAATTGATTTGCTTGTTTCTACTGCTTGCCATTTTTATATTTTGGTCCCTGAAAACGTTGTAAAAACCAGCTAATAGGGGCACAAAATAGTAAGTTTTATGTACATTGCAGAAACTTGTATATGATGCAGTTTGTTAAGATCTCTGCCGCTCCCCCAGCAGTGCGCCAGGTTTGTCTAACACCCAGCCCCTGAGTTACAGTTTTACAGTGCCGATTTATAGCGCTGTAAGTTTAATATAGTGGCACATTGTAAAAGGGCTTTTTTTTCCTTTTTTTTTTT